>JARWKJ010000002.1:7075000-7237500 GCA_029959095.1 Rhinichthys osculus | reverse complement strand
AGAGGTCATATGATGATGCTGTTATAAAAGTTCATTAGTTTGTTTATTGAGTGTAATAGGCTTTACGCCGAACTTCACTGACACAACTTTATTCCTGAAGTGACAACAGAGTTTAGTATTGTCCTGAAGTGAACATTATGACTGTAAATGAAGCGTACAGCCGGACTTCTCTCACAGGTTCAGGAAGTTGTCCTGAAATAACCAGTAGATGTCCCTCTAGTTCCTGTAAACACACACTCATATACACACACACACATACACTCACATACATACACACTTACACTCACATACATACACACACACACTTACACTCACTCACTCACATACATACACACACACACTCACTTACACACTTTCTCTCACACACACTCACACAAATACATTCACTTACACTTACTCACATACACACACACTCACATACACACACTTACTCACATACACACACTCACATACACACACTTACTCACATACACACACTCACATACACACACTTACTCACATACACACACTCACATACACACACTCACTCACTCACATACACACACTCACATACACACACTCACTCACTCACATACATACATACACTCACTTACATACATACATACACTCACTCACATACACACACTCACTCACTCACTCACATACATACATACACTCACTCACATACACACACTCACACTCACTTACTCACATACACACACTCACACTCACTTACTCACATACATACACTCACTCACATACTCACACTCACTCACTCACTCACTCACTTACACACACTCACACTCACTCACTTACATACATACACTCACTCACATACACACACTCACATACACACACACACTCACTCACATACACACACTCACATACACACACTCACTCACATACATACATACACTCACTCACATACACACACTCACATACACACACTCACTCACATACACACACTCACTCACTTACATACATACACTCACATACACACACTCACTCACTCACATACACACACTCACATACACACACTCATTCACATACACACACTCACTCACTTACACACACTCACTCACATACACACACTCACTCACATACATACATACACTCACTCACATACACACACTCACTCACTCACATACACACACTCACATACACACACTCATTCACATACACACACTCACTCACTTACACACACTCACTCACATACACACACTCACTCACATACATACATACACTCACTCACATACACACACTCACTTACATACACTCACTCACTCACATACACACACTCACTCACATACACACACTCACTTACACACACTCACTCACATACACACACTCATTCACATACACAAACTCACTCACATACACACACTCACTCACATACACTCACTCACTTACATACACTCACTCACTCACATACACACACTCACTCACATACATACATACACTCACTCACATACACACACTCACATACACACACTCACTCACATACACACACTCACTCACATACATACATACATACACTCACTCACATACACACACTCACATACACACACTCACTCACATACACACACTCACTCACATACACACACTCATTCACATACACACACTCACTCACTTACATACATACACTCACTCACATACACTCACTCACATACACACACTCACTCACATACATACATACACTCACTCACATACAGACACTCACTCACATACATACATACACTCACTCACATACACACACTCACTCACTTACATACATACACTCACTCACATACACACACTCACTTACATACACACACTCACTCACTCACATACACACACACACACACAGGAACTGTAGTGTAGCTATTCACACACACACACACACACATTTGATGAGTTGATGGGTGTCACTTCCTGATCACACAGAGCTCGGCTGCTCAGTTCATCATCTGCTGGCCTCCTCCTCCACCGCTCACATCTTAATCACACATGAGAATAACATGTTCTGTCTTTAGTTCTTTAGAGGGAAAATAGCAGGTGTAGAAAAGGGATGGACGCTTTTGGGTGTTTAAAATGAGCTGGTCTTTTGAGTATATTGTCAATTTGACCAGTAAAGATGGACTCCTAAGCTGCACCAATACTTAATTATGTGTGGTTTCCTTTGTGTTGTCACATCTTTGAGCTGGTTCATGACAGTGACCACGAGGTCTTATCTTCACAGTTCTGCAAGCTTAGCGTACTCATTCAACTCACATTTACATTCAAAGCAAATTTCTATGTAAGAGAGACAAAAAGTCTCCTCCTGTTGAGAAAAGCTTGAACTGAACACATCAAATGATATGCAACCTCACTAATTCCTATTTAAAGCTGTTTTAAATGCAGTTTCCAGCAAAGTGCAGTTAAATATTAAATATGTTTTAATGTTTAAAAGTCATGTGTTCTGGCTCCGGCTCCACAGCCCGATCTCATGAAAGTGCGTATACCACGAATTTAATTTCTCGTGCCATTTATACGCCAAAAATAGTTTTTGCGTGTATATGATACGCAGTTTTTTGCGTGTAATACGCACGCACGCCACACCCCTAATCCTACCCAAGAGATTTACAGTGCTTATACAGCCTACCACGAATTTAATTTCTCGTGCTATTTATACGCCAAAAATGTTTTTTGCATGCATAGCCTATGCTACGCACTGTAAATGTCTTGGGTAGGATTAGGGGTGTGGCGTGCGTGCGTATTACACGCAAAAAACTGCGTATCATATACACGCAAAAACTATTTTTGGCGTATAAATGGCACGAGAAATTAAATTCGTTAATAACAGTGCGTAGCATAGGCTATGCATGCAAAAACTTTTTGGCGTATATAAATAGCACGAGAAATTAAATTCGTGGTAGGCTGTATAAGCACTTTCGTGAGATCGATGTACAAAAATATCATCGATTTGTAAAGAGGACTTTCTACAACCTAAAAGCATCAAAGACCATTCAAACATAGACAGTCCTCTCAGAAATCTGACTGGACACAATCAAGCTTTGTGACAGGAGACTCATCAACATGTGAACTTTTTGATGAACTCAGAGCTTCTCCTGTTTTAGCTGTTAGACGCCGAGGTGTTTATACATTCGATAAACATGCACAACTTGTGAAACACGAGTGTGTTAATTATTTTTTAAGACAGTTTTCAACTTTGTATGAAGGTTATGCATTCAATTTAATATTGATAAAATAAAATAAAATTCTGTATCAAAACTTATAGGCAAGACAAGTAGTTTGTTTAGGCATTGTTTGTAGGGAATTACAAACCTGCGCACATATATTCAAACGCACATAAATATAATCAGTTCTTAATGCGCATGTGAACGCATCAGCGTCTATCACAGGTTCGCGTTTAAAGTCTTTTTTTAGAGAGAGCGGTGTCGTCTTAGCGGTCCCTAATTTAATAACAAATGATCATTTAGACGGAAGTGAATCAATCAAAACTAACTTTAGCTGGAAAATAACATTATTCAAGAACCGCTATAAAACCAAAACAATCTCTGTTACCGTAAATTATATGTTTATCTCTGTAAAGCTGCTTTGAAATAATCAACATTGTTAAAAGCGCTATATAAATGAGGATGACTTGACTTTAAATATGACATGGGCAATAAATAATGTATTAAATCTTGTTATTCATTTAAACATTTTAATTCAGATCCAGTTTAACAATGACACAACTGTAAGGGTTAATTTTTATGCAGCTGTGTTTATTTCTCTTAAACACTTGTTGCACAGTAGAAAATCTACACCTTGAGATTGTCGAGAAATGTCATTGTTAACAAATAAATCCACATTCACATTAATCTTGGTTAAACATCATTTATTTAAAATGGTGCATCTTAAATTTTACATGTTTTGTTAACTGTGTGTAAACAAGTGAAAGTGTTTACTTGACAAGAGAACAATTCAACTTGGAAAGAGGAGTCTTTGTACTCTCCACTTTATAGACCACATCACATGGAAGATCTGGATGCATTGAACTGTTCTTTATCTCTACGACTTTAAAGACCTCATAGGGAGGAATCAGCACTTCTCTTTCGTTCAAATATTCAGAGAAGTCGGAGATATCTACTCCCATGCACGTGAAAATCTCAAAGCATGACTTGTTTCCGAACTGGGTTTCATTGGCGTACGTATCCAGTGAGGCTGAGGTGAAAGAGCCAAAGCGAATCTCTTTGTTTTCAACACCTTGACTAAAGGTTGCGTTGACTCTACGGTAGCCAGTGAGACATTGATTTTCCTTTTTGGCTCTAGCTTTAGTAGTCAAGAGAAAATGAAGTGTGTGATACCCGAATTTGGTCTCGTACTCGGGTCCCTGGGTTCGAACTGCATTGTTGAAGTCACGATACACACCTCTTTTGTCGGTGTAAGTACGAATTGCTGCAATCTGATATTTTTTTGGTTCGTCTTTTTTTCCTTTTTTATAATGGCTCTCCCAGACCTCTTTAAATTTTGGGTTTTTGTTCTTCTCATTCCTCAGGTATGCTGATACGTTCTTCCACATTTTATCTTCGCACTTATCGTACATGTCGTCAACAGAGTCTTTAGCCATGTCCAGTGGAAGCACACTGTTTCCCCCAGCATCAGATTCACGGGCCTCCTTCAAAGAAATAATAGACATTTTGAGAACATTAATCTTGTTTTCTGGTCATGTACAAAAAAATCCCGTTGTTTGTACGAAAAAAAAAACTGGCAGCTGTGGTTACCAAAACTTTACCGTCAAAAATACGGTATCAACGTTATTGTTTACAGACTTAACTTAAAATTTACAGTAATAAACCGTATTTCATTATCTGATATAATGTCAATTTACCAACCTATTGAAGTATTAATATCTGTTTTGTACCATAGTAATACACTGACAACCCACAATCATCACAGCAGTGATGAGAATCACATGATAATTCAAAGCTCATCACAAGCAGCTTTTCCACAAGAAAGTGAAGCTGCACGGTGTCATTCACACAAACACCATCATGGTAACACACATGACATTTAAAAAATGCAATAAACATTAATTTAAAAATATTAAATGTAACATAAACCTAATGTACATAACTGATTAGAAAAGAAGTAAGAAAACTATGAAGAAACAGTTATTTCAACAAAAATACATCAAATGTGAAGTGTTACGCTAGGAATTGTGGGAATGTCAATTTACGGTTTTTCACTGTAAATTATACAATGAGTTTTTCTTTTTCAAAAACTGTAAATTTAACGGTAGTTTACAGTAAAATTACATTAAATGTACCGTTAGATCTATCACAGTTATTAACCGTATATAGTACGGAAACTTTCTGTTAACCAATTAACAGTTTTTCACTGTAGCATTTTTACAGTCTTTTACCATTAAAATCACGATAATGTTTTAAGCAACCCTACCCTTGCAATTCCTGTAGAGACTCCGTAAGTGAGAAGCACTGCTGCCAAAACGGCCATCATTGCCATCGTCCACCAAAGCAGAAACCTGAAGACACAGCTGTTAGATAAAATAATCTCTGGCAACTTGTGGAGTCGAGAAGAAAGACCCGTCAATGGGACAACAGTACACTTACGAAGCAATCAAGGAAGTGAAAACGTGGGTGTAAGATACACTAAAACATGTCATCAGTGTCCTTTAATAAGCAAGAGGTGGTTGTCGAAGATAGACATGACCAAAAATGGGCAAGTAATGGTTTCACAACTCTGAGACGAAAGAGAGCCAAAAAGACTCAGTTGATGACAGCTGCCTTGAACTGGAACAAAACATAATATTAATACTGTTTATTTTGTAAAGATGAAAGTAGGCTAGTTTCTCTCAAGTATTCAAGAATAGAATGTTGTTGTCACTGAAAACTAAAAGTACAACATTTATCTCTGAAATGTAGTAGTACAAGTAGTTTATTTAGGCATGGTTTGTAGGGAATTACAAACATTGCCACATATATTCAAACGCACATAACTACAGAATCAATTATTAATGCGCATGAACGCATCACCGTCTATCACAGGTTCAGTTTAAAGTCTGTTTAGAGAGAACGGTGTCGTCTTATCAGCCCCTAATTTAATAACAAATGACCATTTCGACGGAAGTGAGTCAATCAAAACTAAATTTAGCTGGAAATAACATTATTCAAGAACGGCTATAAAACCAAACCAATCTGTGTTTCCTTAAATTATATGTTTATCTCTGTAAAGCTGCTTTGAGACAATCTACATAGTTAAAAGCGCTATATAAATGAGGATGACTTGAGTTGACTATACAAGTATAAAGGTGCATAACATGCTAATAAAGTACTAGCACCTTAACTTTGGCAGAGATGTGTTTGAGGTAATTTAGAAGTAGTGTCTTCATTACTTAGTTTATCCACCAGAGAGTACTGACGACAACACAGACTTTATTCATAGCTCCTGCACACACGTAGCTCAGTGGTTTACAAAACAAAACAGATTTAAACACTGTAAAATGTCCTACTCCGGCTCAGTGCATGTCTTTAATTTCATTTATTAAACGGTTAGTTCCAATCCTTGATTCTGATTGGTCAATAGCTGTGCTTTATTCATGATAAAACACGGCTATGACCGCTTCACCCAACGGCTCTATTTATCACTGCGCAACACTGCGGTTCCTATGTTGTTTCTTTTTGAGCTTTCATGCATATTACACATTGGAACGTTGTTGCTGTTCACGGTCAGGGACAATATTTTTTTCTAGCGGAAGGAAGGCTTTTAGTGATTTTACTTCATGAATGTTGCACTATTACATTTTTTTTTTTTACTTTAATATTTTTATTGTGTGGTAACCGTTTTATAAAAGCAATAAGGTACTCGAATGTATAAGGTAAAGGTACTAAAATGTTTGTTTTCTTACATGCTTATGTAAAAGGGAGGAAAATCAGTCGAGGTTTTTTTTTTTATAAACTCTAAAATGCAGATATGTTGTAATGATCGAGGTCATTCCACTGCCGTTCAGGTTAATTATCATGGGAGGCTTTTCAAACAAAAATAATTGTCATTTCATAAGAAAATTACACACACACACACACACACACACACACACACACACACACACACGCCATCAGAAGGGACAGAAACTGTAGTTCCTCAGACACACAAGGGCAGTGTTTCACTCTCTCTCACACACACAGGAACTGTAGTGTAGCTCTTCTCTCTCTCTCTCTCTCACACACACACACACACCTCATAGAAACTGCAGTTCCTCAGACACACGAGGGCAGTGTTTCATCCTCTTCAACCACTTACTGAAAACACACAAACCACATGCATATTACTAAATTAAATACAAATAAATAAAATTATAACATTGTATAATAATAAGTGCATGATTTAAAGTATATATTAATTCATTCATAATTAAACTCTAATGAGTAGAGGAAAGTCGGTTAAACCTCATCAACTTTTCTCATATTGTTTCAGGATTCTGACATTTTTTTATTATTATTTTAATAAAGAGATTTGAGTCCGTTTCAATGAAGAAAGTGAATTTAAAAACATCTGTTGATGGATAATAAAGCGAACAAAATAAAGAAATTGAGGAAATATTCTATTGACTGTAACGGCAAAAACCACAGAAGCAATAATGCAAGTGAAGGAAGTTTATTACTCAGTTCCACGGTCAGATGACACAAAAACAAGACTGGTAGCGCAGGGACAAGACGGTCAGGGTCCCGGTGATGAGTCTTGATGTGATGTGAAGTGAAGATCCAGGTGAGGTGATGTAATCCACGGCAGTGATAATCCCAGGGAAACACGAACAAGACACGAGCTGACACGCCGACAGGAAAGGATCAACCACACACACGAAGGACTTCCAACAACGATCTGACAATGAGAGTACAAAACTGTGAGTATAAATAGGGGATTGAATGAGCTGCAGCTGGTGAGTGGACAATGATCAGCTGGAGCACTGATCAGCTGGAGCGCTGATCAGCAGAACGGAGTGGTAACGCCCACTCACACACACACAGATAACAACAGAAACACGAGACAAGGAATCAATGAGTTTATGAACCGTGACAGTACCCCTTCTCCTAAGAACACCTCCTGGCGTTCCCAGACTCCCTTACCTGTCGATTGTAATCCACAATAAGGGAATGATCCAAGATGTCTCTAGCCGGTACCCAACTTCTCTCCTCCTGACCGTAACCTTCCCAGTCCACCAAGTACTGGAATCCACGTCCCCTCCGCCTCGAGTCCAGAATACGATTTACCGAATAAGTGGGTTCCCCTTCTACGAGTCGCGGCGGGGGAGGAACCGGGACTGGCGGATTAATACGAGAATAAAACATGGGCTTGATCTTGGATACATGGAAGGAGGGATGAATCCTCCTGTACACTGGAGGCAATTTGAGGCGGACTGTCACCGGACTAATGATCTTGGTGACAGTAAACGGGCCAATGAATTTGGGAGCAAGTTTATTAGAAACGGAGCGGAGAGGAATGTTCTTAGTAGAAAGCCACACTTTTTGACCAACGACGTATACGGGAGGCTTTGACCGGTGGCGATCGGCCTTGGCCTTGGTGCGCTCCCCCACCTGGAGTAAAGTCTCACGGGCTCTAGTCCAGGTGCGGTGACACCTCTGGACAAAGGCGTGGGCGGAGGGAACCGCGACCTCGGATTCCAGACTGGGAAAAATAGGTGGCTGGTATCCTAAACTACACTCAAACGGAGACAGGCCCGTAGCTGACACTGGTAACGTATTGTGGGCGTACTCCACCATGAACAGTTGCTGGCTCCAAGAGGAAGGATTCTTGGAGACCAAACATCGTAACACCCTTTCCAGATCTTGGTTGGCGAGGCTAGTTGGCTGAACTTGCGAATAAAACGCCGGTAAAAATTGGCGAATCCCAGAAACCTCTGTAGGGCCTTACGGGAATCTGGGATTGGCCAATCTACCACAGCCTTAACCTTCTCGGTATCCATGCGAATTCCCTCAGACGACACAATGTATCCTAGAAATGGAACAGACTGTGCATGAAAAACGCATTTCTCCGCCTTGACAAAAAGCCCATTCTCAAGCAACCTCTGAAGCACTCGTCGGACGTGCTGCACGTGTTCCTGGAGAGAAGATGAAAATATCAATATGTCATCCAGGTAGACATAAATGAACTGATCAACCATATCTCGCAGCACGTCATTGACGAGAGCCTGGAAGACTGCTGGGGAGTTGGACAGCCCAAAAGGCATGACCAAGTATTCAAAGTGCCCCCTAGGGGTGTTAAAAGCAGTCTTCCATTCATCCCCCTTTCTAATGCGGACCAAATGATAAGCATTACGTAGATCCAATTTCGTGAAGATAGACACTCCCTGCAGCCTCTCGAAGGCTGAAGACATCAACGGTAAAGGATAGGTATTCTTCACCGTGATGTTGTTCAACCCTCGGTAATCAATGCAAGGTCGTAGAGATCCGTCCTTCTTCCCCACGAAAAAGAACCCCGCCCCCGCTGGAGAAGAAGAATGACGGATGAACCCAGATGCTAGAGAATCAGAAATATATTTCTCCATAGCCTCCCTCTCTGGGACAGAAAGTGAATATAACTTGCCTTTAGGCGGAGACTTACCTGACAGTAAATCTATAGCACAGTCATAGGGACGATGAGGAGGTAGAGAAGCAGCACGAGACTTACTGAACACTTCCTTCAGGTCCAAGTACTCCGCGGGCACGTTAGATAAATCCACTGCCTCCTCCTGAAACACAGAGACAGCAACAGACGAACAGGCAGACACAAGACAGGACTCATGACATCTACCACTCCATTCTAACACTGATTTCTTTAGACAGTCGATCTTGGGGTTGTGTTCAGTTAACCAAGGGTGTCCGAGAACAATGGGTGCAAGTGGTGAGTCCATGATGTAAAAGGAACATTTCTCTGTGTGGTGTCGAGATGTGGTGAGTGTGATGGGTCCGGTGATGAGGGAGATGGTAGGAAGATCTTGACCGTTGAGTGCCTGAACTGCTATTCTACTGGTGAGTGGTAGAAGGGGAATGTTAAATCTTAGAGCAAAACCATGGTCCATGAAGTTACCATCTGCCCCAGAATCCACCAGTGCCTGACAGTCGTGATTGTGGCCTGACCATCTTAGTCTTATCGGGAGGAGGGTCGATGTAGATGAGGTCTTCGCAGTGGAGATCCCACCCGACAGTAGCCTCAACCTTACTGTCGGGCTTGGCCTTTTACTGGACAGTTGTAAGCGAAGTGTCCAGCGGCCCCGCAGTAAAGACATAGTCCTTGGGATCTCCGCCTCTCCTTCTCCTCCCGGGAAAGCCGAGCTCGCCCGACCTGCATGGGCTCGTGATCGTAGACGCGGCTGACCGCGTCCCCGCCGCTGGATCGTGGACTCTCAGCTGCTCCCCTGGCCCGATTCGTAGGTGCTCTCCGTTCCACTCTCGATAAACGTGCATCCACACGAAGGGCCAGATCCACGAGTCCGTTGAGAGATGTTGGGAGATCCAGGCCGTAGATCTCCTTTTGAACGCGGTCAGCCAGCCCATGCAGGAACATGTCCCACTGCGCCTCCTCGTTCCAGTGACACTCTGCCGCAAGGGTTCGAAACTCGATGGAGTAATCCGATACTGATCTTTCCTCCTGACGTACTCTGCAAGCATCCGAGCCGCCTCTCTCCCGGCAACCGCCCTGTCGAAAACCCTCTTCATCTCGGAGGAGAGTGCCTGGAACGAGGCGCAGCATGGATCCTGGTTCTCCCACACCGCCGTTCCCCAGAGAGCCGCTTTCCCAGTCAGTAATGTGAGCACAAATGCCACCTTCGATTCTTCCTGGACGAATGTGCGAGGCTGCAGGGCAAACTGCATAGAGCAACGTGTTAGAAAAGCACGACAGAAACTTGGCTCACCATCGTAGGACTGTGGGATGGGTAGGCGGGGTTCTGACTGGGAAGCTCCCTCAGGTGGAATGAGGGGAACGGCCGGTGCGGGGGGCGCAGTGGGAGCTCGTAGCTGTTGTATCTGCTGGGTGAGCCCGGACACCTGCGCCACCAGTGCTTGGACAGCACGTCCCGTCTCATTGAGGTTCCTCTCCTGGGTCTCCATGCGCTTAATGCTGGAGTTAACAAATTCTTCCAACGGGTTCGCCTCACTCGCTGCTTCCATTATGGGTCAGATCGTTCTGTAACGGCAAAAACCACAGAAGCAATAATGCAAGTGAAAGAAGTTTTAATCTCAGTTCACGGTCAGAAGACACAAAACAAGACTGGTAGGGCAGGGACAAGACGGTCAGGGTCCCGGTGATGAGTCTTGAAGTGAAGTGAAGATCCAGGTGAGGTGATGAAATCCACGGCAGTGATAATCCCAGGGAAACACGAACAAGACACGAGCTGACACGCCGACAGGAAGGATCATCCACACACACACACGAAGGACTTCCAACAACGATCTGACAATGAGAGTACAAAACTGTGAGTATAAATAGGGGATTGAATGAGCTGCAGCTGGTGAGTGGATAATGATCAGCTGGAGAACTGATCAGCAGAACGGAGTGGTAACGCCCACTCACACACACACAGATAACAACAGAAACACGAGACAAGAAGGAATCAATGAATTTATGAACCGTGACACCAGATTATTGTTCTACATCTCACTGACTACCACTGTGGTGATTTTAATGTTGTTTTACTGTTTTATTATTTAATAATTACCTGCCAAATTCCTATACTGTATACCTGGCTATATAGCAATATTTAATAAATTCATTAAAAATGCAAATCAAAATGTTTTCTGCAAACTCCAGCAGATTCTTGTTCTTCATTTCACTGACTACCACTGTGTTGATTATCATGTTGTTTTACTGTTTTATTCTTTAATAATTGTCTGCCAAAATCATGAATATTTACATACAGCAATATTTGATAAATTCATAAAAAAATAAAATCAAATTGTTTTCTGCAAACTCCAACAGATTATTGTTCTTCATCTCACTGACTACCACTGTGTTGATTATCATGTTGTTTTACTGTTTTATTCTTTAATAATTGTCTGCCAAAATCATGAATATTTACATACAGCAATATTTGATAAATTCATAAAAAAATAAAATCAAATTGTTTTCTGCAAACTCCAACAGATTATTGTTCTTCATCTCACTGACTACCACTGTGGTGATTTTCATGTTGTTTTACTGTTTTATTATTACCTGCCATAATCTATCTATCTATGCTGTGTTTTGGGGGATATTATAATTATCATTATTTTTTACCAACTTACTTAACTACACCATTAGAATATATATGAAATATTATTTTTATTGGGGGAAAAAAACGTAAATGATGATCAAAATTAAATATGTTTTGGTTATGTTTTAAATATGAGTTGTTTCTGAATATATAGGTGTTAGATGCAGAATTCCACCATCTGCTGGTGAGAGAAAAGATTACGGTTGTTTTATTTTATAAGCCATTAGCCATAACTCATATAGTTTAGCTAATTTGACAAACGGTGTAAGTAAAATTATTTGAACGACAGCTCCTCGTTACTTTTCACTTTTTTCTTTTAAGATACAAATAGGCCTACCTTTTATTTAAAACAATTGTCTTTTCAAATCTACATTTTGTTAAAACTATTAGTTTTGAAACCTAAGGCTATTGTGGCCTAAAAGTTACCGAGCGAAAAATACTTGATCAGAAGATAGCAATGGCAAAGGGACGAAAAAATGGGTGAGTTCGTTTTTGCTTATTTCAAATATTTGTCGGTGGTTGTTTTTAATAATGTTTAGTGCTTCTTTGATAATTAATATGATTGTCATCATTCGCATTCGTTTCCTGAGAATATGACTATATCATATTTAATTACATTTAACTTTATTGTCATTATGCAAAGTAATGAAACATGTATTTTGCATAGTATAGCAACATATACAGTTGCTATTATAGAGCAATATTAAACAGGTGTTGTCTGTGGAAAATACAAATAGTGCAAATAATATGTCCAGTAAAGTACTGAAGCAGTTCTGTAACAGGTGCAATTAGAGTTGTGTTATGGAGTCCAGCAGGGTCACAGGCCCAGGGAAGAAGGTCTTCCTGAGCCTGTAAAAAAACCCCGTAAATTTACAGGTAACGGCCTGTTTTTTTTTACAGAAATTTGCCGTTTTGTCATTATACAGCGAATTCCTGTTATTTTACAGATATTTGCTGCAATTTAAAGGTCCACTATTAAATTTACAGGTAATTGCTTGTATTTTAGTTTTACATCAATTTTACGTTTTTTTAAAGGAAATTGTCTGTATTTTTACAGGGTTATGTGTAATTTTACATAAAATATTCGTAATATTTTACAGATTTTTTCTGTTAAATTAGAAAACACAGAAAAGAAGGTATAACTGCAGAAATCAGCCGTCATTTAACATGTTTTCCTTGAAGATCATTAAGCATCTGGGTGTTAAAGTGAGTTTTAAGGTTAAATAATAGTATTTCCGTACTATATACGGTAAAAACTGTGATAGATCTAATGGTACATTTAATGTAATTTTACTGTAAAATACATTTAAATTTACAGTTTTTGAAAGTGAAAAAGAACAACTCGTTTAATTTACAGTGAAAAAACGTAAATTGACATTCCCACAATTCTCTGCGTGACACTTAACATTTGATGTGTTTTTGTTGAAAAAACTATGTTTCTTCATAGTTTTCTTAGTTTTTTTTAATCAGTTATGTATATTAGGGTTTTATGTTACATTTAATGTTGTTAAACTAATGTTTATTGCATTTTTAAAATTTCATGTGTCACCATGATGGTGTTTAATGTTTGTGCGAATGACACTGTGCAGTTTCTATTTATTAGTATTAACTCTCTTGTGGAAGAGCTGCTTGTAATGAGCTTTGAATGATCATGTGACTCATCACCACTGTGGTTGTTGGTTGTCAGTGTATTACAATGGTACAAAACCGAAATTAATACTTCAATAGGTCAGTAAATTAACATTATATCAGATAATGAAAGATAATTTTGTGTAGAATAACAGTAATAAACCATAATTATAGGATAAGAAATTACCATTTTTTTACAGTTTTTTTCCTGACAGTATTTTTCCATTTTTTTAACAGACATTTTCTGGCGCCCCTGCTGCCAGAAAATTACCGTTTTTTTACGGGTTTTTTTTTTACAGTCCCTGGTGCAAGAACGTACAGTATAGCCTACTGTAACTAGTAACAAGCACTATATCAAATAGCTCCCCAACTAAACCACATTAAAAGATAATATTTTAAAATGTAAAAAATACTCAATCCTCAAGAATAGAAAAAACATTAATTGTGTGTTTTATTTCAATTGTACATACAGAATTGTCTTCAAAACATTTGGAAAGGTAAGAACTATTAGTATAATGGAAGTAATTTAGCATTTGTAGCATTAGGCCTATATTAAATTATAAGCTTAAAATTTTATTTCTGCTATGCTATTGACATTATGTATGTAAAACACAAAGAAATGTGCTTTTACAGTCCAGAAAACGATACATATCTTTTGAAGATATTTTCAAACAAATCCAGGAGCTTCAGGAGTCATTATCTGAGCAAAAAACAGGGGAATGTCTTCTGCATGACCACAAGTTCTGGACAGAACTCTGCAAATATTTGGGTGTATCAAATACATCCACAAATAGATATCAACTAAAAAGGGCATACAAAAATGAAAATGTGAAAAATGTTAAGACGGACAAAAATGTAAAGGAAGATGCACCAGAGATTGAAGTTGCACAAGCAGCAGAAGACATGAGTGATTTTCAAAAGAAAGACGAAAAAGAAGACATCATACAAGATGAGGAAGATTTAAAAGCAGAAGAGGGAAAGAAAGAATCTGGAAAAAATAAAGAGTTTGGGCCGGTGGATGTAAAGATAGAGGACTCAAATGAGGTGAAGACAGCGCTAAAAGAGGAAGATGGAGAGGAAGATGAACAAAAGATAGAAGGCGCAAAGGAGGAAGAAGTTACACAAGAGATGATTACATTTCAAAAGGAAGATGAAAAAGAGGGAGAAGGACTTAATACAAGAGTATGAAGATTTAACAGTGGACACTGCACAGGAAGGTCAGCTGGAGGAAGATGAAAGTGATGAGATTATTTTATTTACATTTAAACTTATACACATTTACTACTAGAAAACTAACACAGATGTTGAAACACAAATTAAACGATTTTAAATGATGTATTGTATGACTTTCTATTATCACTGTTTATTCTCTTGTAGATCCAAACCAAATATCCCAAGGTGGAAGACAGTGACAGTTGGAGTGATACTGACGATGAAGTCAATCTTGACAAAGAAGATGAATTCTTTCATGAACAGAGAGTGTACCTGCACCACCTTCTTTTTTTTTTTATTCCTCAAACTGCCTGGAAAAAACTAAGTAAAAAATAAAAAAAGGGATTGCAGTGGACCAACATTATCTCTTCAGGCATTCGCACAATCCATCCACATTGCAGTTTTGCTTTTAGAGGCCACAGGGTTAAAATACAAGGATCAACCAGGAACACACCTGCTTTTAAATGCTCTGGCTATTGCCTGTTCACTGACTGCCCTGTAGAAGTTGATGTTGTTGTGCACAGTGAGAACACGCTTAAAGCACAGGTGTCGTTCAGTGGTGACATGGTAGTTCACAGTAAAACAGAGCTGCAAAGGCGACCGGTAAGAGCTGATGAACAAAAGGAAATACATCAGCAATTACAAACAACACTACCAAGGGCACTCTATCTTAAAACAAATGGAAAACCTTAGAGAATCTGTGGTAGAGTCTGGCTGTCGAGATGAGGCACCATCGCCAGGCGTTCTGAAATCCATTTCCTGGAGACAAAGAATCAAAGACAGGAAACATAAAAATGAAACACTTAGTCTCCAGATGATGGTAGAAGAAAAAAGAGATGAGCCAGATGAGGTTATCCAGAAAGTGATCCTCCATCCTAAGGGTGTGTTCACACCGAACGCGAATAGAGCGTCAAATACGCGTCTATCGCGTTTAGTTAGACGCTTGAACATTCGCTCGAGTTCAAATTTTTCAACTTGCGCGGAAGACATTCGCGGCAAACGCGTCGCCCAATTCGCGTCATTCGCAACGCCCGGCGCGAATGATGCGTCTATTCGCGTCTTTGCATTGACTTTGTATGTAATCTACTCACGCAAATAATTAAATTCGCGTTCGGTGTGAACACACCATAAGGGTGTGATGCTTTGGTGGAAGAAAAGCATTAAGATATTCCACCAAAGATGTAAAGAAGACATAGTCTATCTAGATGCAACCGGAAGCATTGTGAAGAAAAGCAAACACGGCACAGGTCCTTTTTATGTTTGCGAGCTGGTGGTCCGAAACCCAAATAAGGGTTCCTCTCCTTTTCCAGTAGCTACGTATGTGACCTGTGACCACACCACCTCATCTGTAATGTATTTTCTTAGTGCTTTCCAGACAGATCATGCCAAGCAATATGGACACAAAAACATCAGTCCACTCATGATCATATGTGATTGATCCATGGTCCTCATGCAATCAATCTCACTCGTCTTCTGCCAAACTAACCTCAATGCCTTGCTCCAAAGTTATTTTCAAATATTGACAGGGAAAGGCACCACTGAAGACTTCAGTCTTCCTATTGTCCACCGCTGTTTAAGCCATATAATGAAAAATGCGAAATCCCTGTGTAAGAAGCAGTAAGTAAAACCTTTAATTATATATATATATATTTATGTATTTTTTTCATAAAACAGATAATCAAATTGATGGCAACAAATTATTCATGATGAGTTATGACAATGTTGTTATTTTTATTTCTCTCTCAGTGCACCCAAGAACTACAAGCTGGCCATGCATGTTTTCAGACCAGAGCAAGTTCCATTGTTGAGTTTGATGAAATGCTCCTTAGTACCACTTTCATCTTCTCAAGCCCATGCAGAAGCACTTCAACAACATCCAGACTTTGTTGACCACCATTGGGGAATCAGTTGTTGATGACAGCAGCATTGTTCCTGAGGACCTTGAGGTACACAGTAAACATTAAAAATGTCTTGAAATCATGTCTTTTGTTAACCTGATTAAAATCACTCATGTGGACATCATGTCAAAATTCATATTTTAGGACACCTTCAGTCAGACGTCTTTTCCCAGACATTTCGAGGTCATAGGCTCTGCACCCCTTGATAAAAAAGGGGATCCAAATGAGTACTACAGTGAGACATTCATCTCCACTTTGGCTGCCTACTTCTTGCCGCATGCAGCTCTTTGGACAAGCACGATGCTGGGTCAGTTACACTTTTGTTATTGAAAGAGTCACTCAGAGAAAAACTAAAAGATATCTTTGGTTAATACAATAATTTAGCAGTCAAGTTGAACTTGACATGACCATGTATTAGGTTTGTCAGATGTCTGTAGTTCTTTTGGTCTAGGGTCCGAGAAAATAACATAAATAAATGTCGTCACACCTTCCCAGCCAGCACAGCCATGTGGGGCCCACATGGGTTTGACCTGGGCTATCTAACTGGGACCCAGACAGTTTTGCTCCCGGTTTCCATGTAGGCCCCACATGGGTTTGCCCAGATGAAATGAACACTGCTCAGTGTGCACACTACAGGCTGTTAAATGTAACACTGATCAGTGTTGGAGTTAATGAGATAATTAAGTGATTGAATATGATTGAGCATTATTGAACACACCTAAAGCAGAATCACTGAAGGAGAAAATTGTAAGCCACCGTTATGGCGATCATTGTTTGCTTTAGTTGGGCTCTTGACCCTTATATTATTAATTTTAGATTTTGTTTGGCTGTTGTTTCTGACTTATAACTGCCAGATGAACAAAAAAAAAAAGTGATGTAATTGTGTTGGTTATATTATGACAGTCATGGTTTGAACATAATCATGCTGTGATCTGAAAAATTTAACTTATTGAGATTATCTGGTTTATCTTGTTAGCAACAGCTTTTTGATTCTACAGCAAATGATTATCAGTATTTGTTTTTATCCAAAATATTTCGTAAACATTGTTCTGATCAAAACACTTTCAAATAAAATTATTTAGAAACACATCAATAATCAGTCTGTGAATCTCAACAATGGTGACAATAATAATGCATGTTGCAGTGGCTGCCACCAATCACAACTCATTAATGGCTCCCATCATGCATTGCGGTATGAATAAATTATGATTTGAATTGTCTATGTAATTTACTTTTCCTAGTTGAATATTCTGCTCGTCACCATTGTTGAGATGCATTGACTGAATCTTGACGTCTGTGTGTGCCTAAAAGAACGATTTTTTTAAAATAACTTTTAACAAATCCTTTATATTATATCTAAAATTCTGGAAATGTATGCAGAATCACAGTTACGCTATAACCAACAGCATAAATCACTAAACATAAGGTTCAAACGATGACTGTCATAATATAACCAACACCATTACATCACTTTTTTTTTTTTTTTTCATCTGGCAGTTATAAGTCAGAAACAACAGCCAAACAAAATCTAAAGTTAATAATATAACGGTCAAGAGCCCAACTAAAGCAAACAATGATCGCCATAACGGTGGCTTACAATTTTCTCCTTCAGTGATTCTGCTTTAGGTGTGTTCAATAATGCTCAATCATATTCAATCACTTAATTATCTCATTAACTCCAACACTGATCAGTGTTACATTTAACAGCCTGTAGTGTGCACATTGAGCAGTGTTCATTTTATCTGGGCAAACCCATGTGGGGCCTACATGGAAACCGTGGACAAAACTGGCTGGGTCCCAGTTAGATAGCCCACGTCAAACCCATGTGGGCCACACATGGCTGTGCTGGCTGGGTTGACTTCTTGTTTCTTTCTTTTTTATTATTATTGTGAAACAAGTTGTTCAAACTGATATCAGCACAAGACAACAAAAAGGAAGCAAAATATTTTCAGGGTAGGGTCAAAGCCAAAATAACAAACAAAACTGAGACTACCTTGTTTAAGAAAAAATATTATCCTAACAAAAAAACGTTTAAACAAAAATACAAAAACTAAACTGACTCCCTTACTAGCCAAAAACAGGAGAAAATATGTTCACAATAAAGAAAAAATGGCACCCCAACCCCTACAGCTTCCGTGCTGGAGCGCAGTGATATTTACAACAAATATAATAACAAAACAAAAACACTCAGCCACGTTGAGTGTTTTAAAAGAAAACCGTGTACAGAAAACTTTACAAAAGAAATGGAGAAACAAAAACTAATCGGGGGAAAATTAGGTAAGAGAAAAATAAATAACACAGTATTTATAAAAGTCACTACTCGCAGGTAATTCTCTTTCCACCAATAACAACAGTTTCAACAACAACAACCGTTTCAATGACAGCGCAATGAAATAAAAGTCAACACGGACTTAATCGTCTTTCCCACAACAACAGGTTCAAAGACACGCAACAAACAACATTCCAATCTCTCTCTCCAGATCCACGTTCCTTCCTTCTTTTTAAAGGACGCGCAGTTCCATCCCGACCAACCACGGGGCACGTTACCGACACGTTCAATTAGGGCGGTGCAACCTGCGGGAGTGACAGAGTAAGAGAGAGAAAGAGAGAGAGAGAGAGAGAGAGATACACACACACACAGTACCCAACACGTCTCATCATAACAGGCCCCATTGCCAGGTATGGGCATAGTCAGCCCATCAAATGCTTCCTCCAAGGACATTTTCCAAATCTACTAATCACATTCACATTAAATTTGGGTAAATCTTTATTTCGATAGTCCACTTTAGACATTCTACTAACTATAAGTAACTTTGCAACTACATGTCAACTAACTGTCATTAGAGCATTGGTAGACTGTCTGCTTAAAATCTGCTAACACTTTATTTTGTTGGTCCTCCAATAGATATTCTACAGACTATAAGTAACTTGGCAACTACAAGTCAACTCATTCTCCTAACCCAAAACCTAACACCTACCAGTCTACTGACAGTCTACTAATACTCTAATGACAGTTAGTTGACATGTAGTTGAAAAGTTACTTATAGTTAGTAGAATGTCTAAAGTGACTATCGAAATATAGTGTAACCAAAATTTGTTATGCAAATACATTATTCATGGGGTGTGGATCTTCTCAATTGTGGTCTCATTAGTTCCTCTGCTTTCACCATCATGATAACTTTCAGCTTTTTACAAATGTTGTTTTAAGGACTGTGTAGATACAATCTAGAGTATGTTGAAAAGTTTCCCTAAAAGATGACCAAAAAAGATGTAAAAAATAATATGTTATACTGTATCTTTAGGGGACCTGGGCAGGCATGGTGAATGACCTCCATACGATCTATTCTCAAAGAAATTTTCAAAGAAAAAATGCCAGGTGTGGAATAATTTGGATGAATATATGCAATCTAATGTTTAAATGTCTGAACCTATTACTTTACTCTGAGTCCTTAGTTAAGATACTATAGCCCTTTTATTGTATTATCAGAATTTCACTCACACTGTAAAAAAAAAACCCGTAAAAAAACGGTAATTTTCTCGCAGCTGGGGCGCCAGAAAATGTCTGTTAAAAAATGGAAAAATACTGTCAGGAAAAAAACTGTTTTTTTGAAACTGAAAAAAACAGAAAAATTTCTTATCCTATAATTATGGTTTATTACTGTTATTCTACACAAAATTATCTTTCATTATCTCATATAATGTTAATTTACTGACCTATTGACGTATTAATTTCGGTTTTGTACCATTGTAATACACTGACAACCAACAACCACAGTGGTGATGAGTACATGATCATTCAAAGCTCATTACAAGCAGCTCTTCCACAAGAGAGTTAATACTAATATATAGAAACTGCACAGTGTCATTCGCACAAACATTAAACACCATCATGGTGACACATGAAATTTTAAAAATGCAATAAACATTAGTTTAACAACATTAAATGTAACATAAAACCCTAATATACATAACTAATTTAAAAAAAACTAAGAAAACTATAAAGAAACATAGTTTTTTCAACAAAAACACATCAAATGTTAAGTGTCACGCAGAGAATTGTGGGAATGTCAATTTACGTTTTTTCACTGTAAATTAAACGAGTTGTTCTTTTTCATTTTCAAAAACTGTAAATTTAAATGTATTTTACAGTAAAATTACATTAAATGTACCATTAGATCTATCACAGTTTTTACCGTATATAGTACGGAAATACTATTATTTAACCTTAAAACTCACTTTAACACCCAGATGCTTAATGATCTTCAAGGAAAACATGTTAAATGACGGCTGATTTCTGCAGTTATACCTTCTTTTCTGTGTTTTCTAATTTAACAGAAAAAATCTGTAAAATATTACGAATATTTTATGTAAAATTACACATAACCCTGTAAAAATACAGACAATTTCCTTTAAAAAAAACGTAAAATTGATGTAAAACTAAAATACAAGCAATTACCTGTAAATTTAATAGTGGACCTTTAAATTACAGCAAATATCTGTAAAATAACAGGAATTCGCTGTATAATGACAAAACGGCAAATTTCTGTAGAAAAAAACAGGCCGTTACCTGTAAATTTACGGGGGTTTTTTACAGTGCAGGACAATAAGACTCAAGGAATTATGGAGAAGAGTCAGTGGGATTTGAAAAAAATTTGCTTTAAAGGAAGACTGACTCGATGACTTCATAACGACCTACAAAGAGACACACACACCGCAATTTTAAGGGAATTTAGCGATGCAGAACGTATCACTAAAAGAAAGGTAAAACAATCACATTATGTTGTATTTAAATGTCTCTTGGTAAATGTTATTCTTCTTCTTCGAAAAAAAAAAAAATTCACAAAATACAGACACATAAGAAATTGCTTATCTGAGGATGCATTTTACATCCTGCATCTGTCCAACTGTCTGCCTGTTCACCACCTACTGTAATGCAAAATAATAAAATGTATTGGCCTTATTGGGTCATTATCATCACATTTGGACAGCAATTCCAAGTCTTTCATAAAATTAACTGTAACTTCACTACAACAACAAAAAATAACTTGTACAAATATATATGAAGTCTACTATTAATTTAATTTCATAGGAGCACCGTATCCTGAAGGAGAAATGGAGGCAGAGAAAGCAAAACAGAAGAGGAGTCTATGTTACCTCCATCAATAAGCCATTTCAATTTAAAAAAACAGCGGTAACATTAAGCACATTTGGATACATTACTCAACAATTAACAAAAAAAAATAATCTTTTTTTCTTTTCTTTTTTTAATAAAGCAGATTCCTCCAGCTCTAGGGACACCCAGCACACCTTCTGACAGCCAAGCACCATCAGTGGCAGCACAGGACTTGAAGACAGTCAGCCAAGACAAAGATGCTTTTGAGGTGAACTTGACTACTGTCATTAATAGTGTGCACTTACAATCACAATAGTTTGACAATCAAAAGTTATTTATGCCAACAATTCACAAAATAAGTTAAAATATATTAATAAGCTTGTGAATTTAAATAGTGTGATTTCCATCTTTGTGAAATTACTAATAATAAGCTAAACACAGATTTATCAAAAGAAAAAAGTTGATCTCATCCACAGTCCTAAAGTGGAAACACACTGACAAAACAATGTTGTGAGGGAGAACTGAATATATACTTAAAGGGATACTCCACTTTTTTTTGGAAATAGGCTCATTTTACAACTCCCCCAGAGTTAAACTGTTGAGTTTTACCGTTTTTGAATCCATTCAGCCGATCTCCGGTTCTGGCGGTACCACTTTTAGCATAGCTTAGCATACATCATTGAAGTGGACAAGACCATTAGCAGTTCTCAAACAAAAATGACCAAAGAGTTTTGATATTTTTCCTATTTAAAACTTGACTCTTCTGTAGTTACATCGTGCACTAAGACCGACGGAAAATGTAAAGTTGCGATTTTCTAGGCTGATATGGCTAGGAACTATACTCTTATTCCTGCGTAATAATCAAGAAACTTCCCTGCCGTACCATGAGTGCAGCAGGCGTAATGATATGACGCAACGCCTGAAAATAGTTCCGTTGTGTTGACGGAAGGTGGCCTATTTTCAGGCGCTGCGTCATATCATTACGCCTGCTGCACTCATGGTACGGCAGGGAAGTTTCTTGATTATTACGCAGGAATAAGAGTATAGTTCCTAGCCATATCAGCCTAGAAAATCACAACTTTACATTTTCCGTCGGTCTTAGTGCACGATGTAACTACAGAAGAGTCAAGTTTTAAATAGGAAAAATATCGAAACACTTTGGTGATTTTTGTTTGAGAACTGCTAATGGTCTTGTCCACTTCAGTGATGTATGCTAAGCTATGCTAAAAGTGGTACCGCCAGAACCGGAGATCGGCTGAATGGATTCAAAACCGGTAAAACTCAACAGTTTAACTCTGGGGGAGTTGTAAAATGAGCCTATTTCCAAAAAAAAGTGGAGTATCCCTTTAAGTGAAAGGGGAGTTCACGAGTTCACACTCACATTCAATTTGAGGGGGTAAAGTTTAATGCATATTTAGCATGTTGTCGGGTGGGGGGGGGGGGGGGGGGCTCCGAGCTCGGAGTTTGGCCCCAATCCAGAGTACTCCCCCGTATGTAAGTGGTTAGGACTAGAAGTGTGGAGAAGGGGTGGTGGAGGGATGCTGTTAAACTGTCAACGAAATGAGGTGAGACTGCTGAATCTTTATATACCCTTTTATCGTTGATTCACTAGTTCACACTTACAAATAAGTCAGATAGAATAAATAGTATGCATATTTGGCGTGCTGTCCGAGGAGAGGGCTCCGGGCTCGGTATATTCGGCCCGAACCCAGAGTACTCCCCCCGTATTGCTGGTTTAGGAAGTAACCAGGCGAGTGTGAGGAGAAGGGGTGGTGGAGGGATGCTGAAAAACTGTCGAGGAACATTGGTGAGTCAAATGAGTATGTATATAGGTCTCCACTCATGCTGACTGGATGGACCTGTTGATTACCGATTGTTGACCGCTGGTTGGAGTAATGTGATAATTGGATCAATTATTTGAACGTGCTCCTCCCGAACTTTGTTAATAAAATATCATTTGCTGAGTGCTCTTCACTTGTGTTAATTATCTGAAATTTGTTAATAAAACATAATTTGGAGCTGCCTATTGAGGTCAAATAATTCACATCAAAATAAATGTTTCTTTATGGTGTTTATCTTATAGAAAGGGCGGAAACCACAACGAGCACAAAGGCAAAAGTCCCATGGACCCCTTTGGATACGGCTGATCCAAGCCACTAAATTGGTGAGAGAGGTAGTGCTTAAACAGAGACAAATGCTAAGCATCCTGCACCCACACACTTGGCTCAGCAGTGATGAAGTGGATGCAGCTTCTTTTTACATTTCGCAGAAGTTCCCTCATATAGATGGGTTTCAGTCGAGCCTACTGTATCAGACTCTTCACCAAGGAGGTGTGGTTGGGACACCACAGGCACCATTTGTCCAAATACTTAATATAAATGACAACCACTGGATAACAGCAAGTAACCTTTTCTGTGGACCCAATGAGCTTTGTCTTTACGACAGCCTCAACACCATCATAAACCAGCAGACCAAACAAAAACTATCTTGGTTGATTCGTCCAAAAACACCCCATTTTGACATTCAAAAGCCTGCCGTACAAATACAGCGGTCATCAAGCAATTGCAGACTTTTTGCATTGGCTTTTGCAACGTTATTGGGCGATGGTGTCAAACCAGAGGAGTGCCAGTTGGTGGAAAGGAACATGAGACAAACACTATACAGAGCATTCCAAAACAAAAAGGCTCCAGTATTTGCTTATAAAAAAACCCAGCAAAACCTGAAAGGGAAACAATTCAAGTGGAGGTTCACTGCATCTGCAGGACCTCACACTACAACGAGGTGATGGTGCAGTGCAGCAACTGCTATAATTGGTACCACCCCAATTGTGTGTCTGTCCCGCACAAAGCGCTGGACACCACCGCAGAAGAGTGGAACTGTGAAATCTGCACTAATCATGTGTGATCTGACTTACAGATCACATTGTCATGGGTAATTTGGAGTACAGTGTGCTGCAAAATACATGTTCATGTAATAGTGTTAGTAGTGGAGTTCTTTTATTTCCCTTTACCTTAAGCTTAAAGAATACATTAAGTTAAGTTTTGGTTCACAGAAATTCTGGCTGGTGAATTGTTTTCTTTATTACTTTCGCAATATGCAGCATATGTATACAAACAGTATTGGTCATGACTTTGGCAGGTAATTATTAAATAATAAAACAGTAAAACAACATTAAAATCACCACAGTGGTAGTCAGTGAGATGTAGAACAATAATCTGGTGGAGTTTGCAGAAAACAATTTGATTTGCATTTTTAATGAATTTATTAAATATTGCTATATAGCCAGGTATACAGTATAGGATTTTGGCAGGTAATTATTAAATAATAAAACAGTAAAACAACATGAAAATCACCACAGTGGTAGACAGTGAGATGTAGAACAATAATCTGGTGGAGTTTGCAGAAAACAATTCGATTTCGATTTTTTTATGAATTTATTAAATATTGCTGTATAACAAGGTATACAGTATAGGACTTTGACAGACAATTATTAAATAATAAAACAGTACATCAACATGAAAATCACCACAGTCGTAGTCTGTGAGATGTAGAACAAGAATCTGGAGGAGTTTGCTAAAAACAATTTGATTTTATTTATTTTATTATGAATATTTTTTTAAAAGTCAGCCGACACCAACCGCAAACATCTTGAGCGTACCACGCAACCTCGTGTAGACGCGCAATATATTTTTAAGCGTAGATGGCGTGACCGTGCTTTTCTGAAGCACAGATGGCGTGACCGCAGTCCTGCAGCCCCGCTTTTGTTTCCTCTCTCTGCGCCGCCTTCTCCGCCTGCCCGCTGGGATGATAATCCACGGAGAACCAGGGCACCTCACAATACAATACATTTAACTAACTAATCAATACAATTATATCAAATCATGTGAAAAATATAAAATATATTAAAAAAAATATAAATCCGAAATATTGCAAATGCAATTGACCTTCATACAAGTTGCACTTGATGATGTGATTCCATCAGAAATTTCTACTGCCTGTCAAGGTACAACAGTGGAAACCACTCAGATGCTCCCTCCAGTGTGCCAGAGTATGTCAATTTACCCGTATTAGCTGATAATTCTGATTATGTTCAAGATGGACACATTTCTATTATAGCCCTCTTCTGGGAAAACCTAGCAATACGTTTTTTTCAATCTCATCTGAAATTAGCAGTGTTGGGGCATGCATAACGCATTCAGATTACTTTTTTGATGTTACAAAGTAATGTGTTACAAGTAACATGCATTACAAAATCAGATTTGTTTTAATGTTACGAGTAAAGTAATGTATTACAAGTAACATGTATTACCTAATCAGATTACTTTTTGATCTAACAAGTAATTAATTACAAGTAATGTGCATTACGTAATCAGATTACTTTTTGTTGTTACAAGTAAAGAAACGCATTACAAGTAACATGCATTACGTAATCAGATTACTTTTTGATGTTACGAGTAAATAAATGCATTACAAGCAACATTCATTACGTAAACGGATAACTTTTTGATCTAAGAAGTAATGCATTACGTAATTAGATTACTTTTTTGATGAAATGAGTAAAGTAATGCATTACAAGTCACATAAATTATGTAATTACATAACTTTTTTCAATGTCAATGAAAATTACATTCTAATAATACGAATACATTTATTTACAGTAAAAAAAAGTCACTGCAGATGAAGTATTTTCAAAAACAATATTCACAGGTTAAGTATGAATTGTAGCTGAAATATAGCCATTGATGCATGAGGTCCACTATAGTGGACAGGTGATTAATCAGATTTTTCTCCCAATCTAAAATCAAAACTTGGAAAATTTTACTGTCATATGACTCATTAGATATTGCTTGATGCTGCAATATTTTTTTTACCTACAAGAGTCTCCTAGGATAGAAGGAATGGGTGGATATTCCGGAGCAACTTGGCATGTCTGACTGACCATTGGCCATCTTGGTTTGGAGGGGGAAGAAATCAAATCACAATGGCTTACAACTTAGTTGCAATGTATAGGATGATGCACCAGGGTCCACTGAAGAGATTGATGTGCAACTTTGCCATCAAAACCCTTGCAAATTCAAGAAAATGCTTTTTAAATAGCTGTCCACTGTAGTGACCACTATGCGTGAAATGATAATGAACCAAAACAACCCAGCTGACGTTTCTAAAATCAAATGAATAATGAACAGACATGCTTTTAAACTGGTTAAGAGACTTCCTTCAGGACGGAGATTTAAACTCCCCTTGTGTAAATCAAATAGATACAGAAATTCCTTTATACCTGCTGTAATTAGGTTTTTAAATGATTGATTGTAATCTGTGTGTTGTGTTGTTATATGTGCATGTGTATACTGCTGTCTACACAAAGAATTGCCTTTGAGGACAATAAAGTTTAAAGTTAAGTCATGTAAAATTAGGTAAAAGCTACAGTAAAATGGGAAGTTTAAAATGTAAATCTTTTTAGAGTTGATATAAAGAAAAGCAAACATTGAAAATGAGCAGTTAACATATGTGTCAGGTATGAGTGTGTATGTTTGATGGTGACGGCATTGTATGAATGTTAATTCATGTTTGGTGTGTGTTAGTTTAGGGGAGCTATTGTGTCTGAATAGTATATCGTGTCATTATGAGTGTTTTATCATTACAGATGGGTTAAGGCAAATGACAAATTTTAAAGAAGGCAAATGCAGCGCGAATCTGATGTGTTGTGAATTCTCTCCCTTTAAGTGACGTAGCGCAGCTGTCATGAATCGGGCTCTTTCCTTTTCTTCTTTTCTTCCGCTCTTACTCCCTCTCCTGGTCTTTTTTTCTCCTTACACCTTTTCCCCTTTTCTCTCTTCTCGCTCAGCTGTTCTATATCTCATCATCTCGTTAACTGATTTCCTTCCTTCTGATTTCTCTGCCTATTTCTTCTCCCTCTTTTCCTTTGTTCCCCGCCAGAGTATTACCTGATGTGTGTTAGGCCTACGTACCTGATGTTTCTCTATCGTGCTCCAGTCCTGTCGTGTCCAGTGTGGTATGTGCCGTCTCCTGATTATTATCTCTGATCATCGTCTGCTTGCCCTGTCTCTGGCTGTCGGGTCCGACTATTGTCTGAAGCTGTTCATCTGCTACCCGGACGCTTCTCCGCATCCTCCGGGGATTTCCTGAGCCATACGTGCAGACGCTCTTCAGTTGTCATTTTTCTAAGAAGCTTTCTGTTTGTACTATTTTGCCTGTCAGCACCTGATTTCTGCCAAGCGGCGCTTCTGAGTTATTAAAGAGACTTTGCGTTTGTGTTCTCTCACTCCTCACTCTTCATGACAGCAGTGTTCTCAGTACGCACGGACTCAGTGTAATTGCCTATTCACTAACGTTAAGCTACTTCAGTTGAGCGATCATATCGCGTGAACACATTCACATGTTCAGTGTTTATGTGCAAGATAAAGTTTGTGACAAATTAATTTTTTTCTTTTATGTATATTGTTAATAACACAGATTGTCACACTGTATCCCAACTGCGCCAAATTAGACCATGTTTGTAAGGTAGTTGATGTTTAGCGATCTTTCTAAGGCCACGTCCACACGAAGCCGGTGCGTTCCCTATCCGATTTTTTTTTTTCCTCGTTCTAAAAAAAAATCAGTAAACACGGCATCGTCTCAAGAAATATCTGCGTACACACGAAACCACTGGAACCAACTGAAACCGGTGTAGTATATATGCCAGACCAGTATGGGGCGCTGTAATTCTGCCACAGAGATACACTATACACGGAGAAGAAGACTTTGAGCATGTGCATAACCTTGCGCGCTGTATACGAACCAAGAAGAAGAAGACGAAGATGGTGTTGGCCATTATCGCTTGTTGCTCACCACAGTTGCATAGAAGCAATAGATTTTGCTGTAATAAAGCTAGTAGGCTTAGTAGCTTCTGCAGCACGAACACAATCATGTAGTCCGCCATTATTGTTGTTGCTGTTACGTGTGACGCAGCCAACACGTGATGTGATGACATCATCGTTTCACAAAATATACGGATTCGCTGTACACACGAAACGTCTCCGGTTACTATCGTAACCTCGGTTCCCTGAGAGGCGGGAACGAGACATTACGTCACTGACGTATATGGGAACTCCCTCCTTCTCCGTTTTCACTGAAATCTTATAGGCTAACGCCAGCTGGAGACAGCTGGCCAATTGACGCGAAACATGCAAATGCTGACCGGACCGCGGGCAGTATAAATAGCATGTGCGCGACAATTACGTCAGAATCAAGACTGAACGCTAGCACAGCTGGTCAAACGGCGAGCACGGCGGCTGACGTAATGTCTCGTTCCCGCCTCTCAAGGAACCGAGGTTACGATAGTAACCGGAGACGTTCCCTTTCAAGGCGGTCACTTCGACATTACGTCACTGGCGTATATGGGAACTGTATAGAATCCCGCCATGAGCGCAGTGAAGATAAGCCCTGAACGGGGTCAGGCTACACTCCCACGAGAGACAACAGTTCTAAGCCAGCAGCGCCGCTAGGAGCACTCGAACTGATAGGTACAACTAGACCAAGAAACGTCTGCTCCGACCTTACCAAAGTTGCATATCCAATGCAATGAAGCGAAGACTGCACTGGACAGGGCAGCACAACACCATAAGCACTCGAGCACAAGAGTTAACACAGTGTTGACGGCAATAGCGGTGACAGCTGCATAACCTTATAGCCATACACAGAGTTAACAGGACATTGAAAACTACTGCGTAATGCGGAAACAGCTATGTAACATTATAGTCATTACACAGAGTTAGCAGCAATGGTAACTCTGCATAATGCAGACTACTGCACAGCTGGTGGTAACAGTTCATGAGTACATTAATAAAACTCACGACGCTATAGGCAGTGCATCAAACTCGAAACCCTGGTGAACGTGTTCTGAGAAGACAGCCAGCATACCTAAATCCCGTAGGCATTAAGCCAACATTGAAAAGCGTCGAATTCAGTGAGAAAGACTCAGTATAAAACAGCACGTCCCTAGTACCATCCACCAAGCACACAAACAGCTGGTCAGACTGCTGCCTAGTGATCCACGTACATCCGCAAAGCCCTTACAGGGCCAACAGCACTCCGAGCATCGGCATCATGCGAGGCTGACGGCTCAGCAGATAAGGCGGGCAGGGATCAACCTGTGCTCTGAACGGTGTAAGCGACTTCGGAACGCAGCTTGGTATCGGACGGAGAGTGACGCTGCAGTCACCAGGTCCGAGACAATGCAACATCATTCACTTAGAATGAGCGTAGGTCTCCAAAGTGCATCGCTGGGGCGAGAGCATGTGGATTAAGGCCATCTCAAGGAGAGCTCTCAAACACTTGTTAGTGTAAGGTTTCTTGCTCAACTATGGACCCGGCAGCGGACACACATGTAGGTTCCATAGCTTGGGGATGATAGGCCAGTAAGGGAGTCACGAAGAACTGACACTCCTTTGCAGAACATAGCCAATGTTCTATAGCCGATGTACAGAAGTGCATACCAACACATAACTGAATGTACATAAACACAGTGCTAGTGGCCGTAGCAACAACAACTGTGAATATACGCAGTTAGATAATAGCCCCATAATAGCATAGCACCTCAGTAAGCAAACAAACACAGTCGTAACCGTAGCTACAACTGTGAGTAAACGAGTTAGCACAGAATAGCCAGTTGCACTGAAGGAAACGGGGCAACATAACAGCGTAGCACATGTACGCAACAGATCGGTCGCTGTAGCTCATCCATGTATGTACATAACGCAGCGTAAGTCGCCATAGCGACAGAAACTGTGTAGAGACAGAAACTGAGATGTACAGTTAGATCAGGATGGCTAGCTGACCGAAGGAAACGGGGCAGCATTACAGCATAACACATCCGTGTACGTACATACATCCAGAAACTGTGAATATGCACGGTTAGATTAAGATAGCTAGTTTTGCACTGAAGGAAACAGGGCAACAAAAGAGCAAAAACACGTCCTTATACGTACATAAGTGCAGTGTAGTCGCTGTAGCGACAGAACTGTGAATATGCACAGTTAGATAGGATGGCTGGTTGTTGCACTGAAGGAAGAGGGCAACATAACAGCATAACACATCAGTGTGCACATTTTAAACATCTGAGTGTATAATGCAGCGCAAGTCGCTGAAGCGACCGAAACTGCATGAATATGCGTAGTTCAAACACAATGGTCCATTACGTTGAAGGGCAACATAACAGGATAATGCTTCAATATGTACACAGATGCAGCGCAAGTCGCCGTAGCGACGACTAAGACTATGCACAAGCATAGTTACATTTTTGTGTACAAAAAACACAGCGTCAGAGGCATAGCGACATCGACTGTGAATACATAGTTAATCAGAATAGCCGGTTGCACTGAGGATACAGGGCAATATATAACGGCATAAATCATAGACACATATCAATGTACAAAACACAGCGTCGGTGGCATCGCACAACAACTGTGACTACACAGTAATCAGAGTAGCCAGTTGCACTGAAGGATACAGGGCAATATATAGCGGCGTAATAGTTACACATATCAGTGCGTAGTGTGTACACAGCGTCAGTTGCATCGCACAACAACTGTGAATACGTACTGCGTAGTAATCAGAATAGCCATTTGCACTGAAGGACACAGGGCAATATATAATGGCATAAATCATTACACATAACAGTGTGTAGTGTGTACGTAACGCAGCGTCAGTTGCATCGCGCAACAACTGTGAATACGTAGTAATCAGAATAGCCAGTAGCACTGAAGGATACAGGGCAATATCGTGGCATAAGCATAACACACACATATCAGTGTACATAAACACAGCGTCAGTGGCATTGCACAACAACTGTGAATACATAGTTGAATCAGAATAGCCATTGCACTGAAGGATACAGGGCAATTTATAGCGGCATAAATCATGAACACAGAGTGCGGTGTGTACGTAAACACAGCGTCATTTGCGCTGCACAAAAAACTGTGAATACGTGGTAATCAGAATAGCCATTTGCACTGAAGGATACAGGGCAATATAACGGCACAAATCATAGCACATATCAGTGTGCAGTGTGTACATAAACACAGCGTCAGTGGCGTAGCGACAACAACTGTGAATACGTAGTTAAATCCGCATGGCCAGTTGCACTGAAGGATACAGGGCATACAGCATAAGCGGTAACGACTGCGCAACCCCGTAGTCAAGACTGACTAGAAGGGGGGTAAACAATCACCGTGGGCCTCATCCCCGCTGATGCCCGGGTTTATTCCCCTAAGGGCACGCACTGTCCGGCACATCGCCTGTCGTCCGTGAGTGCGGCCTCGGTTGATCCTTGTTATGGTAGAGCGAGTCAATAGGATCCGCACATATCTGGCATGTGATGTAGCAGCCATCGGATGCGGGGAGGAAACATGGTGAGTAACCTCTATTGCAACTTCCACGATGACTTCAGATAAGACTTCTAGCGTGAAGAAAGAGATTCTGACGTAATTGTCACGCACATGCTATTTATACTGCCCGCGGTCCGGTCAGCATTTGCATGTTTCGCGTCAATTGGCCAGCTGTCTCCAGCTGGCGTTAGCCTATAAGATTTCAGTGAAAACGGAGAAGGAGGGAGTTCCCATATACGTCAGTGACGTAATGTCGAAGTGACCGCCTTGAAAGGGAACCGCAAGATTTATCCACTTTGGGACCCGGATTAAAAAAAAAGCGGTTTCAGTCTCCCAAAACGCCAGATCCGTGTGGACGAAACGCCAATACGATAAAAAATGTATACGTATACAGCGAAACGCGTCTTCGTGTGGACGGGCCCTAAGTGTAATTTGATCCTGCTTACCGGGCGGATTAGCCAGCTAGCATTGCGGCTCGTATTGTTTATGTTTAGTTATTACCTTTAAGTGCATTTCTCCGTGGGATAATATCCTTCACTGGTTGTGAATTATTACTGCCTGTATTAATGAGACTGTTTCATTGCACTATGCAGTTTGTTATTGCAGACTCATACTAATATTTCTACATTTATATTTCATGTATCAGTGCACTTTACAGATATGTTTATATTTGGGTTTGCAATCTCTTAAGTTGTTGAATATGCTTAGACAGTGAGTATTTATTTCTGTTATATTATTTATTTCAGAAACTACCTCAAATACACTATTATGTGTATATGGTCACTCTTGTGCAATAAACGACTAAACTATATCTGATGACTCCGACTCCCTGACCAGAGTCCTGCAGCGGTCAATAATATAATCCACCAGTTTTCAGTGGGGCAATCCCCAACATGATGAAAAGATGATACAGAACATGGGACGAGATTTAAGTTGATTTGAAGTTGAATTGAAGTTGTAGATCGCCGTCCGTCATGGGTTGAAATAAACAAAAAGTTATAGAGTTGACGGCAACAACAAAGTGACACATTGTCTAAGTCAATATCAGATTATCCAGAGAGCCCCTCACATTTATGATTATTGTGAACAAAGGGGGAGTATGTTGGTTGACTGACATTGACCAAGTCTGTACACCACGACCTGACCTGATTGATGACTTTGAAAATGTTTGTAGATGACCGAGTTAAGAGACCAAACAACAGGCCTGAAAAGCAGGATACACGGTGAGACTGAGGGCCATTGCCCTTCACATACTCTGATAAGAAGATGTGATTGTGGCTTTAAAGGGGTGGTTGATTGCGATTTCACTTTTTTTCATTTTAAATAGTGTGTAAAGTTGCTGTTGGTGCATGAACAGTATCTGCAAAGTTGCTGCGCTGAAAGTTCAACAGAGATATCCTCTTTTAAAAATCAGGAAGTTTAATGCCTACAAAAACGACTCGAATGGGACTACAACGAGATACTTCCCGGGTTTTATACGCAACTAACCCATAAATTTACATCAACCCTCCCTCCGGAATATGCAAAAAAAGGGGCATGGCCATATTTCTGCGGCTTTGCCGAAGAGGAAGAGTTATAGTGGAGAGCTGTAGCCATGCCGTCGAAAGTGTTATTTTCACCCAGCTGTCAGGTCTTCTGTGTTTCGGGCTTCCCACGGACGCTGTAGTTCGTCAACAATGGCTAAACATTTTTTTTTGATTATGTTCCTGAAAATTACAATCGTAATTTAGCTCTCTGTGCTGCGCATTTACGAAAGACAGCTTCCCGAATCTCCACGAATTAAATTGCGGATTCAACAAGAAACTGTTATTAAAACATGAAGCAGTTCCAAATTTAAAACCAGAGGCAGCAGTTGTTGGGCCACAACCTGTAAGTAAGACTTAATCATTTTAAATGTATTTTCATGTATAATTTTAGACGTAATGTTTTAGTTTTATCAAGGACGTAAACAAATGCCAGCGCTGGCTTTAGTAACCACTTAATTATGCTATTTCGTGTCTATGACAAACGCGTACAAACAATTTCGACCTGAATTTGTAATTATGTACAATTTTGTAAATGTATTTTCCATGTATGGTAAATGGACTCCATTTATATAGCGCTTTCACAGACCCAATGGCCACCAAAGCGCTTTACATTTAGCCTCACATTCACCCATTCACTCACTCATTCATACACACCGAAATTATATGTAATCGCAACAGCAAACTTCAGCTGCTGTTATCAGTGTACACAGTATGGTTTATTTACAGGTTTTATGTATTGTTTATCTACTTATTACTGTTTTAGATATACAACCCCAATTCCGGAAAAGTTGGGACGTTTTTTAAATTTGAATAAAATGAAAACTATAAGACTTTCAAATCACATGAGCCAATATTTTATTCACAATAGAACATACATAACATAACAAATGTTTAAACGGAGAAATTTTACACTTTTATCCACTAAATGAGCTCATTTCAAATTTGATGCCTGCTACAGGTCTCAAAATAGTTGGGACGGGGGCACGTTTACCATGGTGTAACATCTCCTCTTCTTTTCAAAACACTTTAAAGACGTCTGGGCATCGAGTTTATGAGTGTCTGGAGTTTTGGTGTTGGAATTTGGTCCCATTCTTGCCTTATATAGGTTTCCAGCTGCTGAAGTGTTCGTGGTCGTCTTTGACACATTTTTCGTTTAATGATGCGGCAAATGTTCTCTATAGGTGAAAGATCTGGACTGCAGGCAGGCCAATTCAACACCCGGACTCTTCTACGATGTAGCCATGCTGTTGTAATAGCTGCAGTATGTGGTTTTGCATTGTCCTGCTGAAATACACAAGGCCTTCCCTGAAATAGACGTCGTCTGGAGGGGAGCATATGTTGCTCTAAAACCTTTATATAGCTTTCAGCATTCATAGTGCCTTCCAAAACATGCAAGCTGCCCATACCGTATGCACCCCCATACCATCAGAGATGCTGGCTTTTGAACTGAACGCTGATAACACGATGGAAGGTCTCCCTCTTCTTTTGCCCGGAGGACACGGCGTCCGTGATTTCCAACAAGAATGTCAAATTTGGACTCGTCGGACCATAGAATACTTTTCCACTTTGAAATAGTCCATTTTAAATGAGCCTTGGCCCACAGGACACGACAGCGCTTCTGGACCATGTTCACATATGGCTTCCTTTTTGCATGATAGAGCTTTAGTTGGCATCTGCAGATGGCACGGCGGATTGTGTTTACCGACAGTGGTTTCTGGAAGTGTTCCTGGGCCCATTTAGTAATGTCATTCACACAATCATGCCGATGAGTGATGCAGTGTCGTCTGAGGGCCCGAAGACCACGGGCATCCAATAAAGGTCTTTGTCCTTGTCCCTTACGCACAGAGATTTCTCCAGTTTCTCTGAATCTTTTGATGATGTTGTGCAGTGTAGATGATGAGATTTGCAAAGCCTTTGCAATTTGACGTTGAGGAACATTGTTTTTAAAGTGTTCCACAATCTTTTTACGCACTCTTTCACAGATTGGGGAGCCCCTGCCCATCTTTACTTCTGAGAGACTCTACCTCTCTAAGACATCCCTTTTATAGCTAATCATGTCACAGACCTGATATAAATTAACTTAATTAGTGGCTAGATGTTCTCCCACCTGAATCCTTTCTAAATTTCTTGCTTTTTCAACCATTTGTTGCCCCCGTCCCAACTATTTTGAGACCTGTAGCAGGCATCAAATTTGAAATGAGCTCATTTATTGGATAAAAGTGTCAAACTTCTCCGTTTAAACATTTGTTGTTATCTATGTTCTATGGTGAATAAAATATTAGCTCATGTGATTTGAAAGTCTTATAGTTTTCATTTTATTCAAATTTAAAAAACGTCCCAACTTTTCCGGAATTCGGGTTGTAAATTGTACATTTATCTATAAATTATCATTAATTACACATTGTCTTTGTGAATAGATAAACGGTTGTTCATTATATCGATAAAACAATAACTTTAAAAAACGGTATTACTCCGTAACGGTATTACTTACTAGTCATTTATTCAGTTATATTAAATGTTTAATCAGGAGAAAAACGTATCTCAAAAGCTAACAAGCAGCAGTAGCATTTAGCAAGTAACAGCATATCGAAATACTTCTATAATAATAGTAGAATAGAATAGAATAATAATAATAATAATAAATGTACCATTCAGAAACGTTTTGTAAGAGCCGTGTTTGGGGAGGTTCTGCTTGACTCTCTTCATTGCCGCGTTCTGGGTCTGATTCTGGCTCAAACTGATACAACAGTATTGACACCATTATTTACATTTGACCGGAGCACATGCAACTTTCGCCCGTAAAGGTAATGGGCGTGAAGTTTCCGGACAACGTGCACTATGGAGTTTAGCCAATTACAACACACCGGCCCAACTAACCAATCTGAGCCCATTGCCTGTTTCTGAGGGAGTGGTTTCATAGAATCAGGAAGTCAACCGGTCGTTTAAATGACAGAGGAGAAAGCGGCTTGCAATAACGTTGAAATTTATGAAAAATAAGGCAAAAAAACCCCCCAAAAAACACAAAAGACATGTTATATTGCACCCCATAAACACAATCATGCAAAGAAAAAAAGCAGTAAACCATCCCTTTAAATAATATTTTTGTTTCAGACACAGAGAAAGATGTCTGGAGGAAATTTGAGTGAAGGACAACGTATTATGTTAAATTGATGCACGAGTTGGGTTCATGCATCAAGAGGGGGATGGTAACAATTGGCAAATATCGTTTACTAAATGGTTAACATTTGTTGAAACCCATCGTACAGGTGGGACAATAAATGCTGGGAGGACATTGGGCTTAATTGGGTAAAAGCCCTGCAAGAAGCCATTCTTCTCCCTAGCCCCCCACACGGGCGGCAGCGAAGGCCGCGGTGTACTTTACTATCTGACAATAACCTTGACATTTGTTTTTCTTTACAGAGGATGCAGACTTTTGATACAGGGCAGAATGTGCCCAGTAAAATAATGGCTATGGATGAATTTGGCTAACTATCCTGGCCTGGGTTATTATTGTGGCAGAAAGAAAGGTGCCACACCTGCGCAGCGCATAACTTAAAATTTTCCTTTTGCAAGTGAAAACTCCAACACACACACACATACACGTTCCTACCATTAAAGGGGCACTTGGTAACTATTTAAACTTAATAAAACCGTTTAGAAATCATTTGAATGGTTCAATAACCTGTTCTGGAGAGAATGGGACTTTCCCCGCTCCCCCCAGCATTCCCAGGCGGAAAACCAACCTTGCAACATGGGGACTAACGTCCCGGTAAGTTGGAAATAGAAGTCTTGTGAGAAGCGAGAACGAGCGAGAAACACGAACTGCTTTATGGCAATTCGACATAATTCTATGATACCGTGTATGATGTATTACCCACTCGGTAGACATAGCTCCACACGATAAAGTTGGCCGGCTCCGATAATAACAAATGCACATGAGCAGCGGTAGAAAGCGGGAGGAAGGTGCCGCAAGTGAGTTTTTTTATGACAGTGTTGTGAAAATATACGCCGCACAGCTGTAGGGGGAGCTCGATGAGAAAACATGCGGAAGAAATGACTAGAGTTGCCAAATTTTGATTTCTCTTATCTACATATGTGCATTTTAAGACGTTTTGAAGGCCAAAAATTTTTTGGATAACAACAGCTTTAAAACCATGTCAGTGGGTAGCTGATAATTGTTCTCTCCTCATCAGCATCACACTATTTTTCTCTTTGTTTTTATCTTGGCCCATCTCTTCAACTCCAAAAGTTAAGCTTTGACTGATATAGGCTTTTCATTTTTGTCTGTCATTGAAGAAAGTAAACATAGGGTCAACTGATAGGTTGAGTTTGCCTATCATTTTTTTCAGACATGTTCATTTACTGAAAGCTACTAGGAAAGCTAGGTAACTAAGTTTATTAAATTAATTCACAATATGTACACATTAATTATTGATATTATTCCTAATACATGGCCGTAGACAGGGCTTTATAATCAAAGACGTCCTAAATTTGAGGTTGTTAGGGGTTCAATTTTTTTATTTCTCTGATATGTGCATTTCAAGAAGTTTGAAGGCCAAAAAAAGGATAAGAAATAGCTTTAAAACCATGTCAGTGGGCAGTAGATTATTTGTCAATAATCGCTCTCTCCTTATCTCCATCACCCTTTCTTTTTCTCTCATTCTCCTCATCCTGCCCTGTCTACTGAAGGCTACAAATTGTATTATATTAATTCTCAATACGTTTACATTCATTATTAATCTTGTGCCTAAGATGATGAAAATGGCTTTGTTAATGTGTCTTGTCCCCTCACAATGACAGTAAACTAATTAGTACATTACATGAGTCGTTACATAGGCCTATTTTCAGTTCAAAATGGCAAAATTAGACAAAAGTTTATAAGTTTGCCTGATTATTTTTGTCATTCGTTTAACATTTATGACCTAAAAAAACGGTCAAATATGAAATGTTTAGTTTAGCTACTTATCTCGCACTTGACCGTACACTGAAGCGTCGAGTCGCTCTGCTAAAAGTAAAATTCGCGCTCAGCAGCTTCTGTGAACATAAAGCCCGCCTACTTTGATTTGATTGGTCATCTCAAATATTCTGACATTGACGAGCAGTGACAGACCAATGAGGCTCAGATGAACAAACACACCCTGTCCTCTGTTTCTGACGCGCCGCTGCGGATTGAAGATGAAGAACGCGCTGAATCGTACTCGGTTACTAACGTAACCTCGGTTCTCTCTAGAGAGGGAACGAGTACTGCGTAATATCTTACGCTATGGGGAAAACCTCTTTACCACGAGATATTGAAGCCAAAAATTATCCTTAATTTTGAATCAATGTAAAACGCGTTGCGACAGCAAGCAGACATAGGCAAGGCGGCTCGCGTGCCTATTGGGTGACCTGTGGCAACAGCAGCAGCCTATCGAGAGAGGCCCTGCGTGACATGATACCTAATGGGGGCGCTTCGCGCCCATTAACGTCACGTCCCGCCAGAATAGGGCGTGGCCTTGGCCAATAAATATAGCTCGACAGGCTGATACAAACTGGTTTTCATCGCTGAAGCGAACCAGAGCTGTTGTATGCACGGCAAGATACGCAGTACTCGTTCCCTCTCTAGAGAGAACCGAGGTTACGTTAGTAACCGAGTACGTTCTCTTACGAGAGTATCTCTCGTACTGCAAAATATCTTACGCTATGGGGAACACAATGCAACACGCCGTGTTGTACTGGGATCCGACACCAAAGTCCCAATAGTATAGTGCTCATAGTGTAGGCTCATATAGTGCATAAATCACCATAGACTCACAGAGAGTCGGAGAAGAGAGGCTGCTAGCATCATTCCCCATGAAATAGCATCCAACAGGAGCTAGTTATGTTAACACGGTTTCACACAGACAGGTCTGAACGTGTTCAGCCTGAACTGGGTAACAGTACGGGTTATTCAACACCCATGGAGCTGTTCTATCGATCAGTGAACGATGCACAAGCAAAACTGAGCATTCTCAAAACCCGACGCAGTGGGGCAGATAGTACTGAATTCTAGACCGACAGCAGCTTGGCCTGTAAGGCGGGAACCTCTAAGTTATAGAACCTTATAAATGTAGACGGCGAGGCCCAGCCTGCCACCATACAGATATCTTGAAAGGAAATCCCGCTAGACCACGCCCACGACGAGGCCACGCCTCTCGTGGAGTGTGCGCTCTGACACCCAAAGGACACTGCAGGCCCTTAGAAGTGTAAGCCAGCGCTATGGCATCGACTATCCATCTGGATAGGCTCTGTTTTGATGCGGCCAGTCCCTTGGAGCGTCCGCCAAACAAAACGAAGAGCTGCTCGATCTGTCTGAAGACAGATGAGCGGGACACATAAGCTCTCAGTGCCCTGACAGGGCAAAGGAGACTCGCATCCTCCTCCTCATCATGAACTGGGAGGGCGCACAGGGAAATAACCTGGGCCCTGAATGGTGTGTTGAGGGATTTGGGCACGTACCCGTGCCGTGGTTTGAGTATGACTTTTGAGTCATTAGGCCCAAACTCCATACATGACGCGCTTACTGAAAGCGCTTGTAAGTCCCCTATGCGCTTCACTGAAGCGAGAGCCATAAGAAACACCGTTTTGAAAGACAGATGTTTCATGTCTGACAAATGGATTGGCTCGAATGGGGCACCTTTCATGGCTTCCAAAACCGTAGAAAGGTCTCACACAGGGACTGAGGGGGGTCTGGGAGGATTCAGCCTCCGAGCTCCCCTGAGGAATCGCACGACCAGGTCGTTTTTCCCCAGTGACTGGCCAGACGTCGGTTTTGCAAACGCCGCTATGGCCGCCACGTATACTTTGAGCGTGGATGGGGTTCTGCCCTTATCCAGCAGCTCCTGAAGGAAGGAGAGTACTTCCGTAACCCCGCAGTCTACGGGTGAAAAGCCCTGAGCTTGACACCAGGCAGTGAACACAGACCATTTCGAGGAACAGAACAGTGAGGACAGTGAGCGTTTTCTTGGGACGCGAACAGGTCCACCTGCGCTCTGCCGAATGTCTCCCACAGCAGTTGGATCGTCTGCGGGTGCAGCGACCATTCCCCTGCTGGGACATTGTTTCTGGACAGTCTGTCTGGTCCCAGATTCAGGTGACCAGGCACATGCGCTGCTTTCAGTGAAAGCAGGATGTGCTGAGCCCAGACCAGGAGGCGTTCCGTCAGCCTGTAAAGGTTTCGGGACCTGACGCCGCCCTGGCGATTTATGTATGCCACCACTGACATGTTGTCCGACCGGACCAAGACGTGGTGGCCTTTTGTCTGGGGACAAAAGCGCCGTAGCGCGTTGTCGACTGCCAACTTTTCCAGACAGTTTATGTGTAGAAGCTTTTCCCGTTCTGACCACTGGCCAAAGAACGGTCTGCCCTCGAGCAGCGCTCCCCATCCCGAGGTGGAGGCGTCCGTTGACACCACCTTCACACTCGAGGGAGTCCCCAGACTCACGCTTTACTGATACCAGTCGGCTATTTTCCAAGGTTCCAGAGCCGAAATGCATTTCATGTCGACCCTGAGGCGAAACAGACCAGAGGTCCATGCCCGGGGTGGAGCTCGCGCTTTCAGCCATAACTGCAGTGGGCGCATGCGAAGCAGGCCCAGCTGAAGTACCGAAGATGCTGAGGCCATGAGGCCCAGCATTTTCGGAAACCTTTTGAGCGGGACTATAGAGCCGCGGCGGAAGGATTTCGCGGCGCGCTGAATGTCCAGTCCGCGCTCCGGCGACAGACGTGCTGTCATAGACAGCGAGTCCAGCACTGTTCCTAGAAAAGAAATTTTATGGCTGGGAAACAGCGAACTCTTCGCCCAATTGACTGTGAGACCCAGATTCTCGAGATGCTCGAGTAATGTGGTTCTGTGTTCTATGAGCTCTGAGTGTGATCGAGCTGGAATCAGCCAATCGTCCAAGTAGTTCAAAACTCGCATACCCTGAAGTCTCAGGGGTGCGAGTGCCGCGTCCATGCACTTCGTAAATGTACGGGGTGCTAGAGACAGGCCGAACGGTAGGACTGTGTATTGATATGCCTGGCCCTTGAAGGCGAATCTCAAGAATCGCCTGTGACGTGACGCTATTTGTATTTGGAAATAGGCGTCTTTCAGATCTATTGACATAAACCAGTCTTCCTGGCGAACTTGCGCGAGGATTTTCCTGGTTGTCAGCATTCTGAACTGGCGCTTCACAAGCACTCTGTTCAGCTGTCGCAGATCTAGAATGGGTCTGAGACCCCGGTCTTTTTTCGGTACCAGAAAATATCTGCTGTATAGCCCCCCTTCGCTCTGAGCCTGAGATAAAGGTTTTATGGCCCCTTTGCTCAGTAGTTTCGCTATTTCGGCTCGAAGTAGATGAGATACTTCGTTGTCTACCGTGGTTTCGACTCGCGCCGTATAACGGCGGGGACGTCGAGCGAACTGTAGCGAATAGCCTCTTTTTATGGTGTTCAACACCCATTCTGATACCCCGGGAAGCTTTAGGCTACATATAGGCTACACTTAATCACCATTATTTTAGGGGGGCTAGGCAGAAGTTGAAGACCCCCTAAAAAGGGCCTAGTTACGCCCCTGTATGTTTGAGTTTTTCTACTGTTGTATCAAGTCTAGCTAAGATTGTTAGTTGTGTAGTTAAACTCTAAGGGCTTATATAAAGAGTCTAAGAGTATATATATCCTTTTACGTGTACCAAACACAAACTTCTTGGTATCGAATTAAACCTCTCGATTTGCCCAAGCTAAATATACATAAGAGGTTACGTTAAAATTTATTTTTCGATGTTTTATCATCTTTGAAGTGAAATGCCCAAACTGACGCCCTCATAAAAACACGCAAATGAGGTCATCAGAGGAAAACAAAGAAGAAGCTTTGCCTGCCAAAACCTGTGAAGTGCTATTGGTTTGTTCTCCTCAAAAGAGGTGTGGACTTTTACTTTAAAAGATTACGACCCTGGTCTTTTGCGCTCTTCTTTTGGTCTTAACCTTCGGGTTCGTCTTGTTTTTAGTCTCTCGTCTTTTTTGTCTTCTTGTTTTATTTTTCGTTTAGCTCAGCCTTTTCTTTAGTGCTCAGTTCTTGTCTTCGGACAGAGCTCAGCATTTTACATTTTCGGATCAGTCCTATATCCCCTGGGTGAAAGGACTCTCTTCAAACCGCTCACTCTTTAAGACGTTTTGAACTTCCCGCGAGCGAAAGGCGCTCTGGAAGAACCGAAAGAACTCCTCCATCCCGCAACGAGGACATCCACACACACACGCCATCTTGTCCAGTGACACAAAGGTCCATATGCAAGTATTATTCCATCGAAATTTAAATGCGTTAAAGTGTGTACTTTTCTTGCTGGCTCTTGAGGTTCAACTGTCGTAACAATTTTGCTATTCCTGTGTTCTATGTCTTTTTCTCTCTGTCTTTACTTTCATTATTCTATATGTTCGTTGTTAAATATAGCTGTATATTCTAGTTAATTTTATTAAACCCCATTATATGCTTGATTGTCTCTGTTTGTTGGTCATATAACAAAGCCAGTGGTGGACAGTAACGAAGTAAATGTAATTCGTTACTGTACTTAAGTAGCTTTTTTGCGTATCTGTACTTTACTCAAGTATTTAAATTTTGGGAGACTTTTACTTTAACTCCACTACATTTCAAAGTCAAATATCTTACTTTTTACTCCACTACATTTTCAAAATCAGTCGTTCCTTTTTATTTATGAGTGGATAAAAACGTAACTGGTCAAACGAGCCACCAATGAATCACAGTACAGCGCGCGCGCGCTTTGTTTTGAAGTTGCCTTGGCGAAATCTACTAAGCGCGAACCAGGGGTGCATTTCCCAAAGCCAACTATGGTCGCAAGTTCCGTCGTTAACAATAGAGTTCAATGGAAATTGCGATCATAGTTGGATAACGATGCTTTCGGGAAACGCACCCCAGAGCCGTTAAATATGAGAGTTGCGAACATAGATGGTTGTGACAGTGATCTCGCCGACGCGCGGTCACGTTATTCGTGTGGCTCTCAATAGTTCCAAACAAATCGCGTTGACAATGATTTTAAGCGGGACAGAGAGTAGCAGCTATTATTGCAGCAATTATCGGTAAGTATTGACGCATAATGTACTGCTTACGTTGCCACTAAAATGACTTGCATATAATAGCTTTTTTTTTCTGGGGAGTAGCCTAGCAGAAACACTGCATTAATACGTTTTTGTGTTTAATTTTGGAGGGAATTGGCTGCTCCCATAACATATATATATAGAATATATGTATAGGCTATATATATAGCCTATATATGTATGTATGTGTGTGTGTGCGCGCGCGCACGCGCGTGTGTGTGTGTGTGTATGTGTATGTGTCTGTGTATGTGTCTGTGTGTGTGTGTGTATGTGTGTATATATATATATATATATATATATATATATATATATATATATATATATATATATATTTAATGGCGTTGTGCAGGTTTATGTGAATGTATCTTAACATTAAGATGTTAATAATTATGACCATAGGCGCTGGAGAAAAATATATACAGTAAATACTGTAAATGTTTTATACCTTATGGGAACAGTCCCCTTCCCTCCAAAATTAAACACACAAAAAATTTATTCAATTCAAATATATATACATACATACATACAGTATATATATATATATATATATATATATATATATATATATATATATATATCATACTAATTCATGTCATTTCATTAATAGATTGGTTTGCCAAGAGTGACATTAGTCTTCACTTAGACTGAGTTAAGCAAGAGTCTTGTGACAAATTATAATAGGACATTATAGCCATAAAAAAAAATCAAAGTACTTGGATACTTAAGTACATTTGAAGGCAAATACTTTTGTACTTTTACTCAAGTGAATGTTTAAAGGCAGCACTTCTACTTTTACTTGAGTAATATTTTACCTTGAGTATCTTTACTTTTACTCAAGTACATGGTATGTGTACTTCGTCCACCACTGAACAAAGCCTCTTTAATGTGTGATCTTAAGCTACAAGCTGATATTGTTAAGTAAGCTAATTTGATTAGTAAGCTTATACTAAGAATAAACCTTCTTGAGAGTTGATAAAGAGTATCTAACAAAGCCGTTCGGTGGACAAACTGATTAGTTGAGGTGTGGTTAATTCTATTAAGGTGTTCTGAAAATGTATATAGCCTGTCTGCATATGATATATATTCTTAATTATAATTCGTTGGGTTTAATTATCTATATATATCTGAAGCAGACACAGGGACTATATAATCCCCTTTTGGGTGATTTAGAATGTGTGGTTATCTGGTTCAAACCCGTATGAATAATTATTAATTATTGAATACATATTCCCCAAACCTGGGTTTGAAATGAGGGTTTTTTATTCTACTTTTTATCTTTGCATTTTTATTGGTAACATTTTTATAGAATCAACCAGGGGTTTTGAACTGATATGGTCTTCCTACTGTGATCTATACTATTTCTTGTTTATACTGCGGTGACTGAGGGTCAGATTTATCGGGAGTGCGACAACAGTCCTTATCCATTTAGCCCGGCTTCAGATAAAGTCTTTACTTGCTTGCTAAATAATTACGGGGCTTTCCCCCACAAAAACAACCTTAAGCTTTTTTTTTTAGTTTAAGAAGAGTGATCAGTTATGCGAAAATCAGAGATGAAGAGTCTAAGTGTGATGTAATGACTTAAACTTGCATTATTATTATTACCATTATTATTACTATGTTAGATCAATCAGTTATCAGAGAATGATAAACAGAAGGGATTGTTGTGGCGGTTTTTTAATTGCAAGGGAATGTCATATGTTTCATTATTTGAACTTCTCTGTTATTTATGTATGTTTATACACCTGGAGTGAAGGAGCGAGACACTGGGAACGGCTGGGCAAAGGACAGGTCAGAGGTCATCTAACTTGGGGGGGGGGGGGGGGGGGGTCTTAAGGGTCAGCTAGCGATAAATCGAAGCTCGCAGTAATGGATCCTTGGTCTGTGGAAAACTACTAGAAAAGGCGGCTGCTAGAATGAAGACCTTGAGAATGGTATAAAGGCTGCCCAGTTCTAACTGTCTGTGTCTCACTCACTCCACAGGGTAACTGCTGTGTTGGCGACTGGGCCTATTCTTGCAAGAATAAATACTTTTTCATTTACAATTGGACTCAGAGTGTCTCTTACGCAGTGATGATGTTTAATAAGAATTTTTGCCACAACAATACGGCCCGGATCTAGCTGACTACATCATGCGTTGTGGTCGTGTCTAGGCGCAGGTCCACCATCTGATCTGCATACGGCCCGGATCCGGCTGACTACGGCCCTGATCCGGCTGACTACATCATGCGTTGTGGTCGTGTCTAGGCGCAGGTCCACCATCTGATCTGCATACGGCCCGGATCCGGCTGACTACGGCCCTGATCCGGCTGACTACATCATGCGTTGTGGTCGTGTCTAGGCGCAGGTCCACCATCTGATCTGCATACGGCCCGGATCCGGCTGACTACATCATGCGTTGTGGTCGTGTCTAGGCGCAGGTCCACCATCTGATCCAGATCCGACCCAGATCCGGCTGAGTACAGTAAACCTCGGAATAAACAGAAACACCAACATTAGCGTAGATGCCATTCTTGTAACAAGTACATCAGGTGTTATACGAAGTGTTCGCGGTTCCGACTGACCGGCAATGCACAGGAAGGGATTCATGGATGAATGCCAGTTGTGTTTCTGACATAAAAACATATTTGTTAATGTTTTTTCATTGCAAATCTCATTTTATATATTTGTGAATTTAATTCATTTTTGTGAAACTCCTAACATGTTTTTGCAAATCTCTTTACATTTATTTGTGGATCATTGGAAAAAAAGGAACAATTCTAACCCCATATCTGAAAGACCTGGCTGAAGAGGCTGAAAAAAGCAGCTTTTGGCTCTGGAGGAGGGTAAAGCCCGGGACACACTGCATGATTTTCGGCTGAAACAATCGTGGCGATGTATGTGATCGTGGCTCCTAATCGGTGGTCCTATGTCGTACAGTGAGAGAGGTTCAAACCTGGCCGTTGTCTCAGTCTGGCGACCAAAGATAGCCTACGATACCTTTCTGACAGTGTCAGATATTCAGCATGATCATCGCACAGTGTGTTTGCTGCTACGATCTACGCTAAAACTTAAAACTGCTTACCTAAAGCTCTTTTCCCTTCCTCTTTCGCTGCTTCCTTTTTTGTGTGTGATTCATCACTGTCTTTTTGTTTATCACTAGCGCAGGCTGATGACGTTTTATTCTTCTCTAGAAACTTGCATCGTAGCCTACGAGTGGGAATCTTCGTACAGTCAACATGCATGTCATTTTCAAGTTTAATAGATCCATGTTGCACAGTGTGATTTGTAATGATCTTATAGGATGGCAAAAATTGTGCAGCCGTACCGGGCTTTAGGGTAGTAACATCTAACCCGAGGTTTAGCTGCAGTGGTGGAAGGGATACGTCCCTTCTACTGCTCTACCACCAGGAGACGTCCCGGGTGAGAGGGGGTCCCCAGCTGATGACCCTGCAGCTGAGCTAAAGGCCCCGCTGGAGGAGCTGCAGGCAGTACTGCATCTACCTGTCAAATAATGAGAGCATGACATTGATTTTATTTTTATTTTTTTATCTATGAAGGGTTTGATCTAAACAGTCATGATCTAAAATGTCCTATAAGGTGATCTGTGACCCTCTGTCATGAAGTTTCTCAAGAAAATCCAGGCATTTTGTAAAAGTTTTCAGAAGAGAGCTGATTAGTCCTGTTTGATTTTGAGATATGTAGATTATGTAAGGTAATGTTACCATTAAATACACTGTATTACATCCGTCGGTGTATGAATGAGTGAGTAATTGGGTGAATATGAGGCAAATTGTAAAGCGCTTTGGTGGCCATTGGGTCTGTGAAAGCGCTATATAAATGCAGTCCATTTACCATTTGTTGCTGTTACTATGGCATTCTCTGGATGCCCATGAACATTTATTCATTGCTAAACAATCACTGTCAATCCGCTGTGTTTTACACTTTTCTAATTTGTCATCAAGGTTTGACACTAATAATTTTACTGTCACTTGTGTCAGAGCTTTTTATATGTTTCGGTTTTGTTATTGGACTCGCCTTTGGACAAGCTTGCATTTTCACAAAACTGAAGTCCTATTCCTTTGACCATCCAAACCAGCACTCTGTATAAGTCTACAGTTGTTTCCATTAGAGCGAGATTTCTCATCACTGATACTGTATATAAGCAAATTCGCCTCTTCCTGTAAGCAATACATTTTCAGTTTAGTAAAACGCCCTTATTTCCACTTCCTGTGCATAAGAAATCAGTGAATTGAACTCAAAAAGCAAACCGCGTCTCACCCCGATCCCTGCAATGCTGTATCGCAGCGATGAGTTTCTGCATGAGGTCTTATGATCACTTTACAACTGATGCTTCAAGGCTTTGATTGTCTATTTCAGTTTTATCTTATACTGTCTACATACAGAATTATTAATTAACAAATAAGAATTTAATTAATAATTCTTAATAGGAATTTTCATGAAGAATAAAATCATGTCAACCTACCAGTTCAATGGAGTTATCAAACCGGCGCTTCTAAATAAATTTAATGACCACCTAAAAAATAAAGAAAATGTTTGCAAATGTAAGTGAACTGATCCATTTTTGTTTGTTTACATGATAATCTACAATCTTTATTAAAACATGTTTTGATCAAAACTGTAAACACTGATGTGTATGTCAGGACTCGAAAGACAGAAGGAAACGAGAAACAGAAAGTTTGGTGTATCCAGAAAGAGCAACATACTTTTTTATCATCTGATTTCCGAATTCCTTCATGGACAATGCTGCCATGGGATCCCGACGCCAGTTTCTTTCCCACTTCATATAGAAAGTCAAAGGATCCTGAAAAACACACAACAGCATGATACTGAACTGCTAAACACACCTGTGCAGATCAGGTGAGGAACCAACCAGTGTGAAGATTACAAATAAAATCAGTAAACAGGCTGAAACTGACACGAACAATCAGCAGGTTTTGCATTTAAGTTCATGTTCCTGCTTAGCCAATCTCCAAGAACACTAGAGGGATTACAAGCACAGTCCTGACATGTTGTGCTACAAAGAAGTTATTATTTTCTATTTTATATCTGTATTTATGTCCATTTATATTCTTCCTTTTTTGGCTTTTTCTAAAATGAAGAAAAATGAATAGCAAATTATTATAAACATCTCTGTGAATTATTATTAGAGCAGCACCTACTAATCAATACAATTAAAGATGAAAATAGTACAACAAATAACATTTTCAGATTTTTGAGCAGTTAATGTCAAATCAGATTTATAACTGTTAAGTAATAACAAAAAGAATAGAACATAGAAAATAACAGATGGCAGAAATAACATGAATAAAAGTAATAATGACTCACTGTCATCAAAACTGGAGAGATCTGGCACAGGCGGCAACTCTTGATCCTGGAGGGTCCTGGGACACACAGAGACTGCAGATCTTCACACACCTGGCCTGGCACACACACCAACCCAGGCTCAGCCGGATCTGCGTCCAGCGTTTGCTTGATCCTGGAGGGACCTGGGACACACAGAGACTCCCACGGGCCGGGTCGGGACGATATTTCCCGCCACTATCCTCAGGACGGGCCGGGCCCTTGATCAAGCATTTGTGTTTTTTTAATCATTACTTTATTAGCCTAATTGGGTGGGGAGAAAGCTATGCCATAATCAGAAATATTATATGACTTTAACTAAGTAACAAATGTGTACAAAGTTGCACAAGTTATGCTACAAAGTTAAATAATACAATACGTCACGTGTCATGCACAGCGTCTCCTCCACTCGCACTCCGGGCCCGCTGTGCTGTATTGTGTAGCTTAAGTGCAACATGGAGCTTGAAGATGTAAAGAAAAACAGGAGAATTAACTTTGAGCAAGTTTGGAGGAAAGTCGGAGGTATGGAACCATTTTAAACAAATCGTGGGCAGTGACAACATGTGTGTTGGCTTTCTCGACTGCACTAAACCCTTTAAGTGTCACCCCCCCTTTTTTGAATAGACATAAAAACGCACAATCCGAACTTAAATGGTTGTAATTCAAGAATGCTTTGGAATATAGACGTAAGATTGGTCTTGTTTTAAAGAAGACATTTGGCAGATTTTTGTAGAAGTGAAATAAATTAAGAAAGTGAAACACAAAAAAAGTTACAGAAGTTTGAGTTTATGAAAAAGTCCAATATAACATTTTTAATTATTCATATTTTATATCAAATATATATTTTCAAAACCCTGGCGACTCTAAAACTGCAAAAAAAAAAAAAAAATCAAAGCCAAAAATCTGAACAAGTTGTGTTTAAAATTTTAGGTTGATATCTCAAATCTGATATCTGTTTGGGCGCAGTACCAAACTTTTTCACTAGGGCACAACCAGACTCCATTACTGCCCATATAAGGGCGCCTGCATTTCCATATGTGTTTTGAGTGATCTGAACCATTATTTCCACAATTTTCATACAATTTACGAAGTAGACATGCTATTCAGAAGTAGTATTGGAAGTTTGGCAGATTTTGATATGAATTCAACCTCTAATAAACACATAAAAAGAACACGCATGTGCGTTATAGTTCGTGGCCACATCACAAATGGTGAATCTATCATTTTTTTCTTTATATTTAAAACATTTTCAGACCTTTTTTTCTAATATAATTGAATGGATGCTATCTTTTGAACTCTTGGCATGAAAACCAACTGAGGTTTCTACCCTTCCTTCATAATTTTTCATGTTCATCGCTATTTCAAAATAAAGGTCTGAACGCTTTAGGGAGTATGAAAATATTCTTGTTGCAAATTGATAAATTACGGCTCCTCTGTAATTTATTTAGAAAATCAGTCACCAAATATGGAAACTAAAGATTGTAAGCTTTCAATTGATATATAGTTTGTCAATATTCGTTTAGGTTTAGTATAGGATATTACGGTTTTAAATATGTAATGGATTTGGGCGTGACATTTAAGAGGTTTTAAACCAGTCGAGTTTCTTCATTCGGATCCACTTGCGATTCATTCCTTTCTGAATAAACAAACGACGCAGTTTACATAGATATACGAATAACACACACACACATGTTCATGTGATTCATTTAAAATAGGCTAATTCATTTATTATTCCAATACCCAAATATGATACTCACTTTTTTAACGGCATTTGAAAGATTTTTAAAACACTGATGGATAATACAAAATGCTTTCTGATATTTTGAGAGAGAAAAAAACGAGCAAGAACAAAATTTAGACTTAGCCCGTCTTCTCTCTCTGTGTGCGCGCGTTTGTGAGAGAGAGCTCGCGCAGCACTGAGACAATGGTACTTTTTTTAAATCCATAAGTAATTAATATGCTAGTTTTCATACTAAATGAATATGTAACATAATTAGGTACTTTAGTTATTATTAACGCAATAACATTACACATTCATGCTAGATTTCTCAACACTTAGAATGAATAAATAAACGCCTGTTTCTCCAGACTCGCAGTTGTCAGTCATCCACATGTCAGAGCACTTTCATAAAGCCATAGCGATTTCAAGTTTATTTAGATTATATTGTTCAGAGTGACCATGAATGACAGTGTATTTTTAAAGTTAATCCATGCGATCACGCAGAGGATTAAGTTAATTCAATTCAATACTTCAACTTTGCACATCTCCCCCAGTCTGTTTACGTGAGGAGTCAGAAGTGCCGAGATTTAAAGGTGCAGTGTGTAAGGTTTAGCAGTATCTAGTGGTGAGGTTGTGAATTGCAACCCAAAAGTTACGGTGGCCAACAGGAAAATATGTCATCGTCTGAGACCGCAGAGAGTAGCCAGCTAAACAATGAGGTTTCTTTACAAAGATAAATTAAGAAACTATGTTTACTTTATTATTCAGTAAAACGATATGTTATTGCAAATATTATTGTTACTTGTTCATCATTGTCATTGTGTCAGTGTTTTATTCGCTGACTTTAGCCAGCTTCTTTACAGAAAGAACAATAGTGACGAAACGCGTTTGTCCGTTTAGGGCTACTGTAGAAACAAGTCGATGTAAGGGGACCCGCGGTGTATGTACATAGAAATGTCTCGTTCTAAGGTAATAAAACATAACGGTTCATTGTGTAAGGTCTTTATACACCACTGAAAACTTACACTGTAAAAAAAACCCCGTAAATTTACAGGTAACGGCCTGTTTTTTTTACAGAAATTTGCCGTTTTGTCATTATACAGCGAATTCCTGTTATTTTACAGATATTTGCTGTAATTTAAAGGTCCACTATTAAATTTACAGGTAATTGCTTGTATTTTAGTTTTACATCAATTTTACGTTTTTTTAAAGGAAATTGTCTGTATTTTTACAGGGTTATGTGTAATTTTGCATAAAATATTCGTAATATTTTACAGATTTTTTCTGTTAAATTAGAAAACACAGAAAAGAAGGTATAACTGCAGAAATCAGCCGTCATTTAACATGTTTTCCTTGAAGATCATTAAGCATCTGGGTGTTAAAGTGAGTTTTAAGGTTAAATAATAGTATTTCCGTACTATATACGGTAAAAACTGTGATAGATCTAATGGTACATTTAATGTAATTTTACTGTAAAATACATTTAAATTTACAGTTTTTGAAAATGAAAAAGAACAACTCGTTTAATTTACAGTGAAAAAACGTAAATTGACATTCCCACAATTCTCTGCGTGACACTTAACATTTGATGTGTTTTTGTTGAAAAAACTATGTTTCTTCATAGTTTTCTTAGTTTTTTTTTAATTAGTTATGTATATTAGGGTTTTATGTTACATTTAATGTTGTTAAACTAATGTTTATTGCATTTTTAAAATTTCATGTGTCACCATGATGGTGTTTAATGTTTGTGCGAATGACACTGTGCAGTTTCTATATATTAGTATTAACTCTCTTGTGGAAGAGCTGCTTGTAATGAGCTTTGAATGATCATGTGACTCATCACCACTGTGGTTGTTGGTTGTCAGTGTATTACAATGGTACAAAACCGAAATTAATACTTCAATAGGTCAGTAAATTAACATTATATCAGATAATGAAAGATAATTTTGTGTAGAATAACAGTAATAAACCATAATTATAGGATAAGAAATTACCATTTTCTTACAGTTTTTTTCCTGACAGTATTTTTCCATTTTTTAACAGACATTTTCTGGCGCCCCTGCTGCCAGAAAATTACCGTTTTTTTACGGGGTTTTTTTTTTACAGTGTAGTTATGTATATTATATTGCATTTCTGTCTACAGATCCTCCTAAATATTACACAATGCACCTTTAAGAAGTACGGTCCTCGCTTAAGAAATCCGTCAGACGGCGGGAGTGGAAGGGGGATCGAGCGGGATTCTGTATTGCTGTCTGTAATGTATTTAAGTTGATGTTACAATACCTGATGGCCACTAGAGGGCCACTTGATGTTGCAGTGTGCCGATTAAACCAGTCGATAAACAGTGCATACATGTCTCCGGTTTCCCTCGTGTATATTCTGAAACAACAGAAAAGCATATGTTATTATAGCATATTGATGCAGATATAACACTGTCGCTTTACAGTCTCTTATCAATCATAAGCATTATGCATTTGTCAATCATCCTGGCTTGCTATTTTGGGAATGAACCAGCGCTATAATCGAAATTTTCTTCTGCTGTTGCTTGATTTGAGTACAGCGCGTGCACCAGATTTTTGAGTAGTTTAGAGTGACAAATCGTACCAGCGTACTTTCAGAGTTCAAAATGCGTACAGGAATTGATTAAACAGACAAAAAAACATCTCTTTTTCTTACTTTTATGGCTTCTTTTTCATTCTCTGGGTATATCTGCAAACCAGCTTTTTGCATCAAGCAGACAAGAGATCTGCCAATCATCCAGCTCAGAGTCTGTGAACGTTTTCAGAAGAGAGCGGATTAATCACGTTTGACATTAGTTCATGTAAGGTAAATGTTACCATGAAACAAAAAGCATTTGTTGCTGTTACTATAACATGAATATTTAATCACTGCTAACATTTATTATCAGTCCCCAGTGTTTTACTCTTTGCTCATTCGTCATCAAGGTTTGACACATAATTTTACTGTCACTTTATGTATGAGCTTTATATGTTTTCCAAGAAATTATATTTCCACTTCGTTCTTGTTATTGATCTTACTTGTGTAAGGGACATAATTGAAGGTGTGTTTCATTAGCAACATATACACGAATCTGCCGCTCAATTCCTCAGTCGGGCATTCACTTCCTGCAAGCAATACATTTATAGTGTTTAGTAAAACATCACCAGTCGTCACCAGTCATCAGTGATCTGTGTTCAAAAAGCCAACTCACTTTGGCAGTCATTTTCGCCAAAGTGTGCTAATTTTATGTGGAGGGTTTTCGTGTTGATCAATATCAATTTCTTATATGCTGGGTGAATAACGTCTTTATCCCTGCCGCTATGCATTGCAACAAATAATTGGCTCATGAAGTTTTTTGCTGTCTCTTCAGTCAGGCACCCTCCGTTTCTTCTGATGAACTCACTCAAGGTCACATAGCCAGTGAGATGTTCCATGATCAGGATGAATTGGTCTTCCAAGATGAAACGGTCATATAACCGCATAAAATGGTCGCACGTTGGAGGCCTTTGCAATTGCAGCAATGAATACCCCTCCATAAAATCGAGCTAAAGAAAAGAGATTGACACAACATTGTATGCACATTTTGAAGTATTGCATCAGAAACAAGTAATGGAAACGGCAAATAAGAAAAAGAAAAAAAATCCCTTAAGCTGCAAAAAAGTACCGCAAAACTTCAAATAATAGCCGAGTCCCAAATAGACGCCTGTCTCTTTTACACGCCTGGTGTGGCTACAGGTTTGGGTAAATAAAGTCTGTTTTTTAGTTTCGGGTTGTATTTAATCTTCTAAAACCCGTCAGATCGTCCGCTTTTTGGCGGCCGCCAAAGCAAATTTGTGATGTAGAATAGAATGACTGCTGCGCTTGAGAGGGCGAGAGAGAGAGAGAGAGAGAGAGAGAGAGAGAGAGAGAGGGCGCACTCTCACGTCTTCAAACAACACGAGCGCTGTCTTGCTCTCTCCCTCGCGCATATTAATCCAAATCAATTGACGCGATAGTAAAAGCTCGGAAGACCGCAGTTTCACGTGGAGCATTTGGAGATTTTTAGAGATTAGAGTCAGGCCTATACACTCAATGAACAACATCTCAACACTAAATTATAAAGGCCGGTCTCATATAGACGCCTGTCTCGAATACAAGCCGGTGCAATTCGACGATTTGGGAAAATAAAAGCCTGGGCTACTATTTGAAGTTTTACGGTATTCACACTCGCTTGAGGTGGTTTTTGACTTGTGCGAAAAGGATTAACGCGAAATAATGGGAGATGGAAACGCATTTGCCAAATTCATTTGATTTATAGGCTATTGAACTATTCAAAATAAAACCATTCTAAGCACATCACACTTAAAACAGAACACATTTATAAGGTTGTTATAGGTCGTCTCTACCGTTTCACCTTACAAATTCTACGTTCTGCCTTTATGTTGTCTGTTATTAAAATGCTACTTCGTTTGCTTGTGTTACTGATCTTGTTTTCTGACCTGACATTAAGGATGAAAACACATCAAAATAACATTAAGCTATATTACAGTATTTCTGAATTGCTAAAACACTAAAATCCATTTGCAAAACCAAAGTTGAAAGTGTACAAACCACTTTATTGATTGAATCACACAGTTTGCAGAACGTTAAACACTTCTCATGTGGTTAGACACAACTAGCAAATCGGAATCACTCTTTGTGCAAAACTGTAAACACATTGTCATTCACAAAGCACATGTAGCATTGTGGTGCACTTCAACTCAGAATGGCACAACACAGCCCTCAAAAGTGAAACACAAGCAACACACTGTTGTCATCGGTAACACACAAGCACTCAAAATTTAACACACCTGTTTCAAATCAGTAATGGATATATCTGGATATAAAGCCATGTCAAATCCAAATGGCATGTGTGATTTTCACAATGGATGGCATGATAGGAGGAAGTGGAAGAGGAAGAGGATGAGGAGGAGGAGGAAGAGGAAGAGATGGAGGAGGTAGAGACAGAGGAGGAAGAGACAGCGGAGGAAGAGATGGAGGAGGAGGAAGAGATGGAGGAGGAGGAAGAGACAGAGGAGGAAGAGATGGAGGAGGAGAAGGAGGAGGAGGAGGAAGAGATGGAGGAGGAGGAAGAGACAGAAGAGGAAGAGATGGAGGGGGAGGAGGAGGAGGAGGAGGAGGAAGAGATGGAGGAGGAGGAAGAGACGGAGGAGGAAGAGATGGAGGAGGAGGAGGAAGAGAGGAGGAAGAGATGGAGGAGGAGGAAGAGATGGAGGAGGAAGAGATGGAGGAGGAGGAGGAAGAGATGGAGGACGAGGAAGAGACAGAGGAGGAAGAGATGGAGGAGGAGGAGGAAGGGAGGAGGAGGAAGAGACGGAGGAGGAAGAGATGGAGGAGGAGGAGGAGGAGGAGGAAGAGATGGAGGACGAGGAAGAGACAGAGGAGGAAGAGATGGAGGAGGAGGAGGAAGGGAGGAGGAGGAAGAGACGGAGGAGGAATAGATGGAGGAGGAGGAGGAGGAGGAGGAGGAAGAGACAGATGAGGAAGAGATGGAGGAGGAGGAGGAAGAGACAGATGAGGAAGAGATGGAGGAGGAGGAGGAAGAGATGGAGGAGGAGGAGGAAGAGATGGAGGAGGAGGAAGAGACAGAGGAGGAAGAGATGGAGGAGGAAGAGACAGAGGAGGAAGAGGAAGAGATGGAGGAGGAGGAGGAAGAGACAGAGGAGGAAGAGATGGAGGAGGAGGAGGAGGAGGAGGAGGAGGAAGAGATGGAGGAGGAGGAGGAGGAGGAGGAGGAAGAGACAGAGACACACGAGGAAGAGATGGAGGAGGAGGAAGATATGGAGGAGGAGGAGGAAGAGACAGCGGAGGAAGAGATGGAGGAGGAGGAGGAAGAGACAGGAGGAATAGATGGAGGAGAAGGAAGAGACAGAGGAGGAATAGATGGAGGAGGAGGAAGAGACAGAGGAGGAAGAGATGGAGGAGGAGGAGGAAGAGGAAGAGATGGAGGAGGAGGAAGAGACAGAGGAGGAAGAGATGGAGGAGGAGGAGGAGGAAGAGATGGAGGAGATGGAGGAGGAAGAGACAGAGGAGGAAGAGATGGAGGAGGAGGAAGAGATGGAGGAGGAGGAAGGGAGGAGGAGGAAGAGATGGAGGAGGAGGAGGAAGAGACAGATGAGGAATAGATGGAGGAGGAGGAGGAGGAGGAAGAGATGGAGGAGGAGGAGGAGGAGGAGGAAGAGACAGAGGAGGAAGAGATGGAGGAGGAGAAGGAAGAGATGGAGGAGGAAGAGATGGAGGAGGAGGAGGAGGAAGAGACAGAGGAGGAGAAGGAAGAGATGGAGGAGGAGGAAGAGACAGAGGAGGAATAGATGGAGGAGGAGGAAGAGACAGAGGAGGAAGAGATGGAGGAGGAGGAAGAGATGGAGGAGTAGGAGGAGGAGGAAGAGATGGAGGAGGAGGAGACAGAGGAGGAAGAGATGGAGGAGGAGGAGGAGGAAGAGATGGAGGAGGAAGAGACAGAGGAGGAAGAGATGGAGGAGGAGGAAGAGATGGAGGAGGAGGAAGGGAGGAGGAGGAAGAGACGGAGGAGGAAGAGACGGAGGAGGAGGAGGAAGAGACAGAGGAGGAAGAGATGGAGGAGGAGAAGGAAGAGATGGAGGAGGAAGAGATGGAGGAGGAGGAGGAGGAGGAGGAAGAGACAGAGGAGGGGGAGGAGAAGGAAGAGATGGAGGAGGAGAAGGAAGAGATGGAGTAGGAGGAGGAGGAAGAGACGGAGGAGGAAGAGATGGAGGAGGAGGAAGAGACGGAGGAGGAGGAGGAAGGGAGGAGGAGGAAGAGACGGAGGAAGAGATGGAGGAGGAGGAGGAAGAGATGGAGGAGGAGGAAGAGACAGAGGAGAAGAGATGGAGGAGGAGGAAGAGATGGGGGAGGAGGAAGAGACAGAGGAGGAAGAGATGGAGGAGGAGGAGGAGGAGGAGGAGGAGGAGGAAGAGACAGAGGAGGAAGAGATGGAGGAGGAGGAAGAGATGGAGGAGGAGGAGGAAGAGACAGAGGAGGAAGAGATGGAGGAGGAGGAGGAAGAGATGGAGGAGGAGGAGGAGGAGGAAGAGACGGAGGAGGAGGAGGAAGAAGAGATGGAGGAGGAGGAGGAGACAGAGGAGGAAGATATGGAGGAGGAAGAGATGGAGGAGGAAGAGATGGAGGAGGAGGAGGAAGAGACAGAGGAGGAAGAGATGGATGAGGAGGAGGAGGAAGAGGAGGAAGAGACAGAGGAGGAAGAGATGGATGAGGAGGAGGAGGAAGAGACAGAGGAGGAAGAGGAGGAGGAGGAAGAGACAGAGGAGGAAGAGACAGAGGAGGAAGAGATGGAGGAGGAGGAAGAGGAAGAGACAGAGGAGGAAGAGATGGAGGAGGAGGAGGAAGAGATGGAGGAGGAGGAAGAGGAAGAGACAGAGGAGGAAGAGATGGAGGAGGAGGAGGAGGAGGAAGAGACAGAGGAGGAAGAGATGGAGGAGGAGGAGGAAGAGATGGAGGAGGAGGAAGAGGAAGAGACAGAGGAGGAAGAGACAGAGGAGGAGGAGGAAGGGAGGAGGAGGAAGAGGAAGAGACAGGAGGGGGAGGAGGAGGAAGAGACGGAGGAGGAAGAGATGGAGGAGGAAGGGAGGAGGAGGAGGAGGAAGAGACAGGAGGAAGAGATGGAGGAGGAAGGGAGGAGGAGGAAGAGACGGAGGAAGAGATGGAGGAGGAAGAGATGGAGGAGGAGGAGGAAGGGAGGAGGAGGAAGAGACGGAGGAAGAGATGGAGGAGGAGGAGGAAGAGACAGAGGAGGAGGAGGAAGGGAGGAGGAGGAAGAGGAAGACAGAGGAGGGGGAGGAGGAGGAAGAGACGGAGGAGGAAGAGATGGAGGAGGAAGGGAGGAGGAGGAAGAGACGGAGGAAGAGATGGAGGAGGAAGAGATGGAGGAGGAGGAGGAAGGGAGGAGGAGGAGGAGGAAGAGACAGAGGAGGAAGAGATGGAGGAGGAAGGGAGGAGGAGGAAGAGATGGAGGAGGAGGAGGAAGAGACGGAGGAAGAGATGGAGGAGGAAGAGATGGAGGAGGAGGAGGAAGGGAGGAGGAGGAAGAGACGAGGAAGAGATGGAGGAGGAGGAGGAAGAGACAGAGGAGGAGGAGGAAGGGAGGAGGAGGAAGAGGAAGAGACAGAGGAGGGGGAGGAGGAGGAAGAGACGGAGGAGGAAGAGATGGAGGAGGAAGGGAGGAGGAGGAAGAGACGGAGGAAGAGATGGAGGAGGAAGAGATGGAGGAGGAGGAGGAAGGGAGGAGGAGGAGGAGGAAGAGACAGAGGAGGAAGAGATGGAGGAGGAAGGGAGGAGGAGGAAGAGACGGAGGAAGAGATGGGAGGAGGAAGAGATGGAGGAGGAGGAGGAAGGGAGGAGGAGGAAGAGATGGAGGAGGAAGAGATGGAGGAGGAAGAGATGGAGGAGGAGAGAAATTTGATTCCAAAACATTGCTTGCTATCGATCTGCTGCATATTTTGTTTGTGACTACATTTATATGTGTGCTGGATTGTGCAAGTACTTCATAATAAATATAATTTTCCCCCTGCTCTGCCCTGAGCGCAGTGTTTTGCATTTATCTCTGTAGTGTGTAATGACTGCTGTGTAGTGTTTATGCATTAGCTGGATGTGTGAGTTATCTGAAAACAGTGTTTGGTTTTGGGTAAAGATAACATAGTTCTGAAGCAATTGTTTGATATAGCAAGACAAGTCAAAGGTTTTGACAGTGTAGCTTAAGTTTGGTGATTTGTGTTTAAGGTTTTGAGAAAGCGAGAGAAACATTCAAATAATGTGTTTTAGCAATTCAGAAATACTGTAATTAAGCTATATTAACATTAAGCTTGTCGTGTGGATGAGCAGTGTAGCGAAAGGATAGTCATATTAATTGTAAGACTGGAAAACTGGAAACTGGGTGAAGAGATAGACCACTGGTCTATGAGACAAAGGAACTTGGCAAATTAACATTTGAACTCTCACACACACACACACACACACACACTTCTTCCCCGCATCCCCCACTCTCGCAGTGACACATAAAAACTCACATAAGAATATCTATGGTTTGATGTGAAGGATTATCATTGAGTATTATGTTTGGTATCATTTTAAAGGTCTCAGCTCAGGGTGGCTGGTTCAGATGTCTCATTCCAAATAAGTAAAACAAAAGGAAATAAGGGTTTTAAGAGTTTAGGAATAACTGGCACACAAAGGAATGTGGTCTCTAGGCACTCCCAAAGGTGTAAATTCATGAATGCTAATTTCCACTGTTCTTAGCAGATGGTAAAACTTCCTACCCCCAGTAGTGGTGGGGGAATACAGTAAATTTCCACTAAACTCTAGTTTTACATATGAAATGAGGTCTGGCTATTTAATAATAATAATAATTCATCACATTTATATAACGCTTTTCTGGACACTCAAAGCGCTTCACATGGAAGGGGGGATCTCCTCAACCACCACTAATGTGCGACGGTGATGCGACGGCAGCCATATTGCGCCAGAACGCCCACCACACACCAGCTTACTGGTGGAGAGGAGACAGAGTGATGAAGCCAATTGGTATATATATATGGGGATGATTAGGAGGCCATGATGGACAGAGGCCACTGGGCAAATTTGGCCAGGATGCCGGGGTTACACCCCTACTCTTTCGAAAGACATCCTGGGATTTTGTGTGACCACAGAGAGTCAGGACCTCGGTTTAACGTCTCATCCGAAGGACAGTGCTCTTTGACAGTATAGTGTCCCCATCACTACACTGGGGCGTTAGGACCCACACAGACCACAGGGTGAGCGCCCCCTGCTGGCCTCACTAACACCTCTTCCAGCAGCAACCTGGTTTTCTCAGAAGGTCTCCCATCCAGGTACTAACCAGGCTCAGCCCTGCTTAGCTTCAGTGGGCAACCAGTCTTGGGCTACAGGGTGATATGGCTGCTGGCTAATATTATCCTTACTTGTATTAACATACCAAAAATACAAAAAGGGAAACCGGCTCCCAGACGGGAACCGACTCTCACCGCTCTCTTAAAGCAGTCGCTCATTGAGTCGAACGACACACACATCACTATTGTTTCCGCTGATGGTGTTTCATTTACTGCTGGTTACTAGGTTACCAATACCACGTCGTCTGCTCAAATAGCCGGATGGAAACGCACCTAATTCCTATTTGTTTTGTTTTTTTATTTGAATAAGATTTGCTTCACGTTTGGATGGAAACCCAGCTAATGTAAAAAAAAACAAAAAAAACTAAACTTTACATGAACTCTATAACCGATGCTTCAAGGCTTTGGTTGTCTAATTGACCTATGGCTAAGCCACGCCCCCAAACGCGGTGAGCCAATCAGTGCGCATAGCAAACCCAATACACTCGGACATTCTCTGCTTCCACGTCCATTGAAATGCATTGCAGTTAGTCAGTTTTCATTTGTTTTTATACGTTTTCTCTTGTCATTTTAAGTTTAAAATGGTCAAACGGTGTGCATGCAACTCCGACACAAGGTGTCCCGAGAGGCTGGGCGACGGTGTGTATTTTTTACCCTTTCCCAAACGTCTCAACCGAGATAAGTGTCTGCTCTGGATTAAGTTGTGCGGTAACGTTAGACCACAACACCAACTAAACAAGAATTAAACAAGGATGTCTACATCTGTTCTAACTTCTAAGTCAACAACATATTTGAACGTTATCTTTATCATCTCTAACGTTAGCTTAAAACGTTGACGTTAGCTTCTAGCTGCGTTGTACATCATGTCACTTAGCTTCATTAACGTATCTGTAAATAACCGCGATAACCAATGTTAGCAATGCTGATCCTCTATCTTGTTGTCTGAGATGGTGATGGCAACGAGATGCGGTTTATCACGTTTACATTGTGACCTGTACATTTTTGCCTGGAGCTGAAGGTTTTCATCGACCTTCTCAACAATAAAATTATTAATATAACCCTCCAATGCATAGTTAAGGCCCTTTTGGTGACTTCGAGATGATATATAATCTTTCTGTCTCCAAAAATCATCAATTGCCTCCTGTGAAATGTCTCCTACTGTGAGAGCTGCCATAGCGCCGGTCACCGAGTGTTGACTGTGTGTCCGAGTGAGTGGAGGGGGCGTGGCTTAGCCATAGGTCAATTCAGTTATATCTCCTACTATCTACATACCGAATTTAACAAACCAATTCTTACTAGAGAATTTCATGAAGAATAAAGTCTTGTCAACTTACCGATGTTTCCGAAGATCTGCACCTCTCAATACATTTGATGGCCACCTAAAAAATAAAGACAATTTTGGCTAACGTAAGTTAAACTTGTACATGATCATCTACTTTTGATCAAAACTGTTAACACTGATGTTTATGGCAGGACTTAAAAGTTCACAGAAGGAAACAAGAGACAAAACGTTTGGTTACGGAGAAAGAGCAACATACTTTCTGGCCGTCCCATCTTCTAATTCCTTCATGGACACGATCATCATATCCCAGTTTCTTTCCCACTTTATAAAGAGACTGGAAGTATTTATGTTGCAGTGTCGGTTCATTAGGAAACATTAAGGTCACTGAAAAACACACAGCAACAACGTGTTAACAAACAGCATGAGACTGAACGCACATGTGCAGATCAGGAGCCAGTATGAGTGGAGATTACAAATAAAACCAGAACAACAGATTGAAATGGACATGAATCTAGTGGTACGTGATACACAGAGTATATTTACCTCTTTAGTAAAAAGTAGCATATATGTTTTCATGAACGTAACCGTAGCAGCAGGGGCTTGTTGCTATATTAAATTGTCTCTAGAACTAAGGCTGTAGAAATCACAGTTTACTCTAGACTACAGCACTGCATGATAACTGGAGACTCACGGTCTGTTGCCTCGGCTGGGTTAGGCTCCTGTCCGAGTGTTTGTGGCTCCGGCACACAAGGACACACTTTGCTTATAATCGTCTGGATGCCACGCTTTGCAGCAGCCCAACGAGAACGGCCTGTCCTCCCTTATGTGTGTTTTTCGGAAAGCAAAGAATATTGATTAGAAACCTTTATTAGCACAGATTACAGCTGAATGTTTCATTAGCAGGTTTAGCATTGAAGTTCATGTTACTAGAAGAGGCACAGCCATCAGTGTTGATGCTGTGCTGCACAGAAGTCACACAGTAATCGTGTCCCCAGGGGATGGGCGATATGGTAAATGTATCATATCAAATTTTTTTTCAAGAAAATCACGATTTAATCTCGATTCTATTTTGCATGGTGGTTTTATTATTTTGCAAGTGACTGAGCATTACAGCCAAACTATTGTCTCTATTTTAAAAAACAGAGCCTTAAAAGGTAACAACATATAAAATAAAAAAAGAATAGCAGACATTTGGGCCAAAGAAGCAAAGATAATACTCTTTGTCATTCTTTTTTTTGTTATTAAAAAAATATAAACAAAGATACACATATACACAACTGAAATAAACAGTGCTGTATATCTTCAGCTACAGTAAATGAATTTAACAGTAGCATTCAAGAAAGAAATTAAACGAACAAATATAAAAATAAAACTACATAGACTTCACTGTATAAATGATACATTGATGCTCAGTAAAAGTTCTCAGTCAAGAGCAGTGAGTGATTTTCTCTTTGTGTTTTATTAACATTAAAAGGATAGTTCCCCCCAAATTGAAAATTGTCATTATTTACTCTCTCCAGTTATTTTAAACCCGAATACATTTCTTTCTTCTGTTGAAAAAAAAAAAGTTATTTTGAAGAACGTGGGTAACCAAACAGTTGCTGGTCACAGTGACTTCCATAGAATAGTTTTTCCTACAAGACCATACACTGTTACCATTTACCACTAGACCACACGTCACCTGAACAAAATATCCCATTACAGTTTAGCAGTAATGATTTCATGAACTTCTTCACTAAGAAAATAGAAAGCATCAGAACCACAATTGTAAACGTTCAATCGTCAATCGCGCGTTATAATTCAGCCTCAATTATCACCTGGCAAGAACAATTACTGTGCTTTACAACTATAGAACAAAAAGAGAGTTAAATAAACTTATCACTTCATCTAAAACAACAACATGTTTATTAGATCCTATACCAACTAAACTACTGAAAGAAGTGTTACCTATAGTGGAAGAGCCTCTCCTCAATATCATTAACTCGTCTTTATCTTTAGGTCATGTTCCAAGAACATTTAAACTGGCAGTTATAAAACCACTCATTAAGAAACCACAGTTTGACCCACATAATCTTGCAAATTATAGACCCATTTCAAATCTTCCATTTATATCTAAAATATTAGAAAAAGTTGTGTCCGCTCAACTGGGCTCTTTTTTGCAAGAAAATGACATCTATGAAAAGTTTCAGTCTGGATTCAGACCGCATCATAGCACTGAAACTGCGCTCGTTAAAATCACAAATGATTTACTTTTAGCTTCGGGCCAAGGCTGTATCTCAATACTAGTTTTACTTGATCTTAGCGCTGCGTTCGATACTATAGATCACACAATACTCTTAGATCGACTACAAAACTACACTGGTGTTCAGGGACAGGCATTAAGCTGGTTCAGATCATACTTATCAGACCGCTACCATTTTGTCTACTTAAATGGAGAAAAATCTATCATAACTTCAGTAAACTATGGAGTGCCGCAGGGATCTGTGTTAGGCCCTCTATTATTCTCAATATATATAATAAATATTATAAGGAAACATGGGATTAGTTTCCATTGTTATGCCGATGACATTCAAATATATATTTCATCACGGCCGGATGGAAACGCTAAATTATCAAAATTGACAGAGTGTGTTAAAGACATAAAAGATTGGATGACGCGTAATTTTCTTTTATTAAATCCAGACAAGACAGAGGTAATACTTATCGGTTCAAAAAACCGCCCACAAAACCTCTCACAATACAACTTTAACATATTAGGATGCCCTGTTACTCTATCCTCTACAGTAAAAGACCTGGGTGTCATACTAGACAGCAACCTGTCTTTTGAAAATCATATTTCATGTGTTACAAAAACAGCCCTTTTCCACCTTAGAAACATTGCTAAGCTACGTAATATGCTATCAGTCTCTGACGCAGAAAAGTTAGTTCATGCATTCATGACCTCGAGACTAGATTACTGTAATGCTTTATTAGCTGGTTGTCCTGCATCCTCAATAAACAAGCTACAGTTAGTCCAAAATGCAGCCGCTAGAGTTCTTACTAGATCAAGAAAATATGATCATATAACACCGATTTTATCATCACTACACTGGTTATCGTTCCGTATTAATTATAAGGTATTGCTACTGACTTATAAAGCCCTAAACGGCTCAGCTCCAGTCAATTTAACGGATCTTCTATCGCGCTATAATCCATCGCGCTCTTTGAGATTTTGGTTATACCTAGGATATCCAGATCCACCAAAGGAGGGAAAGCATTTTCACATTTAGCTCCAAAACTCTGGAATAGCCTTCCTGATACTGTTCGTTGCTCAGACTCGCTCTCCCAGTTCAAAACTAGATTAAAGACGCATCTCTTCAGCCAGGCATTCATATAATATTTTTAATCTTACAGTTAAATCCAGCCTCTAGTTGATAACCGCCAGAGGAGAACTGGCCCCCGACTGAGCCTGGGTTCTCCCAAGGTTTTTTCCTCTCCATTAGGTCACCTGATGGAGTTTTTCAGTTCCTTGCCACTGTTGCATTGGCTTGCTCAGTTGGGGATATTCAATTTAATTTAATCAATCAATAATACTATTGATCAGCATTACCAACGTGGACGAGTTAATACTGTGAAGCTGCTTTGATACAATCTGTATTGTGAAAAGCGCTATACAAATATACTTGACTCAGGGCTTGACATTAACTTTTTGAGGTACATTTATGTTTCACTTGTCCTTGCACTAAAGTCACTTGTCCGGGTAAAGATTTATATAATTTCATTTATTTTTTTGTGTTTTGCTAATGCAGAATTCGAACAAACCATTGAAAGCATCCAAACACTATCAATATTAATACAATTCAGTTGAAACAGTAGAAAGGAACGTGTCCCAAGAATATGTTCTCCTTCAACAAGAAATAAGGATCTCCAGACTCCATAATACAAAGTATTACTTTGCACGCTGGTGTGCAGTTTATCACCAGAGGTAGTGGTGACTGTGCACGTTCCCAGCTGAGGAATTGACCCATGGCTAAGCCACGCCCCCTCCACTCACTCGGACACACAGTCAACACTCGGTGACCGGCGCTATGGCAGCTCTCACAGTAGGAGACATTTCACAGGAGGCAATTGATGATTTTTGGAGACAGAAAGATTATATATCATCTCGAAGTCACCTAAATGGCCTTAACTATGCATTGGAGGGTTATATTAATAATTTTATTGTTGAGAAGGTCGATGAAAAGCTTCAGCTCCAGGCAAAAATAAACGTGATAAACCGCATAAGTTATCGTTGCCATCACAGTTTGGTGCTAACGTTACAGTATTTATATGAATCATTCAGCACAACATTGCTAACATTTGTTATCTCGGTTATTTACAGATACGTTAATGAAGCTAAGTGACATGATGTACAACGCAGCTAGAAGCTAACGTCAACGTTTTCTAATGTTAGGCTAACGTTACGTTAGAGATGTTAAAGATAACGTTCAAATACGTTGTTGACTTAACTTAGAACAGATGTAGACATCCTTGTTTAATTTATCCACGTTTAGTTGGTGTTGTGTTCTACCGCATAACTTAACCGCATAACTTTATCCAGAGCAGATACTTATCTCGGTTGAGATGTGGCTTGGGAAAGGGTAAAAAAATACACACCGTCGCCCTGCCTCTCGGGATACCTTGTGTCGGAGTTGCATGTACCCCATACACACCGTTCGACCATTTTAAACTTAAAATGACAAGAAAAAAACATATAAAAACGAATGAAAACTGACTAACTGCAATGCATTTCAATGGACGTGGAAGCAGAGAATGTCCGAGTGTATTGGGTTAGCTATGCGCACTGATTGGCTCATCGCGTTTGGGGGCGTGGCTTAGCCATAGGTCAATTGGGTCTTATCTAGCTAATGATAGTTCATTTTCTAAAAAAAAAAAAAATGTATACTTTTTATAACCACAATTGTTGGTCTGCGACGAAACGTCACATAATTATAAAATAAAACAAAGATGTCGGCAGTGTTGTGCCTGAACGCGTTTAATGAACGACGTTCACTGAACGCGTTCATATTTTCGCCGAACGCTGAACTGAACGAATCACTTTTCATACAATGAACGTGAACGAGAGCGGCGCTCACTCTGGCAGGAATGAGCAGCACGCGCAGTTCACGTTCACGCTCATTTGAAAAGTGAGGTTTTACCAGGGCTTAATTTGAGCCGGAACACGCCGGAACGGAACATGTTCCGTCACCTCCGACATTGGATCCGGAACCTTTTTTATTGGATCCGGAACCTTTTTTATGTGTCACTAAAATGAATTGCCTAAATGAAAAAAAAAATTACTGTTTGTGTAGTGTTCAATGTTTGTGACACATGACTTGCGCGCTTGTTGTAGCCTACGAGTTGAGATTGCTGTTAGCCTCGATCGTTTCACTCAGGGGAAAAATGTCAAAAAGACAGGAAAGTTTGCTTAACTTTTTCAAATACGCTGGACAGTCAGATCCCAAACAAGCAAAAATCGTTTCCGCTGATCAAAAAGGAGACAAAGGTGGACACAGTAGCCTAGTATCGATATCTCGTTATTTCTCGACATAATATCTCGACATAATAAAGGGACATTCTAATCTGCATTAAGCCACATTAAGCGTTCTTATAGCCTAATGGTTTTCTATGGGAGGAAAATGCTTAACCGTTCATATTATGGGCTCATCTGATTTTTTAGGCCTACATAGCATAGCCTATTTGTTAGGATTTTAATATCATAATGATTAGGCTAATAAATGCACGCACAATTAATTATCCGTGAACTTGATTTGAACAAACCTTTCAACTTGTGTGTGCAAAATTCAGAATTAAATTAATGTGCAGAAATTTGTACAAATAGAGAGTAGGCTATGTAGGCCTACTATACTGTTGTAGCCAAAAAGCGCGTTTCATATTTGTTAAAATATTATAATGTTATTTTTTCCATTTATGTTGATTTATGAAAAGTGAACAGCACGACGAAGTAAGATAGGATGAGCAAAATGAGACATGGAGCGGGTCAGACATGATTTTGACCGTTGAAGTTGAAGTTGTTATAGAAAGCCTTTCTTTAAAGTGAATTTCGTTTTGTATAAATTGTATCTTAATTTTAATAAATGTTTCATCAACCAATTGCCTGTATTTAATGAATAGGCCGACGAAACAAATATAACGGAGGCGCCCGCGCGCTCACTTGCATTGCACGTGAACTAGAGCACATCCTAACTTAACGAAACTCAGTGCATGCCTCACACAGACATGACAAATAGGCTACATCAAATACACAAAGCTTGAAATGTCTTTAAACGAAATAATTCAAAACGAAAAAAGAAAAAGGCTACTCTCTGATTATGTAATCCATTATTAGGCTTATTTATGTGCATATATTTTTTATTAGTTTTGGAGTGGCAGTGATTTGCAGCTGGTAATGGATGGTAAAGAAGTTCTATTGAGTAAGATAGTGGCCTATCTTAAAAAGAATTTAACAAATGAACGTGAACTAGTTCATTTTTAGATATGTGAACTTAGTTCATTTAAAAAAAAAAAAGAACTATGAACATGAACTGGTTCATTATCATCTGTGTGAACTGAACTTTGAGCTAGTTCTTTTTAAGTATGAACTGGCACAACACTGGATGTCGGACGATTTTGAAGTTGGAGGAGAAAATGAGATGGAATTTTTTTCATTTTGAGGTGAACTAATCCTTTAATGCTTGCTTAGCTACACGGCTGCCGACGCTAGCTAGCTAAGTTAACGACACTTACTTGTCAGCCAGGTTGGGTTGCCCCGACAGACGCCACAGAACATTACTTCGTCTTCATAAATAACCCAGTCGAATTCATCTTTACATTTGGTTAAAAAATTTCGTTCCCGTTTTAATTCGTATGCTGTTGGTTTAAGGTGACTTCTTGTTTTTGGAGCTTTTCCTGGCGCTTGGCCGGGCTGCGGAGCCTGAAGAAACATCACCACTGCTGCCAGCAAAGTTTTACAGCCGAAAAACTCGTCAAAAACCGCGAGAATTGGCCAAAGCCGGTAATGATATTTTTCCCGCAGTGCTGAATGAGAAGAGCCATACTCTCGAACCATATACGTTACAGAGAGGTGATTTAGGCTATAGGTGATTTATAACGAGGCATTTTAATGTTTTCTAAATCAGTGTTTGCTGGAAATATACCTCCATCTCCGATGTAAAGCGGATGCGCCATTAGAGAGAAATTCATATGGATTGCATAATCAGACTTTAACGTTAGGCTATTTGCTTTCGAATTGGTTCTTTAAAAGTGGACACTTCAAGCTTTAGCCTACAAAGGGTATATTTTGTTTCAGTTCAGTTTTGAGACGCGATCCAGTTCACGGAGAAAGCGCGCCTAATTGTTTTATTTTATTTTATTTTACAAAAGCACGTTTTCTTTACAAAAACAACTAATTTTCTCTTCTACTTGTCCTACAAAAAATCCACTTGTCCCGGACAAGCGGACAAGCCTTAATGTCGAGCCCTGTGACTTGACTTGATTTATCCATTACATGATACGTTTGTACTACTGAAATTCCCACAAGGATTTCAACATCATATTATTTGAAATGCATCATAGATACATTTTCCAAAGATGTTTAAAAAAGTTTGTACTTGTTTAAATTCAAACAATAGCATAACACACGTGACTAGTCCTGATTCGGGTGTATGCGAATGAAATGTTTAACCGGCAAGGCTTTCAATCACATGCAAATAACGAACTTTTGTGAATTGCAGTGTCCCATGAGTATAAGTCTACCTCTGCCTTAACATGTGATATGAATGTATAATAAGAACTGCAACTGATTGAATGTGCATTGTAACATGATACTACAACATTTCTTCAAAAGCAGATCATGGAGACATTTTAATCGTCCACGATCAAATATTGTGATATCGCACACCCCTACGTGTCCCACTGTTATTTCTGCATACATGCGAGTATTGATTTGTATTAATGTTACCTGTCGGGTTGTTCTGCGCATGTGCATCTGTTGAGCTGGTCGATGATTGAGAACTGCTGCTATCCGTTCCTTAGGAAAAACGGAAAAATTAAAACTAACCCCAGAAACATCAGGCTGGATGGACATGAATCAGAGTGGTAATAACTAGAGACTCACCGACTGACGACTCGGACTCGAGTGCATCTGTGTCTGGTGTTTTTTCAAACCAGTCATGATCTAAAATGTTCTGTAAGATGATCCTTGACTCTCTGTCACGAAGTTTCTGAAGTAGATCCAGGCATTCTGGAAAGGTTTTCAGAAGAGAGCTGATTAGTCCTGTTTTATTTTGAGATATGTAGTTTATGTAAGGTAATGTTACCATCAAATACACTGCATTTGTTGCTGTTACGCCGGTTTCACACTGCATGCGTTAGCAGAGCGTAAGCAGCGCATATTTGTTTCACTGCTAACGCGTGCAGTGTGAAACCGGCGTTACTATGGCATTCTCTGGATGCCCATGAACATTTATTCATTGCTAAACATTCATTGTCAATCCGCTGTGTTTTATACTTTGCTTATTTGTCATCAAGGTAGTGTTACTGTCACATGTGGAAGAGCTTTACGTGTTTTTCAAGCAATGCTATTTCCATTTAGTTCTTGTTTTTGGTCTCACCTTTGGACAAGCCTGTTTTTTTCCCACCAAACAAAGGTTTCAAATGCAAACCACTTTTTCCTTTGACCATCCCCTTCAGCACTCTGTATAAGTCTTCAGTTGCTGCTATTACAGCGCGACTTCTCCTCTCTTTTCTTGATGTACATTCTGTAAGCAAAGTTTTCAGATTAAGTTTTCATTTCCAAATCCTGTGCATAATAAATCAGTGAACTGTGCTCAAAAAGCAAACTCACGACTTCCTTTGATGTGCAGTGCTCTGCCAAAGCCGGTTAACTTGATCTGCATGGTGTGTGGGTTGATGAGTACGTTTCTCAGGCTTATGTCATTATGATAAACACCCTGATCCATGCAGTGCTCTATCACAGCGATGAGTTTCTGCATGATGTCTTTTGCTACTGCTTCAGTCAGACGACCTCCGTTTTGTTTGATGAAATCCAACAAGGTTATGCTGGTATGTGGATATTCCATAATTAAGATGTGGTGATCTTTCACATTAAACCAGTCATATAACTTTACGACATGGTTGCTATGTTCCACCATCAGCATTATAAATGCCTCCTGACACAAAAGTTTGGAATACCCAGCCTAAAAGAAGAGAGTGACAAAATGTTAGTTGACTGTTTTCTTCTTGAATTTCGCTCACTCTTTAGTAAGGAGATTTGAGGTTCAATGAACTTTACATGCGCTTTACAACTGATTCTTCAAAGCTTTGATTGTCTATTTCAGTTTTATCTTATGCGGTCTACATACAGAATTATCAATTACAGAATTTAATAAACTAGAGCAAAGTGCCCGTACAAAATCAGTTTTTGTGTGTGTTTTTAGTAATTGTTGGTTTGGTGTGTTTGAGTGCTCATTGTTACAATTACACAGCAAAAGTTCAGTGACATTTTTATTTGTGCATGGTAGAAAGCAAATATTGATACTGACATAATGACATACAATAAATATGGAAAATTGAACTACACGATTCAGGGAGCAGCGACACAGTGAACTCTGAGAAAACGCTACGCTTGAGCAAACAGTTTGTGAATATGTTACTACACATGATGGCTGTGAATAAAATATATTATTCAGAAGTAACAAGTGTAGCTGACTTAATGTTTAGCTGACAGAGTGTTTATGTCAGAATGTTTATTTTTAACCCACAACCTTCTAAGTGCTTCTTTTACCAATATATTTAATGATATCTTTTCCACTTCTAATCCAAACAACGTCAAACTTGGCACTGCACTTACTCGTGCCTGTAGCAAGACACCTGCCAAGTTTGAAATCCATCGGACTAACGGTTCGAGAGATATGCGAACAACAGACACACACACACACACAGACAGATGTTCCTGTAATTTATAGATAGAAGATCATTCTCAATAGTAATTTCATGAAGAATAAAATCATGTCAACTTACCAGTTTAATGGAGTAATCAAACCGGCGCTTCTTGACAAATTTAATGACCACCTAAAAAATAAAGAAAATGTTTGCAAATGTAAGTGAACTGATCCATTTTTGTTTGTTTACATGATAATCTACAATCTTTGTTAAAACATGTTTTGATCAAAACTGTAAACACTGATGTGTATGTCAGGACTCGAAAGACAGAAGGAAACGAGAAACAGAAAGTTTGGTGTATCCAGAAAGAGCAACATACTTTTTTATCATCTGATTTCCGAATTCCTTCATGGACAATGCTGCCATGGGATCCCGACGCCAGTTTCTTTCCCACTTCATATAGAAAGTCAAAGGATCCTGAAAAACACACAACAGCATGATACTGAACTGCTAAACACACCTGTGCAGATCAGGTGAGGAACCAACCAGTGTGAAGATTACAAATAAAATCAGTAAACAGGCTGAAACTGACACGAACAATCAGCAGGTTTCGCATTTAAGTTCATGTTCCTGCTTAGCCAATTTTTCATCTAATAATCATGTAATAAGTCCCTACACAGGCATATACTTAAAGTTGTTCCAATTTAATACACAAAAGTACACTAAATACACTTAAAGTTATGCTTTACTACAATTGAATTACTACTAAAATATACTTGTTATGAGGTTGCAGGATAGACGAACCCAAAGGCAGACTGATTGCTCTACACACAATTTATTGAGGACAAAACAGAAAACAAAAACCCACGAGGGGGCAAAACAGGACAGATGGGGCAGTACAACTAGACTAAGACAGGAAATAAACTAGGACTAGATACTGACTGATAAAGACAAGATGAAGAAAACAAACAACTACATAAACTCACAATTCCCCCTTTGGGGTTCCTCATTTTAGACTCACACTCAGGACCTTCGGGTCAAAAATGACCCGGAGGGCGGCATTAAGATACCTTTTATTTGAGTAAAATCAATGAAATATATTTTTGTTCAATAATATTTTTTCTTTTCTTTTTTGGTGTTTTGAGATAATTTTATAATTTATAATTAATATTTATGCAATAATTAAGACCCATTTTTTCCCATTAAATATAATAGAAAATGTATATATATATATATATAATTTAAAAAAAAATTTTATTAAAGCTGTATTTCATTTTAGAGTCAAGTCTAGACCTCATGAAAGCAATTTTTGAAATGAGTTCGGAGCCATCTGGTGGACACACTGAGCATTTTTATCACGCAATAGCACATTTTTACCACTAGTGGATTTACAGCTCTCTGTAGAAACCTATGGTAGAAACACTCTAGTGATTTTTTCACATATTGTTTAATTTTTTCAGGTTTTTGATTTGAATATATAATAGCAGATTCTCAAAGACTATATTTGTCATTTTTTTTAATTTGTAAAAAAAAAAATTTTTTTTTGGTTAGTTTAAATGGTAATTTTAAGTGGCAGTTTTACTTTATAATACAGTCAAACCTGAACATTGCATTATAAAGAGAACAAATGGAAAAAAAATTGTCACCCATTGTTTTAAGAGATTCACCCCTTCACTGTTGTGTGCTTTTTTTCTGCATCCTGGCTGTTTTGTAGATTGTATGCACAAAAAAACTCTGTATTTTCACATTTTTGCCAATTTCCCATTAATTTCCTATGGGGGTCATTTTTGACCCGAAGACCCTGAGTGTGACTATTTTTCTTACGACCACTAAGACTTTTCAAATCCTGTCCCCAATTTTGTTGGGTGTTCATATACCAAGTACCAATAAAGTCACCAAGTTTTGGACCATTCCGATGAAGCTACGATTTTTAATATTTTTTTATTTAAACGCTTCGGGTCATTTTTGACCCAGAGAACCCCAGAGGGTTAATACAATATTCAGACAAAGTACTCACAGGACTCTCACAAAGAATATCACGCACAGGTTGACAATGTACCGACACAGGACAGCAAACACAAGGGGATTAAATAGGGAGACACTAAAGACAAAGACAGGTGAAGCTCACTAGACAAGGACAGGTGAAACTGACTAGACAATAATGACGAGACGAGGATAACAAGGGGGCGGGGTAACATAACGAGACAACACAAGCACATGGCTCAAAACACAAGACCATGTGCTTGCACACAAAACATGGGTCTGTCATGATCCTGCCTCAAGACTAGAGAAATGAAATGACAAGAGGGCAGAATCATGGCAATACTTAGTACAAAATTAATTGTTTCAAAATAGCACACTTCAAGTTAACTAATCATTAACACACTAGAAGTATACTGATAATTAGTCTGGATGCAAGTATACTAAGCATTTTTTATTCCACCAGGGCAACCTGTAAGTAGGACTAATTCTATTGATGTATATATTTTCTACCGGTGTTCAAAATACTTAGTTTTGAGTTTTATATTGTATAGGTCTCCTGCTAACTAAAGTTATTATTCTTTCTGGAATATTTCTGCTAATCAGCTCTGGGCCACTATTACCTAAAACTGTGTCTATTAATCCTGTCGTAGGAGACTCCGAACAACATTAGGAGTAGGGCTGAATGATTTTGGAAAATAATCTAATTGCGATTTTTTTTACCAATATTGCGATTGCGATTTAATATGCGATTACTTTTTAAGTTCTTTATCTTCTGTATTATTCGACAAAGACAAGCAATAAATCATTGTATGGTAGGGATGGGAATCTTGAGGCACCTCATGATATACTTTTTTTAGTAATTAATATTATTAATAACAGTTAAAAACTTTATTTGTGTAATTATACGTATTTTAAAAAATAATTATAAAAAAAACATGTTAAGAATTTTAAATAGGCTATATAAACGAATATAGCTTCAAAATATAAAAGCTAGTAAATAAAGAGGAACAAAAAAAAAACATATTACAAGCAATAAACAAAGAGTGCTTTCAGTATTTAAAAGTAGGCTGTCTGAACGTCTTCCATTCAAGAGCTGTGAGTGATTTGCCTTCTCAGTTACGATAAGCTGCATCACACTAATGCACAGATCCCTTTGAAATATAAAATGTGGTTTGTCCTGTTGGTTTAAGATATGACGGACCGTGTTTACATTCATTTCGCGTCATAAAAGCATTTTGAGATGCCAGTACATTAACCAATGAGTCGCTCACAGCCGCATGCGCGAGCGCTCTTCACAAAGCGCGCGTGAGTATTTTAAATTGAAAGCAGCCTTCTCAATGATTTTTCATATTTTTAATATATAAGCCAACTGCATTCCAATAGACGTAAATAATGCCTTAGTAACGTTAGAGTGTTTGTGAGGAAAATTCCGGCGGGCGAGACCACGAACTGCAAGAGTAACATCAAGCAAAGCGGCAACCAGTGCGATAAAGCCCGCGAATGTCCTTGTAATTCACTTAAACCTTTCCGAACTTTATGAAAGATTATTTTTCGGAAGGGTCGAGCGGTTTCGTGTGTGTGTGTGTGTGTGTGTGTGTGTGTGAGAGAGGCAGAATACGGCTGTTTCTAAAGCACACGCAGCGTCATCACGCATCTGTTTAAAAACTAAGCTCAGACTCGATTCTGAAATTCTCGGAATATATTATTATACATTATATATTCATTATATATATATATATATATTACATAAATCAAATATAAACTGTTCTTTCCTGTGTGCCAAGTTGATGCTACATCTGCAGACTGCTTTTCTCTCGCGTGTCAAGTGACCAGAGTGTAATAGCAGCTTTTGCGGTTTAAAAATCGCTATTCCTCATATCGCGATATTATCGCAAATGCAATTAATCGTTCAGCCCTAATTAGGAGCCTTTAAAATAGCATAATAGGGGCCCTTTAAGGACAAGAGGCAGCATGTTCAGTATTAGGCTACTGTCACTTTAAGGCCGGTACGTGTCTAATATACATGCATATGACACCCACTCGATTTTCTCTCAAATATTTGCTTTCAGTTTAGACATAACCAACTGTGTTTATGTAAAGCTTGTGTGTATTTGACAGTATTAGCACAATAAGACTAGAAAAATAACTTAGTCCAGTATCTAGGTGCTGTTTGACAGGCTTTTTTTAGTACCTGTGAGCATCGGGTGTATGCGAATGAAATGTTTAACCGGCAAGGCTTTCAATCACATGCAAATAACGAACTTTTGTGAATTGCAGTGTCCCATGAGTATAAGTCTACCTCTGCCTTAACATGTGATATGAATGTATAATAAGAACTGCAACTGATTGAATGTGCATTGTAACATGATACTACAACATTTCTTCAAAAGCAGATCATGGAGACATTTTAATCGTCCACGATCAAATATTGTGATACCGCACACCCCTACGTGTCCCACTGTTATTTCTGCATACATGTGAGTATTGATTTGTATTAATGTTACCTGTCGGGTTGTTCTGCGCATGTGCATCTGTTGAGCTGGTCGATGATTGAGAACTGCTGCTATCCGTTCCTTAGGAAAAAAGGAAAAATTAAAACTAACCCCAGAAACATCGGGCTGGATGGACATGAATCAGAGTGGTAATAACTAGAGACTCACCGACTGACGACTCGGACTCGAGTGCATCTGTGTCTGGTGTTTTTTCAAACCAGTCATGATCTAAAATGTTCTGTAAGATGATCCTTGACTCTCTGTCACGAAGTTTCTGAAGTAGATCCAGGCATTCTGGAAAGGTTTTCAGAAGAGAGCTGATTAGTCCTGTTTTATTTTGAGATATGTAGTTTATGTAAGGTAATGTTACCATCAAATACACTGCATTTGTTGCTGTTACGCCGGTTTCACACTGCATGCGTTAGCAGAGCGTAAGCAGCGCATATTTGTTTCACTGCTAACGCGTGCAGTGTGAAACCGGCGTTACTATGGCATTCTCTGGATGCCCATGAACATTTATTCATTGCTAAACATTCATTGTCAATCCGCTGTGTTTTATACTTTGCTTATTTGTCATCAAGGTAGCGTTACTGTCACATGTGGAAGAGCTTTACGTGTTTTTCAAGCAATGCTATTTCCATTTAGTTCTTGTTTTTGGTCTCACCTTTGGACAAGCCTGTTTTTTTCCCACCAAACAAAGGTTTCAAATGCAAACCACTTTTTCCTTTGACCATCCCCTTCAGCACTCTGTATAAGTCTTCAGTTGCTGCTATTACAGCGCGACTTCTCCTCTCTTTTCTTGATGTACATTTGTCTCTTCCTGTAAGCAAAGTTTTCAGATTAAGTTTTCATTTCCAAATCCTGTGCATAATAAATCAGTGAACTGTGCTCAAAAAGCAAACTCACGACTTCCTTTGATGTGCAGTGCTCTGCCAAAGCCGGTTAACTTGATCTGCATGGTGTGTGGGTTGATGAGTACGTTTCTCAGGCTTATGTCATTATGATAAACACCCTGATCCATGCAGTGCTCTATCACAGCGATGAGTTTCTGCATGATGTCTTTTGCTACTGCTTCAGTCAGACGACCTCCGTTTTGTTTGATGAAATCCAACAAGGTTATGCTGGTATGTGGATATTCCATAATTAAGATGTGGTGATCTTTCACGTTAAACCAGTCATATAACTTTACGACATGGTCGCTATGTTCCACCATCAGCATTATAAATGCCTCCTGACACAAAGGTTTGGAATACCCAGCCTAAAAGAAGAGAGTGACAAAAGGTTAGTTGACTCCGAAACCTCAAATCTCCATACTAAAGAGTGAGCGAAATTCAAGAAGAAAACAATGAACTTTACAACTGATTCTTCAAGGCTTTGATCGTCCATTTCAGTTTTATCTTATGCGGTCTACATACAGAATTACGGTATCAATTACCGAATAAGAATTGAATAAACTAGTGCAAAGTGCCCGTACAAAATCAGTTCCCTTTCAGTCGCTCACGTTCGATGTGATGACGTAATTGGGATCACTTTAGGGAGCCCTATCAACTTCGAGTGTCTACAGAACGAGCCAATGAACGTTGGCGTGCGTGAGAAGCGTCACGCGCCCCGCAGGTTTAAACAGGAAACGGGCGCACGCACTCATTGGCCCTCATTTATCTTTCTTGCGTAGAAACGGGCGTATATGCTGGCGTAAGATTATGCTTACACTCCTCTCACCGCCTGATTTATGAAGCTGTGCGTACCTTTGAAATCCAGGTGTACGCAATACCTGCGCTTGATAAATCCCGCGGCTGAAAACGATCGTCATTAGAATAACACGCCCCTATATAACAAGCTATACGTGGAGGAACACGCTTCCCCCACGCCCTCATTTTACGCCATGGACACACGGAAGACGGCAAAGAAGAGAAACTTCTCCGACGATGACCTAGCACAATGCATTATCTTACAGCACGTGTTTTGAAACAATTAGCATTTAATTTCGAATCACGTTACATGTATTGGGGTGTACAATAGTGATGATGATGTGATGTGGAGTACCATTCATTCACATTAATAATTCCATGACAATTTGTAATATTCTTCTTATTATTATTATGATTTTTATTATTAATGACACTTATTGTTATTTAGAAGAAGAATGTCGTTATTATTATTATTTGTATTATTATTATTATTATTATTTAAAAGAAGAAGAATGTCATTTTTATTATTTTGTCAGTCTGAATTATTTTTTGGTCATTGAAAGCCTTTCATTACTGAACCCAGTCCGTGCGCGCCTGCCGGGCCTAACCCTGAAACGCCAGGTAAAGCGCCCAGGCTCGCAACTGAAGGAATACATATGCCTACAAATCAAATGCTTGGGTAAAAGTCACACAAATTAAACATTGAAGTCCATGTTGCACAAAAATAAACACTGAAGTGTATAATTACTATGTTGTTGTTTTTTTACAGTGGGTCATAATATCATATCTTTCAGTTTGTCAGTGTTTTGTAGTGTTAGGAATTGTTTTTCTGCGCATTTCCGCACTAAATCAAAACGTGCATACATGTACACCACCTCCTGAGCTGGCGTAGGATTTGAGCGTGTTTATTTTTAACCCACAACCTTCTAAGTGCTTCTTTTACCAATATATTTAATGATATCTTTTCCACTTCTAATCCAAACAACTTCAAACTTGGCACTGCACTTACTCGTGCCCGTAGCAAGACACCTGCCAAGTTTGAAATCCATCGGACTAACGGTTCGAGAGATATGCGAACAACAGACACACACACACACACACACAGACATTCCTGTAATTTATAGATAGAAGATCATTCTCAATAGTAATTTTCATGAAGAATAAAATCATGTCAACTTACCAGTTCAATGGAGTTATCAAACCGGCGCTTCTTGACAAATTTAATGACCACCTAAAAAATAAAGAAAATGTTTGCAAATGTAAGTGAACTGATCCATTTTTGTTTGTTTACACGATAATCTACAATCTTTGTTAAAACATGTTTTAAACAAAACTGTAAACACTGATGTGTATGTCAGGACTCGAAAGACAGAAGGAAACGAGAAACAGAAAGTTTGGTGTATCCAGAAAGAGCAACATACTTTTTTATCATCTGTTTTCCGAATTCCTTCATGGACAATGCTGCCATGGGATCCCGACGCCAGTTTCTTTCCCACTTCATATAGAAAGTCAAAGGATCCTGAAAAACACACAACAGCATGATACTGAACTGCTAAACACACCTGTGCAGATCAGGTGAGGAACCAACCAGTGTGAAGATTACAAATAAAATCAGTAAACAGGCTGAAACTGACACGAACAATCAGCAGGTTTTGCATTTAAGTTCATGTTCCTGCTTAGCCAATCTCCAAAATGCTATAATATTCAAAGTAGTTGACTGTCATTCTCCTCTTCGCTGTGTACGTAATTGACTAAATAGCCTAGCCTATTTAACATCGTTACAGGCACCTCACGAGCATTCATTCATTCAACTATTAAACTAGTTAAACTAGTTTATAGTTAAACTATTCAACTATAAAAGTCTGGAATAAACAGCAGCACACACAAGCAATCCTTTTAATAGTCAACTTAATTTAAAAATGCAAACCCAACAGATATGAAATGTCAGAAAGAGAAAAAAAAACTGTTAAACATGAGAACACGATCATATAGGACTGCTGCTCCTTAGTGGATAAATATATTTAGCTATATATTATTCAGAATCCACAGTTGGAAAGAAAATATATTTATAGGAACATTTCAGCAGGCTCAAGATAATTTATACAGAGATCATTATTCATTATTTTAATCAATTGGCAGCTATATAACATAGTGATAATCTGCATTCTCATGTATGGATGTGCGTTGAACGCTCTAACCGCAAACTCCTGATATGTACTAACTAGAACGCAGAAGTAGTTGTGCAAGTAGTCCATTGACGTGCTGCATGTAAACCATATTATTTATATTGTCTTGTAAAAATAATGCAGTTCATTTTATTTTTTATTTTGTCATTTAAATTAATTATTCTAATGCTACTAGCAGAATCCTTAGTAGTATTATTATCTTATCAGTATTATTGTTAGTTTTTTTTTTTACAGAAACACTGACCGACAATGTCTTAAGCAACACCAGTCCTAATTTCAGTTAAAACGACAAATATGCATTCTTACGTTCTCATTCATACTGTAACCAAGTTTGAGTTGAGTGAGAAGTCAACCAGTAATCGTGTCCCACTGTTATTTCTGCATACATACGAGTATTGATTTGTTTTAATGTTACCTGCCGGGTTGTTCTGCCCATCTGTTGAGCTGCTGCTGGGTTTACTCTCAGATAACACAGCAGCGCTGGTCGATGGTTGAGCGTAACCGAACATTGGCTCAGTCTCAAGCACATCTGTGGCAGGAGTCGGCTCTTGTCCGGGTGATTGTGGACGCTCCTGCGATGAGACAGCAGCGCTGGTCGATGGTTGAGCGTAACCGAACATTGGCTCAGTCTCAAGCACATCTGTGGCAGGAGTCGGCTCTTGTCCGGGTGTTTGTGGACGCTCCTGCGATGAGACAGCAGCGCTGGTCGATGGTTGAGCGTAACCGAACATTGGCTCAGTCTCAAGCACATCTGTGGCAGGAGTCGGCTCTTGTCCGGGTGTTTGTGGACGCTCCTGCGATGAGACAGCAGCGCTGGTCGATGGTTGAGCACTGCTGCTATCCATTCCTTCGGGTAAAGTTGCATGCATGATGCTTACTTTCTGCATGTTGCCTAAGGAAAAAGTAAAACTAACATCAGAAACATCAGGCGGAAGCGGACATGAATCAGAGAGGTAATAACTAGAGACTCACAAACAACAAGTGTAGGCTATTGTTATTGTCAAAAAATTTGGTAGCCAAAAAAATTGGTAGCCTAACTAAATATAATTTTATTAAGTTTAGTGACAGCATGGTGCAACAATTGGTATAGGCAACTGCTTTTATTATTGCTTGATACAAATTTTACAACTTCAATATAATTCTTGCGGTTTTATTCAATTTGGATACTTATTAGGTACAGTAGATACATGTTATTTTTTCTCAAGAAAGAAAATCTCACCTAATGCTGTAAACATAGACTACAGAGAGCCCTATAATTAAATAATTAAATAAGTATTAAATAACTCCAATTAAATATAGCCCTAATACGGTTTTTATTACAACAACAACTTTATAATATTTTAATGATATAGTACGTCTAACTTGTTTCCGGTTATGTTTACTTTCAATGTACTGTGGTCAATGAGTTGAACAAACGCCACCTAAAATGAGTGTCCGCAATAAGATGTAAAAATTTGGCAATTTTTATAATCATGAGAATTGGATATTCTGATGTTTACTGTGTGCAAACTTTTTCTAACTTATCAGAACATTAAGTTTTAATCCAACCCAAGCCGATCTGAGAAAGCAGCGGGTGTTAAAAATACGCCGTTATTTCACCACAGGGTGTCAGTATTATTGTTAGTTCTCTTTCATAGGTTCACTTAAAAATCTCTCAGTAGCTTAAGACGCAGTGGGAACGCCCTCTGGGTGTGCTGATTGTCTGAAGCCCTTATAGAATCACGCCAATTTATTGGCTGATGGCGCGGGCGCCGCCCCGACGCTCTTGCGTCGTCATATTATATTAGCGCGCGCGCGCCATCTGCTCCTCAGATTTCTCTGCCTTCACGAAGCGGCCATCTTAAGCCCTTCGGTCTCGGTTTTTCTGGCCCAAATAATTCGGATTTATCATCAGCATTCTTCATCTGCACTTCAGCGACTGCGAATAGTGGAACTCAGTTCTCCTTGTGGTGAAGTGCCATGGAGTTTCGTCGTTGCCCGCCGCCATGCGTTCGCTTTATTGCGAACGACGACCCTCACAGTAAGTGTGTGAAATGTATGGGTTTTTCGCATGCGCGCAAGGCTGTTTTAGGCTTATCTAAATGCAAGTTTTGTGACAATCTGCTTCTCAAAACCCTCCACTCTCGGCTCGCGGTTTTTGAGAAGGAGTCATTCGTTTCCCCCCGTCGTGCTCCCAAGGCTGCCGAGGCCTCGTTGGAATCCGCGACCTGGGGTTCGGATGTAGAGCTCGAGGATATAGAGTACGAGCAGACGGGCCAGGCCCTTTCTCTCCCTCCCTCTCCCGAGCACGCACGCGGTGTTCGGCCAGTCGAGTTTTCGCATGATTATTTATGCCCCAGCCCGAGAGCACGCGAGACGGTTTCCTTCGGGCTGGAAGATATTATTTACACTGCAGCATCCGACTCCAAGGATTTCGGGCCTGCTTTAGCTACTGACGGTCTCCCGCCTAGCGGCCAGGAGGAATTGCTTAGCTGTTCCGTTCAAAGGATGCGGCTGCTGCGGCCTACACGGAGCTTATCGAAGTGCTGTCGCGCGCTACAGAGAAGCTCTCTATCGACTGGCCCGACGAGCCCCGCGAGTCACAATCGTCTAAACTCGACGAGAGATTTTTAAGTGGCCCTAATTCTAGGCCTGAACGGAGAAAGCTGCCCTTTTTCAGCGATCTGCATCACAAGATCTCCAGATCCTGGAAGCAGCCTTTTTCCGCGCGTCTAACAAACGCGGCAGCCACTGACTTCACCAACCTTGTTGGTTCTGTGGAGCAGGGCTATTCCGCCATTCCAGAAGTTGAGGACACGTTTGCTACTCACCTTTCTCCGTCATCTGCTCCGTCATGGAAATCTCGCCCCCTCCTTCCCTCTAAACCGTGCAGGACTACTTCCGCCCTTATCAGAAAGTCCTACATGGCAGCTGGTCAGGCAGGCATGGCCCTACATACTATGGCCATCCTCCAAGCCTACCAGGCGGACATCTTGAAGGAGATGGACGAGGGAACTGGAATTGCGCCAGAAGCTGTCAAAGAGCATCATAAGGCCACGGATCTGGCCTTAAGAGCCACCTATGGCTCATTCTCACAGAGATCCGTGACAAAGAGAAGGTTTTCCACTTGGACGCCCCAGTTTCTCAATCTGGACTGTTCGGGGAGGCGGTCAACACTGTGGTTGACAAGTTTCGGGCCGCAAAATCCCAGTCAGCTGCCTTCAGGCAGTTTATGCCCAGGAGGGTTAGGGAATCCTCTAACCCCTCCCCGTCTCAACCCAGAGAACATCCTTCTCATAGGACGGATTTTGCCGCTAGGAGAAGTGACTCGGCTCATCCCCCACCTGCTACGGTTTGGGGAGCCCGCGGTCGCCCGTTTCCCCACCAGCGACCTCATAAGCGCCTTGAGCTGAAGCGGTCTAACAAACCCTTCGCTCCAGCCTCCTTGAATCTTTCCTGACCCGCGTGTCAAAAAAAGGAGAGCTTCCCCCGATTGACGAGGTTGGGACAGACCGCGCAAGTGTTTCTGCCCACCTCTCACTTGCTCTCCTTCTCTAAACCTGTCACTTTCGCCACCCAGCGTGTTTCGAAGTGCAGTTCCTACTCAACCTCGTTCAAACCGTCTGGCGCAGGAAGAAGGAGACGCATTTAGCTTTCTCCCCTCGCCTCTGACGCGTTTGATACCTGCTGCTCGCATCCTCGGAGACACTTTCGGTTTTCCTCAGGAGCAGGCAGACCCTATGATATTGATCAAACAGGCAGTGTACTACAGCAGGAGATTTCGTCCCTTCTCCTCAAGGGAGCAATAGAAGAGGTTCCTCCGAAGGAAGTCGAGCAAGGATTATTCAGCCGTTACTTCCTGGTCCCGAAAAAGGGCGAAGGGCTACGACCGATACTAGCCCTGCGCTGGCTAAATTTCTCCCTTTACAAAGGGAAATTCAAGATGTTGACGCTGAAAGCTATCATATCTCAAATTCGAGCGGGGGACTGGTTCGTGACAGTAGACCTGAAGGATGCATATTTTCATATTCAGGTCGTACGGCGACACAGGAGGTTCCTCAGGTTTGCCTTTGGAGAGAGGGCGTACCAGTACAGGGTCCTCCCCTTTGGTCTCGCTCTAGCGCCGAGAACGTTCACAAAGTGTATGGATGCTGCTCTGGCCCCGTTGAGGCTCCAGGGCATCCGTATACTCAACTACCTGGACGATTGGCTTTTAGCCCAATCCAGGGAATTAGTGACTCACCACAGGGACATTGTCCTTCGTCACATTCAGTCTCTCGGCCTGAGGTTGAACAAAGAGAAGAGTGTTCTTACCCCAGCTCAAAGCAGTTTTCTTAGGGGTGTGCCTGGATTCTGTTCTGATGCAGGCCCCTTTGGCTTCTGCCCGGATTTCCAGTCTTTTGACATGTTTGGCTCGCTTCACGCTCGGCCATCGTGTTTCTGTGGGCACTTGCCGCAGGCTTCTGGGTCTCATGGCCGCAGCATCCCCTGTGCTTCCCCTAGGGTTGCTCCACATGAGGCCGTTTCTGTGGTGGATGAAACTCTCAGGTGCCCGGTCCACAGGACCGGCTCTTCGCCTGTTGAAGGTGTTGCGCAGCTGCTTCCGCGCCCTTTCAATCTGGCGGGACCCCCTCTTCCTTCGGAAAGGGGTCGGCATGGGTGCAGTTTTCCGTCGCCAAACGGTTACAACGGACGGCTCTCTGACCGGCTGGGGTGCAGTTTTCGAGGGCAGGCCAGCATGTCGGGTCTGGACTGGAGAGACTCTCTCTTGGCACATAAACAGCTTGGAGCTGAGAGCTGTTTCCCTGGCCCTTCTTCACTTTCTCCCCTTTCTCGAAGGACACCGTGTCATTGTCAGAACAGACAAAATGGCGGTAGTGTCTCATGTAAACCGGCAGGGGGGTTCACGGTCGCGCACTCTGGACAGGCATGCGCGCCACCTTCTCCTGTGGTCCCAGGGCAAGTTCCTTTCACTGAGGGCAGTCCATGTTCCTGGGGTCCTGAACCTCGCAGCAGATTTTCTGTCGAGGCAGAAGCTCAAGTCGGGGGAATGGATGTTGAACCACCGAATAGTAGCCCTGATTTGGGAAGTGTACGGAAAAGCAGAAGTGGACCTCTTTGCATCACAGGAGTCGTCCCAATGCCCACTTTGGTTCTCCCTGAGTCCCCCAGCTCCATTGGGGATAGATGCATTCGCCCCCACCCATGGCTGATGCAGAAACTTTATGCATTCCCGCCTGTCAAGTTGATCCAGGCAGTTCTGTCCAGAGTGAGGGAGAGCGGAGCCCGTCTCCTACTTATAGCCCCATTCTGGCCGCCCCAGCCGTGGTTCTCGGACAAGAAGCGCAGCACCGCGCCGCATCGCGTCTAGGACATGTATCGCACACCGGACGCGCACCCACTTTCACAGTTTATAGGGCCATGTATTTAAAATTCGAACACATTATTCTCTATGAGTGTACACACACCCGCGGCGTCATTCGGCGTCTGTCCGCGGCGCCCAGCAACGGCTCAGGACCGAGTTCAAAATCCTGCCGCGCCACAGAGCGCCATTTACATAGTTTAATATTAAATTGACATTATATTTGTCTCAAATCGTCGTTAATGTATATACTGACTTCACCCTGCAATATACATTTAGTTTTACATTCATTCACAAAAATGAGCTGAATGAATGAAAATTGCTGATGTTATCGGATTTATAGGTTATATTCTCAATTCATGCAGTTAACGGACGCTCTGAGGTAAAGTGTAGCAACGACTGTATTTAATTGTACAGTACAATCATAACATAGTAGGCTACAGACCATATCTTAATAATTTCATAATGTCCTTAAACATAGCCTAACAATATTGCTGGCCATAAACTGAGAAAGTGCGCGTCCGGTGTGCGATACCTCTAGTCGTCCGGTGTGCGACCCCCTTAACAGTGTAGTTGCGCCATATCGTTGTCTCGTGTTGGATTCTTCAGTAACAGAGCCGGCGTGGAGTGATAAGTGGAAAATGAGTGCCGCAGCGATTGTTGATAAAACAGGAAAAGTCAGCTCGCCAGTATGGCAGTTTTTTGGATTTTATAAGTCTGACCGTAGTCAGACCAATGTCGTCTGCAAATAATGCAAGACCGTCGTCGGTTTCTCTATGTTTATTTAACACTTTGCACTATTTTATAACTCCTTTTTTAAGCATTTCTTATGTATTCTTTAATTTTGCACCTTAATTTTAAGAGATAATTAAGTGTTCATTGTGATTTTAGACTTATGTTTACATTTTAATTGATGTTTTGCATGGTGTTGACATTTCTGCTAATATATTATAATCAGAGGAAGGTTAAGTTTAAAATAAAAATGTTTAAGTCTAATATATTTGTCTCCTGGTCCTTTAAATAGGTCATAAAAAAATATCAATAATTATCGATATCGACCGATATGAAACACTTATATCGTGACACAGTTTTCAGCCATATCGCCCAGCCCTACTCTCAAGGTTACTCTTTTGTTAGCCTTGACTTCTTTGAAGCGGGTGGGGGATTTGCAGGCTCTTTCTGTTAGCAAGACATGTATAGACTTCGCTCCTGGTCTGCTCAGGGTGACTTTGAGACCAAAATCGGGATATGTGCCCAAAGTATTGTCCACAGCATTTCGCTCTCAGGTTATTAACCTTCGCTCTTTCCATCCTCCTCCTTTTGTTTCTGAGGAGGACAAGAAGCTTAATTTGCTCTGCCCTGTCCGAGCATTGAAGTTATACGTGGATCGCTTGAATTGACCGGTTGACTGTTTGTTGACTTTTGCGACAATGCTGCGGCGCTTGTGGCCTCTAGGGGCACTGGACGTGAAAATTACAGGTCGAGCGCACCCTAGTGGCCAAAAATTCCACAGTGTGCCTTTAAATCAACGAGCCTGATAAAAATGCTCATTTTAGAAGAAAATTTCATGTGGCACATCCCTCACATTTCAGCAAACAATAGTAAATCTACTCAAGGGACAATACTATAATAGTATAGTACAGAAATGAAACTTGGAATATTTTAAATAGCAGTATATATTTACTCTCCTCTGAAAATAAATCAACATACAGCCATTATTGTCAAAATAGCTGACAACAAAAGTGAGTACAACCTAAGTGATAATATCTGTACGTCATTTAACCATGCAATGCCACATGTACTATTCATCATGTTCATGTTTTGTCTGCTTGACAGGACCATACAAATTGTTGTATCTTGTATTAGAGCAGTTAAAATGTGTGCTTAGAGTACAATTCTCTCATACTGACCACTGGATGTTCAACATTTATTTGAGAACAATTACTCAGAGTCGCCCCGTCGTTTAAAGAATAGTACAACAGCGAGTGTGTAAAGTATAAATACATCGTCCGCTTAAGGTGGAGCGCGAGCAGACAGCGGAGGCTCACTGTGCGGAGCCAGGCGGAAGTATAAACAAGGCTTTTACATTAATGTTAAATGTTTTCACACAAGTGTCTGTATTTTGCTCATGTCTCATTGCAGCCTATAGGTGGTGCCAGAAAGTGGAAAAACAGGTCAAAGAAATCTATCTGTTTTAAACTTTGTATAAATGGAGAGTTTCTCCAAAGTATTTAAGGAGTTTTACCTCGAGACTGACGCTTCTTACAGAAAAACCATAATAAGAGTCCAGCGATGATCAGAGCCAGAAGAACCAGAGGGATGATCAGAGAAGACCCTGAAAACACAGGAGAAATAATCAGAGAATGTGATCACTTGGAGAAAGTATTGGTTTGTAACCAACAAAGGGATATAACTCTAATATAATTATCTCAATCTATTTGTCCTTGATTCCAACCCGTTTTCTCTTTCATGAAATGATGCATGTATGAGACTAGTTTTGTTAAACCTTTCAAGGTCATATAATGCACATTAATTATATGTCATGTAATGTACATTCTTTCTGCTTGGCTTTGGGGCCCTAATAATTCATGGGTTATTTATGAAAACACTGGCTGAATGGACATTAATGCACTTATTACATGGCTACTTAATAGTCCAACTGACCGATAACAATGGAGTATTCCAGCAAGCCGTGTTTTAATGTGGTGTGTATTCTTCTCATTCCTGAATCCATTTGGGCTGAAGGTCAAGAGAGAACCAAACCAAAGCTGGACTGTAACCTACTGGCCTACATGACAGACTTACAACTGGCATGGATGCTGCATCACGTGTTTTTGAACAAAAACTTTTTCACCTATAATTTAAAGTGTGGTGGAGTGATCATTTGGCCTCCATCGGCCTCCATGAGAAGACTCCGTGTCTTTATCTTATGTGAGTGGATATCATATTAAAAGTACTGCTTATTTCTTCTGAATTAATTTTTTAGTATGTGTAAAAAAAATTCAATAAAAGAAAATAAACTTTTAGTAATGTATTGAAGTAATTAAGTCATTAATTATGTAATGTATTGAAGTAATTAAGTCATTAATTATGTAATGTTGTAATCAAGAGTGTTAATGGGACCTGTTAATGTAGTATGTACAGTATAAATAGCAAACGTATATGCTTGTGTTGAGCACGTGTCTACAGGTTAGTGGTTACCCAAGACAATTTAGAGGATGTATATGGTGTATTAAGCCATGTTTATTTGTACAATATGTAATTTATGTATATATAATACATTTTTACTGTGGAACAAATTGCCATTTTTTATTTATTTGTAAATTAGCAATTTTATTTTTTCCATTTTATCACCAACACCATTTTATCACCAAATGTTTTTGTAGTTCATTGTTTTGTCAAATGTGAGAATAAATGCACGTTTATGTTTTCTTTAAGATTATGTAACTTCTGTAATAAAGTCTGTTTCATTAAACGGTAACTTGTCTTTCTGTTGTTATTTTGTAGATTTGTTGTAATTAGGCTTAAATGTAATTCAAGATACTTTAGTAAAACCATGGTTAAACTGTGGTGTAAATCAACCAATTTGTGGTACATGAACCATGGTTTAAACTCTGTTTTTTTATCATCTTATTTTTGTTAGTTGTTCAGATTCAGTTTTCTGTATGGACTTTAAGTTTAATTCTTTAAGCATAGCATCTTTGAATATAAGGGGCGTTCAAGAAAACACAGACTGATAAACGGACTGATACTACTGACATTATTTTCTGTCAAGAGACTCATTCTACAGACTTGGATGAAAATATTTGGAAATCTCAGTGGGGAAGCTATATTTGTTTCAGTCACGGCACATCACATTCAGCAGGAGTTATGGTTTTGATGAACCGATTTAAAGGGTACGTTCTTAACTCTGTCACGTGTGAAAATGGAAGACGGATTATTCTGACTGTGAAATTGGACAACACTACATTAATACTTTGTAATATTTATGGTCATAATTCCAGTGCATCGAATAAGTCCTTATTTGCAAAGATTTCTGATACTATTCAGTGTAAAGTTTGATACATTCCAAGCTTCATATTTTTACAGGCGATTTTAATGAATGCTTGGATAATTTGAATGCAAGATATCCTCCTCGATCTTCTCAGCGTGACACTCAATACAACCTAGCATATCAATGTGCCAATTTATCACTTATAGATAGTTGACGATTTTATAACCCCGGATTAGAATATACATGGTCTAACAAAAACAAATCTTTGCATTCTAGAATTGATTTGTTTCTAATTTCCACCTCTGATCATAAGCTTATTTCCTTAACTCTTACAGGCTCAAAAGGTAATTCTATTCTCAGAGGGTACTGGAAATTTAATAATAATCTTCTTAACGATGAGTGTCATTTTTATAACTGTATTATAAAAACTGCCAATGATATCTTGGGAGGTTCAAAGGAAGGATTTAAAAATAAATGGGAATTTTTCAAATATAACGTCAGAAAGATTGCTGGTAAACGTAGTAAAGAGTTAAAAAAAAATAGACAAAAAGAGTTCGAATTACTGGATAGATTAGGGATATTGGAACAGAAGCAAAATCTTACAGTGGAGGAATAAGCTGAATTAGTTCAAATCCAAACTCTTCTTGACCAAATGTATTTAGACTTAGCTAAAGGTGCTTTTATTTGTTCTAGAGCGAAATGGCTTGAAGAGGGTGAAAAAAACACAAGTTATTTCCTTGCTCTTGAGAAAATTAATTTTAAAAGAAACGCTTTAACTGCATTAAACATCGATGGGAGTCATTGTTTGGACCCAAAAAAATCTCTGACTTTGTTTTTTTTTTTTTTCATTTTATAAAGAACTATATAATTCTAAATTGTAATCTATATAATTGTGAAGTGAGTTCATCAAAATATTCCTATTATTGGTAAAGAATTTCAAGTCTTTTGTGAATCCGATATAACAAGGATTCAATAAAGATGCCCTTTATGCAATGAAAAAAGGGAAAGCACGACGGCTTAACTGTAGAATTGTATTTAAAATTTTGGGAACAGATTGAAGTTCCTCTTTATATAGTATGTATAATGAATTTATTAGTAGTGGTGAAATGTCTACTTCTATTAAACAAAGTGTAATTTTGTTAATGACAGTTTGTTAGTCGGTTTATATAATTTAATATAGTTCATCTAATATAATATCACACAAAGAGTGCAGTTTTTCTCCAGATATTAGCATAACAAATGTGATTTTGATTTTATACAAGTTTAATAAACAAGAAGTTAATTTTAAGTGACTTACATGTTTCCTTACTGAATGAATCAGCTTTTTGAACAAATCAGTTGAATCTCAATGACTCACTCATTAACAGTGACTAGCTAGCAATCAATAGGAGCCTCCTAGTAATGAGCTGGTAGGAAAGATTAGGCTAGTAGCTGTGCTTCACATAAGGGTAGACCTAGCGTTTGCAGCTAAAACAAAAATATTAGCTCTATTAACTCCCTTGTCCTGAAAAAAACTCTACTATTCATGATCTAGAACATATACAGCATATTATTTACAGTTTGAGTTTTGATAAATCATCGTCTTGCTGTAGCAGATGACTTAACTGTAAGCAATCTAAAATTGTTTTAGCCAAATAACAGGTCTGGATCTGTGAGTCCATCTTTTCACCACAATACGACAACAAAAGCACACATCACACTATAGCAAGCCGTTTTGACTTTTATTCATTTTCAGGATATGAATTGTTGATATCAACAATTACATTTTTGATATCAACAATTTAATTGTTACTAGTGAAAATGTAATTCCTGATATCAAAAATTGCCATTTTTACTAGTAGAAATACTATTTCTGATATCAATAAGTAGCCTATCATTTTTAACTAGTGAAAATTGAATTGTTGATATCAAGGATTCATATCCTGGAAATGAATAAAAGTTCAAACGGCTTGCCATAATACACTGGTAAATACCAGTTCACAAGTGGAAAATATAATCTTTTGCATAGCACGTGAACGTATAGCAACAATCTGGCAAAAAGTGGTGGAGACACCCGCAAATTAACGTTAACGTGTGCCACAAGTCCTACCATTTATGTCGGATTGTGTGTCAGTTCTGATGTGTATTTACTCAGTAGTACCTGTTGTGTGGTCCTCCCAAGCCTCAGTTATGTTCTGCTTTCTCTCAACAAACTCGGACAAGCTCTCCAGCAGGACGTTTATAGACAACATGATGTCTGCCTGTTGTTTTCAGCTGTAGACTGCGTTTGCACACTTCGTCCGCTAGTGACTCAACTGAACCGCCGTTGAACAACTCAGTCTGTGACGTCAAATGGAACTCGCGCTAGACACTATAGACCAATTTTCAGTTGGTAAACATGGTGACGTTTTTCTGTGGGCGGAGCTTAGGTGGTGGCAGAACGATCCCTCTGGCCGCTTCACTAACGTAAAGTCTGCACGTTTTGTTAGCTTGTTTTTAACAATGACTGGAGAAAATCCGATTTTATCTTAATGTGCAAGGTCGCTCACTGTCCAGGACCACGATTGTTTTTTGCAAAAGTTAATTTTAACGGACGGAACCGGCCGACCCTTACACTCATTGATTGAGGATCTGACAGGATTAACGTTAACGTTACCTCCGGTTGAGTGTCCTGACTTCTACACCTACCCGATAGAGAAACAGAGGGCATATAAATCTTTAGATGCCTATAACTATGTGCTGAATGGTCAAGTACAAGACTTGTGTGGTACGATCCGCAGTTCTGGCGAGCCAGCGCCATGAAGACGACAATGTAAAGAGTGACATTACGGTGCAATTTTAATGAGGTGAATATTTTCTAGAAATAAAAAATTGCAGATAAAGCATATTCATTTTTCATTGATTCTTGCACCCAACAACACAATAAGATGACATTTAATAATAATAAGAATAATTTAAGATCCTTATTTTGTAGCCGAATCTGTGCTGGTTTGTATTTGCCGCCTCCAGTTTTCCCTTTGTTCTGCCACCAGGTAACGCCGTGACGTAACTGTGACGTCGGCTGGAAATTGGTCTATATGGGGAGGCTGCAGACCTGTCCTGGAGGGATATATTGTGAAATAACATAATTAAATCGACGCTTACACATTAATAATCCGTCCATAGACTTGACAATTTTGTGTTTTTTGTTCATTTAAATATAAACGTTACAGTGTAGAACTGCACGGATTAAAATATCTGTAGATATTCAGTTGGGCTTCATGTCTTCACTCAGCCTACAGAAGACTATTTGTTTCTGTGAATTGAAAAATTAAAAATACACATAGTTGGATCAACTATGTGTTATGACAAGTAATGACATGACCTACTGCAGTTATACGGCCTATTCACTGTAGGTTTTTATAAGACTGATATGTTGTTGTAAATTTATATAAAGTTAGATATTAACCAAATTTAGCCCATCAGGCATACAGTGTAATCATATGGATCCCTGATGAAATATCTGCTGTACTATTCTATTGGTCATCATACAGCTACCAAACAGTGTCCTACACATTTTATGAAGACAAACACAATTTATCCCTTTTCTAAAATCCCAAGGGCCATTAAGAAGAAAGAGATAATATTGTTGTTCACAAAAAAATATTTATTAACACCATTTATGAATTATGATGACTCCCCTATGGTTTACCACTCTTTTTTTTAACTATTTTTCTACCCTCCTGTCAAAGGCTCACTGATAATAAAAAAAATGAACATTTAAAAACAAATAAAAAGGACATCATGATTTGATCTTGTCACTGTGGGTGTGTGTGGGTGTGCAGCCCAGTATTAATGTCAGGTGAGTGTGGATTGCATCAATTTGCTCCTGATCTTCAAAGTACAACGGCCACAGGCACTTGTTAGTGGAACAATAGTGGAAAAAGTGTCAAGCCACTTTGATTTCTTTTGGCCAACGATGATGGACTGTGCAGAGAAAATTAAAAATGATATTAAAAACATGTCCATGTATGTCTGTAAGTCGTTTATTTTGTAAGTCGTAAAAAAAAGAGATGGGTGTTTATAGGTTTAGAGAGAGAGAGATTTTTATTTCCTTTCATTTCAATTCATTTCATTTTTCTGTGTACATACATTAAGCACGTAAAAGTGCCATTTAAGCGTTTTAAAAGCTTTTTTCACGTTAAGCGTTTTAGAACGTCCCGAGGAAAACCAACCTGTTAACGTTGGCCGGCAGAAGTGCGATCATGGTTTTCCTGATGCTAAATCCAGCCTTGGAGAATATCCTTTCTGATGGTGTGCATCTTTAGATTTTCTTATCCCAGACAGTTTTAAAGTGTAAATCCCTGCCGACAAGACGCTCCTCTGTCGGTCACGGATCGAAAGTGAAACTTAAATCTGTCACGGGGGGGGGGTTTGGATTTATTCACGCTGCACGCACCTTAAAAAATATTTATTAAAAGCTTCTTTCTTTGCACTTTTTTATTGACAGCATTATCATAATAGGCTGTATATTAACGTATTGACAGAAAACCAGTAGTTATATGTGAAATCAGACATTGAGCACACTCATAGCCAAAATGACATAATCCACGTTTAATAACACATCTGCGAAGATTCGACCGTGAGATTGGTAGTCGAATCAGGCTCCTCCTATCGAAGCATCGAATCTTCGACTATTCGGGGTCACCCCTACACAGCACGTTTTAGCTTCAGCAAGAACCAATGATGTTCATTCTCATGTTATGCAGCACTAGCTTCAGCAAGAACCAATGAGGTTCATTCTCATGTTACGCAGCATGTTTGAGCTTCAGCAAGAACCAATGAGGTTCATTCTCATGTTACGCAGCATGTTTTAGCTTCAGCAAGAACCAATGAGGTTCATTCTCATGTTACGCAGAACGTTTGAGCTTCTGCATGAACCAAAGGAAAACAATCTGCAAACTTTTGGGGTCCTGCAGCAATATCACAATCTGCTGATTATGAAGGATAAAATAAAAAAAATAAAAAAAATAAAAATCAAGCCTCTTTAAATATTGAATACATGGTTTAATTCAGTAATGTCATATTATCTGGGTAAAACTGGTAGTGCATTTTGTAAACCATAAAACCTGTTCACTTCACATCTATCCTATAATCAGGGTTCCCACACTTCGGTTAACTTCAAATTCAAGGACTTTCCAGGTCAAATACCCTTAAATTCAAGGATGAGTGGGATGTTAATGTGGGGAACACATTTCAAGTGAGAGCAAGGTTACATCGTGTTACCTTGTAAGATAGTCGTTACAGTTTTGTGAACGTCATGGCAACGTACAACACAAACTCGCACGGGCAACACTTAACATAGCGCGTAAATGACCATAACTAATGTAAATCAAGCAAAGGCCTCGAAGTGTTGGCGAAATAACAAATTAGTGGACTGGAGAGACCACTTTTTTTTCTTCTTTTTTTTGAGTCACATTCAAGGACCTATATCTATGTATGTTTATTTTCACAAACTTTTAAGGACCCGTGTGGAAACCCTGTATAATTAAAACAAAACAACTTTCTAGGGTTGGATTTAAATTTATTGCATTCTATTAACTGTAAAACAAGTGACATCATCAATACCCATAAAAACAGGGTTACAATCTGGATCTAATGGCTCGTTTCCACTGAGCGGTACTGTGGTGTTTCACCCTTTAACAGAACACACTCCATGCGGTGTACAATTCACATCTCGAACTTTATTCTTCTTCATCATCACTATATTTAACACAATTCCTCACTAGAGCCCCTAGTGGTGCAGTTCCACATTGTGTTATAGTTAGAAATTACTATGAATTGAACATCAAGTATTGTATGCTTCTCAACACAACATCTCCCCTGTTACTCAAACAGAATTACTACTCTTTTAAGATCATTACCTTATTCCAATTTTGTTTACTCAAACAACAACTTATCTCAAATAAACATATTCAAATAACTTCTTATCAAACCAAACAACAGTCTGTTTCAAATAGGCATTTCAATGTAGCATAATGAAAGTTTCTAGCACACTTTTATCCTTTTAACATAACACAGAATAACATTCATCAAACATTTCAGAATTCAGTGTACATTCGATTTTTTTAAATAGGGCAGCGGTCCGCCTACACCCTTTACATATCTTCTTGGTCTGACTTCTTTATTTCTCTTCAGACACATTACTCCAACACATAGTCTTGAGTCCACAAAGGTGGGCGTCTCGGTCTTAAGCCCCTATTCAAGCTCAAAGCAGTGTTCTCCATTGTATAGTCTCTTTCAGGTATTTCATTCTGTGCAGAGTTTTCCTCTCTTTCTGGACATGGTGAAAGACGTGCTGAATTCCATGTTTTCCCATCACTTAAGATTAAAGTACTCGGTCCTATTTGTTGTTGTACTGACAACGGATCAGTGAACCGGGCTTCTCCTTTTTTCACGTGAAAAGGCTTTCTCACTCTCACCTTATCTCCAACCGCAATTTTAGAAAATTTAGCTCCTCTTTTACGATCGGTATATTCTTTACTTTTGTTCTGTCGTTGCGTCACACGAGCTCTCACCTGAGCAAATTGATCAGGGCTATCCTCAGGAAGAAGGACATTCAACTTTGTCCTCATAGGTCGGCCTCTCAAGAGCAGAAAAGGGGTCTCACCCGTTGTAGCATGGGGTGTTGCTCGATAGCTCTTCAGCATGGTCAGGACTGCAGATTTCCAGGGCTTACGAACCGCTTCAGCAGCTTGAATACACCCTTTAAGCACCCTGTTGAACCGTTCGATGGCCCCGTTAGCCTGAGGGTGATAAACACTGGTCTTTATGTGCTTTATTCCCTGTGTTTTCACAAAATCAGCAAATTCAGACGAAGTGAACTGCGGCCCATTATCTGTCGTGATGCTGCAGGGGTTTCCTTCTCGAGCAAAGATAGTGGTCAGAAATTTCAGAACAGTCTCTGTTGTTACTGATGAAGCAAAACCAACTTCTGGCCATTTGCTGAAATAGTCAATCAATGTTATTGCAAACTTACAGTCAGTAGCTCCCTTTTCGAAAGGTCCTACTATATCAATAGCAACATGTTGAAATGGGCCTTTTGGGATCTCCACTGGCTGCATTGGAGCTGCAAAAGTTTTAGTCGATTTATCACTGGCCTGGCAGGTCACACATGCAGACAGGATTGTGTGACCAAGATCGTCCATTCGCGGCCACCAATACAGCTCCCTCAGACGCTGTTTGGTTCGCACCAGCCCCTGATGTCCCTCGTGCGCCAGGTGGATGAGGCGTTCCCGCAGTGCAATAGGAACAATCAAACGATTCCCTCTGAAAATCAATGGCGATTCAACCGCCAGTTCATGTCTGATGGGGAAATAAGGACGCAAGTCACTTGAGACAGACTTTTGCAGTTTAGGCCAACCTGTCTGAATTGTCTGACGTAACTGAGACAGTTCTGGACAGTCCTCGCATTCAGCTTTAAAGTCCACTAGCGGCAACGCATTCAGAAAGGGCTGTATTTCTGCGACTTCAGAAATCAAATCCTGTTCAATGGATACAGTGGTGTCTGTGTGGCTCAATGGCATACGGGAGAGACAATCCGCCACACAGTTTTTTCTACCTGGACAGTACTGTACATCATACTGGAAGCACAGGAGCCTAGCAGACCAACGAGCTACCCTCATGCCTGCTCTATTCATGCCCTTTGTGGAGAGAAGCGTAGTGAGGGCCTGATGATCAGTTCTTAGAGTGAAACGATGTCCCCATACACACGTTCTCCACTTATACCGCCCAAACACACGCAAGCGCCTCCTTCTCCACAGTAGAATATTTCCTCTCAGACGTTGATAGCGTCCTGGATGCAAAGGCTACCACACGTTCGACACCATTAGGATGTAACTGAGTCAGGACAGCACCAAGGCCGTAATCTGAGGCGTCTGTAGTAATGAATGTGGAAAGGGAAGGATCATAAATGGAAAGAACAGGGCTCTCCAGCAGCATTCTCTTAAGTGTATCAAAGCTCTCAACAGTCTCTTTACTCCACTGTAATGGCGTTTTTGCATCAGCTCTGAGCATCTGCCTTAGCGGTTCAACCACAGTAGCGTAGCTTGGGAGAAATTTGCTGAACCATGAAGTGAGCCCTAGGAACGAACGTAAAGCTACCATATCTGTAGGTCGAGGTGCTTCTGAAATGGCAGTCAGGTGGTCTGGGCTGGGTCGTAGTCCTTCTTTAGAAATTACATGACCCAGGAACGGAATGCTTGCTTGGTTGAAAGAGCTTTTATCAAAGTTAATCTGCAAGCCAACCTCGTCTAGCCTTTGACGAACATCGTGGAGGTGCTTATCATGGGCCTCCTGAGAATTTCCATACACTATAATGTCGTCTAAGTAATTCTTTACCCCTTCAAACTCCTTTAGGACCGTTTGCATCATTTTTTGAAAGGCTGACGGCGCTGAAGCTAGTCCAAACGGAACCCGAGTGAAGCGCAAAAGGCCTTCGTGCGTTATGAACGCAGTCAGGTTACGACTGTCAGGATGGAGAGGCAGCTGGTGGTAAGCAGAGCTCAGATCAATTTGACTGTAATGTGAAGCACCTGCAAGTTCGGTAAACAAATCATCCATTTGAGGTAATGGGAAGCAATCCATAATCACACTCTTATTGGGTTCACGGAGGTCTACACAAAGTCTAATGTGTCCATCACGCTTACGTACCACCACCAACGGACTAACCCATTCTGAAGCATCAACTGGTTCAATTATGCCCGCTGTAAGGAGACGATTAAGCTCAGTGGACACCTCCTTGCGGATGCTGAGTGGTAAGCGTCTCATTTTTTGACGTACTGGTGTCACTGTTGAATTAACTTGCACTTTGTGTATGAATCCTTTCACACATCCAAGGTGAGTAGCAGGTACAGGTGAAACTGTGTACACAGGACTTGTGGAATGCTGAGACATATGGAGAGGTGCAGGTGAGATTCCACATTCATTGTCTATTGGCTTTACTTTTCCGCTTACAATGTTCAGGTTCAGCAGTCTTATTAAATCTAACCCTAACAAGGGAGATCCTGCAGTCACTACATAAAAAGTAGCTGGAACTACATTGTCATTTGCTGATACACCCACTAATGCGGATAAGCAGCCAATAACTGGTAGGTTCTCTTTTGCATAAGTGACAAGTTTAATTTTGGGCTTACTCAGGGTGCATTGTGAGAAGTGTTTCTTATACACATCTTCTGGAAGTATGGAAACTAGGGGTGGAACGGTACATGTATTCGTATTGAACCGAAACGGTACGGGCGTCACGGTTCGGTGCACGAATTTGCACGCAGAATACACGGTACAAATTAAAAAAAAACTCTTAAATAGCGATAAATTTCGCTCTATTCGCTTTAGGTGTGACTGTGAACGCAGCAATGAACAGGCTGCGATCAAGATTGCAATGCAGGAGTGTGTGTGTGTGTGTGTGTGTGTGTCTGTGTACGAGAGAGAGAGAGAGAGAGAGAGAGGGGGGGGGGGGGCGCGATGAACAGTGTGTGTGTGTGCGAGAGAGAGAGAGGCGCGATCGAACAGTGTGTGTGTGTGCGCGCGCGTGCGAGAGGCGCGGGCGCGAATCGCGCGATGAACAGTGTGTGTGTGTTTGTGTGTGTGTGTGTGTGTGTGAGAGGCACGGGCGATCGAACAGTGGAAACGTAAAAACATACTCCGTCATTTTTTTCATACAGGACATCATTAAAACTGCAAAGTGTTTACTTATATTTGTGTACACTCGCAATAAAACACAACATTGTGCTTTTGTCACACTCTAAACTCTTGTCAAACTGTAACCTACAACTGTTAACAAAAGTTTTTATGGTAGTATTATTTTATACGGAAATCAATTATTTATAATTCAGATAAGAATAAAGTTAGTTAATTAAAATGAAGGAAAACAAATATCTTGATCTGAAATAGCAAATTAATTTTAAATTCATTCAGGTACAATTACCAAACATATCTCAAGGTCTTTTCGTCTTTTTAATAATTTAATTAATAAACTAATTATATAAAACTACTGTCAGTGCACTACAAATAAACTGGTTCTATGCCTTTATTAATAAAACTTATTTAAAAAAATAGAAGGCTTAAGACATTTATAAAAATGCCTTCTGCATTTTTGCTTTGCTTTTCACTCCATTGTACCGAAATCGTACCGAACCGTGATGTCTGAACCGAGGTATGAACCGAACCGTGACTTCTGTGTACCGTTCCACCCCTAATGGAAACTGATGCACCCGTATCTACAACCAGTTGTAACTTATGTTTATGACCTCCTGGTGCTTCAATATTCACTTCACAGGTGATCTTATCATTGGCTGTAACAGATTGTTTTAAGTTATCCACACAGAGAACAGTCACGTCTGGAACTACCACCTCTCTTACTTCACTCACAGCTGCTTTACACACTCTAGCAAAGTGTCCTTTTTTTCCACAGTGTCTGCATGTCACTTTAGCAGCAGGGCAGTTTTTATCATTTGCCAAATGTTTGTCCGATCCACATCTGAAGCATTGTCGACGTTGCTGATCGGTCGTTGTTTGTTTTCGATCCTCCGATCGTCTCTGAGCAACGTGTGACTGCTTAGTTGACCGTGCGCCCTTTCCCCCTCTGCCATACTTAGTATTCATACTAATGGCTTGTACCGACTTCATGGCAGTAGCAGTGGAATTACAGAGTAATGACGAATTTTTAACTGCAGCTTCCACTTGACATGCGATTGTAATCGCTTTCTCTAGAGTGAGGTCACCCTCTAACAGTAATTTGTCCTTTACTGCAGTCAACGTCGCATTTGCGATCAACTGATCACGGAGCATTTCACTCTCCATTTGCCCAAACGCACATGTGGCTGCTAACGCTCTTAAAGCGGCAACGTATTGCGTAACAGTCTCATCCGCTCTTTGCACACGTTGTCTGAACGTGTGTCGGCATGCAACTACGTTAACTTTAGGCACAAAGTGTTTCTCAAGTGCAGCCATTGCTTCATCAAAAGTAGTACCTTGGTCTGGCAGAGTATAAAACAGGCGCTGGCCTTCCGTCCCCAAGCAATGCAGCAAGACCGCTCGTCTGCGTCTCTCCGGCCATGCATCTCCAGTTGCCTGGATGACTATCATGTAATTATGAAAGATTTTCTGCCACGTATCAAATGGAATCGGCGGCTCCCCACTAACAGGAAGAAACGGGGGCGGGCTCGGCACTGAAGCGCTCATCCTCGTCGCCAATTTGTGGTGTTTCACCCTTTAACAGAACACACTCCATGCGGTGTACAATTCACATCTCGAACTTTATTCTTCTTCATCATCACTATATTTAACACAATTCCTCACTAGAGCCCCTAGTGGTGCAGTTCCACATTAATGTGTTATAGTTAGAAATTACTATGAATTGAACATCAAGTATTGTATGCTTCTCAACACAACAGGTACGGTACGCGGTACAGTACAGTACGGTTCGGGTCGCTAAACCATGATCGGGGCTCGCGTTTCCACTGCCAACAGTACCCTACTTGATAGGCGTGGTGTATGCCGGAAAGTAGTGATAACGTCACTTGATAGGCGTGGTGTTTGCCGGAGAGAAGCGATCGACGTCATTTTCGCGCGAACAAAAACGACATAGTAAACAACAATGGATGACAGACAGCAGATCTTGTTCTTGCTTCTCGGGATGTTTGTCACAAGAAACAAGCGCCGGCATTAGGCGTTTCTCAATACCAAGTAGCCACGCAAAGTCCGACTCAGGAGAATGATCCCGAGGACGCGAGTCCAGTAATTCTGCTAACGGTACAGCGCGTTCTTGAAAGCGCCACTCAGCTCGCTCTGCTACTCCGGTTATCTCTGTATGCACATTTTAGGCAACAAAAAAACGAAATATGTTATAAAACACCACTCTGCTTTTTTTTCGATTTCATTAAATACATTTTAAACATTATAAGCAAACAAATGTGGTTCAGGCAACGCATAGCCTATTTATTTTATTCACTGCATGTAGGCTATGTAACCTATATTAATAACAAAACTAAATATAAAACACAACCCTGCCTCTTTTCGTTTATTTAAAAATATTAAACATATTTCAGGCAATATGTGCATTGGTACAAATGTTGCAATAAACAACATTACAGATGTTCTTGTAATAAAGCAAACAATTCAGTCACATATACAAATTCAGCGCTCAAATATATGAAACTTCACTTAGCCTTCTGCCAAAACTATTGGCCAGGGAACGAATTATAGATTCACGAGACCAAAGATCGCCTGTTAGGTCTGTACAAGACGAATTATATCTCATGTTTAACCACTACAGAGACGTCAGAGTCAGCGGCAAACATCAGAACGGCTAGCCGAGGAAAGGCTGCGCCAGGCGGGGTGCACGAGCGCCGAGCGTCCGGTGATTGCTTGGAATGGATCTTCAAATTATCATAAATCTATAAATAAACTACAGATTTGAGCTTTAAAAAGCTACATTCTCGCCTGAAAAACTCCTAAAACTACATTTTGTGACACGATAACAGTAGTCTTATATTTCAACTGTATATTAAAAAAATGGCACTTCTAATCTCCTTGTAGCACGCGCAAGTGACGATACTCTGTCAACCAATCAGCGTTCTGCAGTGAGTCTAGCTCCACCTTTTAGTACCGTACCACTGTGCTAGGTACCCCAACGGAAGGGTACCCAAAAAGTGGTACGGTTCGGCTTTTTGGTACCATTCACAACTTTTGACAGTGGAAACGCAAATAATTGCGTACCGTACCGAACTGTACCGTACCGTACCACTCAGTGGAAACAAGCCATAAGGTCACTTCCCAAATAAAACATTTTTAAAACATTAGTTTATATTTAAATTAGGCTAAATCTAGTTTTTACAAATAATAACTTGCCGTCAGGTTTATTTAGCAACCGGAGATATTTATAGTCCGATCAGGTTGTAGAACCCTTCAGGTTCAAAAATTCATTTTTTTTTTCATGAAACACAAAGGTAGGCATAGTTTTTTTTTTTATTACACATAAAACAATTAATCAAACAACAATCAAAAAAAAACAAAACAATTAGTTCTGCGCTCCAGCGATTTGCCCTTATAGAGGGCAATATATTAATCGGATCAATCTCCATTTTATTTACATTTTTTCTTTCTTCAGCAGCATCACAGTCGTCAAAGTTGTCATATTCTCCATAAATGTTAAAAGAAATAACGAAGTCGCTCATTGTTGTATTAGTAGGCTATGTAATATCTAACTAACGTTAGATGTTTGTTTTGATAGAGCAAATTGTTAACGGATACGTTGACTGCCTGTTGCTATGGTTACTCACAGCTGTTGTAGGCAGCGCGTTTATTTATTAATTTCGAACGGTAAACAGTCAGTTTCACAAAGAACTCCTTTACTAGGTGTCCTCTATCACTTTTTAACGGACACCCTGCAGCCAATCAGAATCGAGTATTCACCCAGACCATTGTATAAGAAGTGTTCAACGTATGAGTGTAATGGGAATAAACCGACTTCACGTGAACCAATTCCTGTAGTGTACGATCTGACAGTAGTCTGTTGCTTTCTGTAACATTAGCACATATAAAAGTGTCAAAAAGAAAAAGTTTCTAAAAATTTGTTTATATATATATGGCTGTAAGGTGAATTTTTAAATGCCCAAAGAGCATCAAGGTGTTGATTTAACCATATTTATTGAGATTGACACTAAATTATATATTTCAGACGCTGATATCCTCCGACAAAACACGTGAATTTCCCCGAAAATAAAGAAAATATGGAAAATATACTTTGAGTAAATAAAATGAAGCCTAGTTTTAGGATCACTGTACTTATTTATGGTTTTGCATATTTATTGTAGTTGCAATTAAGCCCATTTTCCACAATCAAAGTCCTCATATAAAAAAAAAAACTAGTTACTTTAATAGAAAAATATATTATTTCAATTATTCATCAACCACTGGTAATATTGGTTGTACTTTAATTCAAAAAGAACTTTAAAATTACCATATATTGTGATGAAAATGGTCCTAAAAATACAAGCTTAATTTTTTTTATGCAAAACATGATTTCTAAAATTCGGAAGTGACGTGATGCGGCGTGTTTTCGTGCCTTAAATTACATTATAGCCCCTCAAAACAAATGGCAAATAGTGTGCACATAACCCCATAATGAAGATATATAAAAATCTGTCCGGGCGCCTCATCCTCCATTTACTGATCCTCACGATTCACCAATAACTCTTTCATTCAATATCCCTGGCTTCACAGTAACCAATGGTTAGCCAAATGGTTGCAGCTCTTTAGGGGTTAAAAAGCAAGAAATGTGGTATATGCTAATGTAGTGCTATTTGGCAAGATCTTCATTTCTCTCTCAAACAAAGACTGTAAACAAACATTATGGGTTCTCAATGGAAGGAACCAACTTCAGGACACTGTTAACCGTCTTTAAAAAAAGAGTTAATATCCGTTAGTCAAAGGCCACAGCTCGTCCAATAGCACGTGTTTGTCTAAGGGAGACGGGGATCAATGTTTTACTACATGTTTTGTGAAGTGATTAAAGTTGTACTGGTGATTACGATGGAGGAAAAGTTGAGAGATGAAAGTCGGGTCTCGTTTCTCCTTCAGAAACACAGTTTGGGTGGCGTCAGTCTCTAGAGAAGTGAGCATTTTCTGCCCCTCTTCTTGACCGGCGGGGGGCACAGCACGGCCCGGATGGCCTCGTCGAACACCGTCTTCAGCCCGCGCTGTGTGAGAGCTGAGCACTCCAGGTACTTCACCGCCCCTGACACACACACACACACACACACACAAGAGCACGGGTTCAGGACAAACATCTTCGAAGATACTTCATTTTCACGAAATTACCAGATTACTCAGTGCCGATACAGTGTTTACTTCCTTTTTATTCACATATTGATATATTTTTAAACAATTAAATACTGTATTTATGAAAAATACTGTAATAGGATTGCAGATTCAAGAGGTTGCCATCTAAATTATAAGCATGCTTTTTCTAATTTATTTATAATTTATTAAATATTGACTAAAATAAATATAATATATATATATATATAAATAAATATCGGCTATATGTCGACATTATGAATAAAATTGCTGCCTTCAAATGTTAATCTGGTGCCTTGCAAACTTAAAATAAACCCGAAATAAAATAAACCTTTGTTTATAACTACTACAATATTACATTAAAAAAAATTCATAAGGAGCTGTTATTGTTTTATATGCTAAGAGTCAAGTAGGCTATAGCTCCATCATTGTTCAAATTAAAAAAAGATTAAAAAAAAAAATAGTTTTAATAAATAAATTAACATTTTAAAAATCACTTTATGATGTTAGTTTAAATAAATAAATAAAAATGTAAGCATTTCTTTCTTTTTGCTGTATCGAAAACATACCGAACCGTGTCACCCCTGTATCATATCGAACCGAACCGTGAATTTTGTGAACTGTTACACCCCTAATATATATATATATATATATATATATATATCGGCAGCCCTGCTCTCTAAGATATCGGCATCGGACATCAAAAAAACAATATCGGTCGCCCACTAATTTAGAATTTGTGAAATACACACTGATGTCTATGGAAGCGGCAATAATAATAATTTCCATTATAATTAGACGACACGTTTTATTCATATCAGATACACATTGTGTGAGTAACTTTAAAGTTAACTTCTTCTCCCAGTTCACCGGCCACTTACTTTCATGTATTTCGGGAGAAGTGGATGAACTCACTTATTGTAAATCCAACAGATCCGATTCTCTGAACGGTGGCACAAACTAACATGGAGGCGCATACAGGTCAACTAATGCGATCGTTATACGGGCGTTTAAACAGAACACCTCCACTTGCACATATTTGACAATCGGAATATCAGATATTTCATGCCATAGCTAACAATTTTGTGAATATTTTGAATAAAAAAGGAAATAAAAGCAGACCATCAGTCATTCAGCGCTATTGTGTCATGTGACAATAAATGCCATGGAAGCAATAAAGTGATAAATAACGGTCACCTTGAAAAACTCACGGGGGTCAGCCAGAATATGTTGAATGTACGTGTAAAAATGTTAAATATGAATACACAGCCTGTGTTCATTTTTTTATTAAGTACAGTACTTTTTTTTACTTCATATTTTAAGTACAGTACAGTTTTTATTTCACTTTTAGGTGCAATACATTTGAATTTAATCATTATTTAAGTTTTTTATCAGTGCAGTGATAATATTCAAACTGTTTTTACAATGTTTAGAGTGGCTGACAATAATAAATTATGATATTCCTTCCTGAAACCCCGTGGTTTACACTGATGTTAAAATACTTCTTATGATTCAGTAAAACGTCTCGGTTACGGATGTAACCCTCGTTCCCTGAGTAGGGAACGGAGACGTTCCGTCGGATGACGACGAATGGGGTTTCGCTTAGGAAGCCTATCGACTTCGAGTACTACAAAAACGAGCCAATGGCAAAGAAATGCCATGGGTCTGCGGAATTTGCATGGTGCAACTCCGCCCCACCTCGTGGGTATAAAAGGAGGAAGCCCGGTAGAATATAGACATGTTTCTTCGCTGAGGAGCCAAGACTGAGCTCAGGCGATCCCCGTGGTACAGCGGAAAGTGGCAGGAAGACGGAACGTCTCCGTTCCCTACTCAGGGAACGAGGGTTACATCCGTAACCGAGACGTTCCCTTTCGTTGTCACTCCGAGTTCCGTCGGATGACGACGAATGGGGATAACAGTCTAATCAAGCCACCTTCTCGGCTGTCTTCCAGTGCCCTGCGTAAATCCGAGATCCCTGTCGTGAGACAAGCACTGACGAAGTACTCCTATTTAGCACAGGAATACCAAGGTACACTGGGGAGCATATCCCATAGCTTAGAGGAAATATGCAATTACTGCCAACCCAGAGGGGCGGGGGTGGGGGGGGGGGGGGGGGTGGGGTTGACTTAGAGAATACACATATGACCCAGAGGGATGCATACGGAGAACACTGGGGTGTCCAGCCGCAGGTTGAATATTTCAACCCCAGGGGTGGCAAGGTGGCTTGCCAAGGGAAAGACACATGCTCAGAGAGGCTTACAGTGGAAATACACATGTGGGGGTCGCTCAGAGGAGGGACCATGCACACGGGAGGCACCTAGCCGACGCGCAGGCAAAGACACTGGCGCCGACGTCAGGAGTGCTGGAAGAACTCAGGGCTTTCGGGGAAGCTCACCTGAGGAGAATATCGCACGTATCCAGTCCGTGGAGTGGAATGGCGAGCAAGTGGAGTGGAGTGGAGTTGAAGCGAGTACGAGAGGACACTGGCTCCACTCGGAGATTGTAGAATCTGGCGAATGTGTTGGGTGTCGCCCAGCCTGCAGCTCTGCAGATGTCTGTTAGCGAGGCGCCATGCGCTAGAGCCCATGAGGACGCCACACTCCGGGTGGAGTGGGCGGTCACACCAAGGGGTCATGGTCGACCTTGCTGCTGGTATGCCAAAGCAATGGCGTCCACTATCCAGTGAGACAACCTTTGCTTGGAGAGAGCCTTTCCCTTCAGCTTCCCACCATAACAGACAAAGAGCTGGTCTGAGGTCCTGAAACACTGTGTTCTGTCTACATAGATGCGGAGAGCACGTACTGGACAGAGCAGTGCCAAGGCTGGGTCTGCCTCCTCTGGGGGCAGCGCTTGCAGGTTCAGCACCTGGTCCCGGAAGGGAGAGGTTAGGGCTGGGCGATATATCGCACGATATTGTTATGCGCATCTCTTCAGTAAAGCCGGTTCCTTGATTAGTAGTAAATCGCCTTCACCTGCTTTCAGATGGAGCGGCATTTACTACAAAGAGCCGTAGTTAACTGACAAGCTGAGCCAAATCGCACTAATATCGCGGACGTATCGCCAGCGATATTTAATGCGATATGGCTCAGCTTGTCAGTTAACTACGGCTCTTTACACAGCAAAAACTCCAGTGTTAAATGAACACACCTGGGAGTGTATATGAGTCCACACTCAAGAGTGTTAAAGTTAATGAGATATTTAAGTGATTAATTGAGTGATGATTGAGCATTATTGAAGACACCTAAAGCAGAATCACTGAAGAAGAAAACCGGAATTTCAGGTCACCATCATGGAGATGAGTGTTTGCTTTAGTTGGGCTCTTGACCCTCATATTATTAACTTTAGGTTTTGATCAGCTGTTGTATCTGAGTTATACCTGCCAGATGAACAAAGAAAAGCAATGATCTAATGGTATTGGTTATATTATGACATTCATTATTTGAGCTAATTGTTTGTGATTAATGCTGTTGTTTACAGCATAACTGAGATTCTGCATAAATTTCCAGAATTTGTGATATAATATAAAGGATTTCTTAAAAGTTGTAAAAAAAAAAAAAAAAAAAATCTTTGTTTTAGACACACACAGATATCAAGATTCAGTCAATGCATCTCATCAATGGTGATGAACAGAATATTCAATTAGGAAAAGTAAATTACATAGACAATTCAGACCATCATTTATTCATACCGCAATGCATGATGGGGGCCATTAATGAGTTGTGATTGGTGGCAACAAGGATTATTATTGTCACCACGGTTGAGATTCACAGGCTGATCATTGATGTCTGCGTTTCTAGATGAATGCATTTGAAAGTGATTTGATCAGAACAATTTTAGTAAATGGTTTGGATTTTAAGAAACATACAATTATTATATGCTGTAGGACCACTAAACTGTTGCTGTCAAATTAAACAAGATAATCTGAATGACTTTCATTTTTCAGATCACAGCATTATTATGTCAAAACATAACCAACACTCTCAGATCACACTTGTTTTTGTTCATTTGACTGTAATAAATCAATAACAGCAGATAAACAAAATTTAAACTTAAAGTATAAGGATCAAGAGCCCAACTAAAGCAAACACTGATCGCCATAACGGTGGCTTACAATTTTAGATTTTCTCCTTCAGTGATTCTGCTTGTTAACATCAGGTGTCTTCAATAATGCTCAATGATCAATAAATTAATCACTTAATTATCTCATTAACTTTAACACTCATATCTGCATCATATCTTCCATCTGAAAGCAGGTGAAGGCGATTTACTACTAATCAAAGAACCGGCTTTACTGAAGAGACGCGCATAACAATATCGTGCGATATATCGCCCAGCCCTAGGAGAGGTAGGAACCTTGGGCACATATCCAGGCCGGGGTCTCAGGATCAAGTGAGAGTAAGCCAACCCGAATTCCAGGCACGCTTCGTCAACGGAGAATGCGTGCAGGTCCCCTACCCTCTTGATGGAGGCCAATGCAGTCAGAAGCGCTGTCTTTATAGACAGGAAGTTAAGCTCGACTGACTGTAAAGGCTCAAAGGGAGCACTCCGCAGGGCACATAGAACCACTGCGAGGTCCCAAGAGGGTACGAGAGGAGGGCGAGAAGGATTCAGTCTCCTCGCTCCTCTCAGGAACCTGACGATCAGGTCGTGCTTCCCCACCGACTTACCTTCTATAAGATCATGCTGTGCGCCAATAGCGGCGACATAGACCTTGAGGGTGGAGGGAGACAGCCTTCGCTCCAACCCATCTTGAAGGAAGGAAAGCACGACGCTGATCGAACATCTCCGGGGGTCTACTCGGTGAGAAGAGCACCATTTGACGAAGAGGTTCCACTTAAACGCGTAGACGTGTCTTGTGGACGACGCTCTAGCGGAAGTGATGGTAGCCACCACCGCCGGTGGTAGGGTACTCAAACCTGCCTCGTCCTGTCCAGGAGCCACACGTGGAGGCTCCAGAGATCGGGACGAGGGTGCCACAGGGTGCCCCGTCCCTGAGGAAGTAGGTCCTTCCTCAGAGGTATGGGCCAAGGAGGTGCGGTCGCGAGGAGAATGAGTTCGGAGAACCAGGTTCGGGTGGGCCAATACGGCGCGACCAGCAAGACCTGCTCCTCATCCTCCCTGACCTTGCGCAGGGTCTGCGCAAGAAGGCTCACTGGGGGAAACGCATATTTGCGGCCCGCGGCCAGCTGTGCGCCAGTGCATCCGTGCCGAGCGTGCCCTCGGTCAGGGAATAATACAGGGCGCAATGGGTCGAGTCGTGAGAGGCAAACAGATCTATCCGTGCGTCCCCGAACTGGTCCCAAATCAGCTAAACCGACTGGGGATGGAGTCGCCATTCTCCAGGGAGGGGCTGAAACCGTGAGAGCTCGTCTGCACAGTTCAGGGCTCCAGGAATATAAACGGCACGAAGCGACCTCAGATGCTTCTGACTCCATAAGAGGAGGTGGCAGGCGAGTTGCGACATACGGCGGGAGCGCAGACCACCTTGACGGTTGATGTACGCTACAGTCGCGGTATTGTCTGATCGGACTAGTACATGCTGGCCCCTGAGCACGGCTCGGAAGCGGCGCAGGGCGAGCTGTACAGCCAGCAACTCGAGGCAATTGACGTGCCATAAGCGGTGGGGTCCTGTCCAGGAGCCCACGGCAGCACATCCATTGCACATGGTGCCCCAGCCCGTGGCAGAGGCATCTGTTGTTACAACAACATGCCGGGAAGCTCGTTCCAGGGGCACTCCGGCCCGTAGAAACTGAGGTTCGACCACGGGGTGAAGGTCTGACGGCAGGTCGGAGTAACTAGTACTCGGAGAGTGCCGTGTTGCCATGCCCACTTTGGGACTCCGTCGCGAAGCCAAAGCTGAAGCGGTCTCATATGAAGCAATCCGAGCGGCGTTGCCACGGCTGCAGATGCCATATGCCCCAGGAACCTCTGAAAAAGTTTCAGTGGAACCGCATTCTTGCCCTCAAACTGTCTCAGACAAGTCAGCAGTGACTGCGTGCGCTCGCTTGTAAGCTGTGCGGACAGTTTGCTCTTCTCCCAGTTGACCCGAAGGCCCAGACGGGCTAAGTGCCGGAGCACTAAGTCCTTGTGTTCGCAAACCTGGTCTCGAGAGTGAGCTAGGATCAGCCAGTCGTCGAGATAGTTTAGGATGCGAACCCCGTGTTCCCGAAGGGGAACAAGGGCTGCAGCGACGACCTTCGTGAAGACACGAGGAGACAGGGCTAGCCCGAATGGTAGAGCCGCGTACTGATATGCCTGCCTGAACGGTCTGTGTCGAGGGAGAAAGGAGACATGAAAGTAGGCGTCCTTCAGGTCGATCGCTGCAAACCAATCCTGGGGCCTCACACATTCGAAAATGCGTTTGGCAGTGAGCATCTTGAACGGCATCCTGTGAAGGGAGCTGTTCAACACGCGCAGGTCCAAAATTGGCCGTAAGCCACTGGTTTTCTTCGGGACAATGAAGTACGGGCTGAAGAAGCCGGACCTCATTTCGGCTGGAGGGACAGTCTCGATCGCACCCTTTGCCAGCAGGGTAGCAACCCCCGCTCTCATGATAGGAGCATTGCCACCGGCCATAGTGGAGCGGACTCCCCTGAAGCGGGGAGGAGACCGCGCGAACTGAATCGCGTAGCCGAGCCTGATCATTCGTGCGACCCAGCGGGACAGGTTGGGAAGCTCTAGCCAGGCTCCCAAGAACTGGTCCAGCGGGGTCACGCGAACCACAGACTTCCCGTCGGTGGGGCAGCGAGGCGGTATGACTGGCCCGGACGTGGACGGCATAGCGGCCCGGTGTGGGGGCACAGTCATAGACCGCGTCCTGACAGAGGAGACCAGGGAAGGACGAACGTTCCATGGTGGTCTAGTCTGCCAGGGGTCTGGTGACAGAGGAGGATGAGAGCGGCACGGTCCGGGGACGGCGCGCACTGTCATCCGGCTCTGGGACAGAGGAGGACGAGGGGTGCACGGCCCGGGGGCGGCGCACCGTGTCGTCCGAGAACTCTGTGTGCTCAGAGACGGGAGAGTCAGTTCTTTCTGGGAATAAGGATTCTTCCCGGGCCACTCCTTGTGGCCCTGCTACCAGCTCCTGGAAAGAACTGAGTCCCATCTCTGAGCAGCCCATCTCAAGAGTGCCGCTTAACCTGGCGTATAGCGGGGGGCGGGGCTGGAGAGGGCTGTGGCGTCCCCCTGCGGCTTCCAGAGCCAGCCAGGGTGAACGGGCGGGGTGGGAGCCGCAGGAGGGCGCCTTCGGCGGTGGGCAGATTGAGAGATCTGCTCGGACGGCGGGGCCGTTGGGGCAGAATAAGCCTCAGTCTGCTCGTGGGCAGTTGAGAACTGTTGGGTAAAGCCTTCAAACGCACCGCCGAAGAGGCCGACCTGGAATATGGGGGTGTCAAGCAGATGGGTCCGCCCAACATCCTGCACATCAGACAGGTTCAGCCACAGAATGGTGGACATCACCTGACCCAGGGACCGTACGGCCACTTTCGTCGCTCGGAGAGCAAGGTCAGTGGCGGCGCGCAGCTCATTAAAGAGCCCTGGGTCAGTCCCGCCCTCGTGCATGTCCGTGAGCATCTGGGTCTGGTAGACCAGCAGAATGGCCATGGCATGCAGTGAGGCGGCTGCCTGTCCTGTAGCGTTATAGGAATTCACCACAAGTGTAGACAAAAAACTACAGGCTTCGGACGGGTGCCTAGGATCGCGCCGAGAGGAAGCACTCTGAGGACACAGTAGCATCGCAACAGAGCGTTCAACCGGGGGGACCCCAGTGTACCCATGGGCAGCGGCCCCGTCGAGGGAAGGAAGGGCGGAGGAGATCAACGAGGGGATTCGAGGATTTCGAGATCTCCTGATGCACATCCGGGAAGAAAGGCATTGAAGTGGACGCCGACAGGAGTCAGCGGCCACACCCAAAACCAATCGCCCAGCAGCGAGCGCTCGGACAGGGTGAAAGGTTCCACTCTAGTCCGATGCTCGCAGCGGCCCGGGAAAGCATGGCCGTCATCTCAGGATCTGACTCGACAAATGCCATATGCACACCCGAAAGTGGCAGCACTGTCGAATCTTCACTTCCTGAAGATTCTAGCCCGCCCTGTGATGCTGCGATGGACAACAGATCCGATTCTGGAGCGTCAAGGGAAACCCGCGGGGCATCCGAAAATAGACCCGGGGAATCCCCTGAACACTCACGGGTTGCGTCACTGAAGAGGGGGGCGTGGTCCACGGACAAACAGTCGGCGGATTTGTTCCACACTCACACCCTCAGGTCACACTGGCCACCAGCCGAAGTAGCACCTCACGTGGAGAGTGTTAGATCGGGGTGTGGATGAGGGGACTCTCTCTCTAACGAGATCAGTGAGTCTCGACCGTAATGACGCGATGGTCACGTTCCCGCGGGGAGAACGTGAGTCATCCACAAACGCTGCTCTAGCGTGATCAAGCCCACGCACGCAGAGCAGAGAATGTGCCCATCAAAATCGGAAATGAGTCGACCGCAACCAGAAATGCACGGGCGAGCCGTCTTTAAAAAGACGTGCCGCGTGCGAGCTCTTTTGTGAGAGGAGAAAAAAACTCCGCGATGTTGAAGCGAGCAGGGAGAAACACACTCATTGGCAGATCACTGCACAGATCAGCAGGCAATGTGAACTCGCTGCAGATCGCCGTCACACCAACACCGGAGAGAGTGGCTCGTCTCGTAGAGTGAAGTCAGAAATGGCTGTGGAGTGAAGAGATGCTCTTGGCTCCGAAGCGAAAACATGTCTGTATTCTGCCGGGCTTCCTCCTTTTATACCCACGAGGTGGGGCGGAGTTGCGCCATGCAAATTCCGCAGACCCATGGCATTTCTTTGCCATTGGCTCGTTTTTGTAGTACTCGAAGTCGATAGACTTCCTAAGCAAAACAGCACCTTTAAGGTGAAAGGCACTACTAAAGTCGTCACCTGAAGTGTTTTGGCGGCGTGTTTAAGCACCTACCGATTTCTTTGGCCATGGCCAGGCCCTGAGGATACGTGATGGGTGTGAGTTTCTTCTCCTTCAGCTTCTCGATGGTGTCCTTATCGTCTCTCAGATCAAGCTTGGTTCCCACCAGGAGGATCGGAGTGGCTGGACAGTGGTGTCTCACTTCTGGATACCACTTAACACACACGGCATTTCACATTATCAAAACATCCAGCACTGATAACAATGTCTGCTAGGTTGGTTTTACCTCGTACTCTGAAGGAGAAAGCGCTCACCTTTGCACGGACGTTCTCGAAAGAGGCAGGACTCACAACCGAGAAGAAGATGAGAAACACGTCCTATGGGACAAAAGCATTCAGGATGTACCAATGGAGATATACAGATGTGTTCACACTATTTACAGAGCATTAAACTAACACCGTTCATATGCACGTGCTCTTTATGGTATGTATTACTGCCAGAATTGTGCAAGACACTGACATTTGAAGTGCTGTTGCATTGAAGTGACAATGAACACTCGAAGAAACGTATGATAATATTAAAAGAACACACAGGAGACAAAACATGAATGCAAAATGCTATTAGTTAATCATTAAAAAATGTGTGGTTGCATACATTACCGATATAAAGTTAATGTAACAGTAAATTTAGTCATTATCTTGATTGTATCTTTCCATTCTTACTGTTAATTTAAGTGGACAAAATAAAGATTTAGAGAGGACCCATTATGTTTTATAACTCTTGATTTGATCTACTAGAATAGGTTTTCATGTTTGAATGTTCAAACACATTAATCGAAGAACGAACTGATGTGACGAACTTTGTTGTGGCCTGATTTAGTTTGAAGTGACGTCACATCAGTTAGTTCTTCAGTTAATGCGTGCTCTGCCCTCTGTGCTTGTAGAGTAATCAGGACCTCTAGCGGTCGAGTGTGGTGTTGCTGGCTGAATCAGGGAGTTAGATTTAGTAATCAAAGCACATGGTGAAGATTGTTCCAGCTGCAATAATCCTCTTATGTTTCGGTTCGAGTATAAATCTTTGATTTCAATTCGTGAACTGATTGTATACTGAGACATTATATTTCATTGTAATTAAGCTTTGTTGGTATTTGTATGAGAATTTCACCTAACATTTCATCCAGACGTTTGTCAAGTTTTTGTCATTAAAACGCTCTTGTATGTTGGACTAATTTCTTACGCATCTAATCCCATGCCTCCGTTGCTAATTTTATCGACGCCAAAGCGTAATATTATCGACTGTAGCAGATTTTAAACAGCGACTGTGAACACAGACTGAATGAGCTGAACACGCGTTTGGGCGTGATCACATAAGTATCAAATTACATTCATAACCGGCCTTACAGTAAGTGTGTCCCCGGCTTAATGCAGTTATTAATGCAGTTATGAGAGAGAGAGAGAGAGAGAGAGAGAGAGAGAGAGAGAGAGAGAGAGAGAGAGGCATGTGCGTCAATATTATTATTTATTAATTCAATTCGTTTTAATTAATTCGTTCATTCTTTTTTTTTCTATTATTGACACAAAGTCAATATTACCTTCTATTAGAAACACAAAGCCATTTTAACAAGTATAGGCCTATTGATAATTATTTATTTGTTATATTATCTGCAATAACTACGAAAACCCGTGCAGCAGGACTACCAATTTGTATTCAGTTTAATGTTCTATTGATTATAGATAGGACTATATACTTTATTCATTAAAATTAAACTGCATGTTTTACATTGATTGTGAAGTTAGACATCGGAAATGGCAGATCAAGCGCATGGGGCTGCATGTTCATTCCTGTTATGAATTGAATCCTATTTTTCGTTATTAGTCAACTACGCGCAGTGATATGGAAACTGTAATGCGGTCAAACCTGCCGGAACTACTTTAGCCGTGCGTTTCCCTGAAAATAATTGCACACCTTCGAACATTTGTCAACCAATCAGATTCAAGTATTCAACGGCCCTGTAGTTTAAATGTGTCTAAGCAATTGTGAAAAACTGTATAAGTTGTGAGCGGTGTGATCGTACCGTTTGAGGGTAGGACAGGGGGCGGAGCCTGTCGTAATCCTCCTGTCCTGCTGTATCCCACAGACCCAGATTCACTGGCTTCCCGTCCACCATCATATTCGCAGAATAATGATCAAATCTGTCAATTAAAAGGCAATGCAATTCTGAGTATTAGGATGTTATCAGTGATCACCAGGTTAAAAAGCTGACTGTAAAGAAATGCAGAACCTAAACAAGACAGTAGGCTTTTCAGCTTTACAAAACTCACAGTACAAAAAAAAAATTCAACCCAGTGCTTCATTTACATGTTCACATTAAAATACTTTATTGCACATCTCTCTGGAATACCCCATTTTGAACGGTCGGATCACAGCTGTTCTAAGACATATACACTGAACAAAATTATAAACGCAACACTTTTGTTTTGGCCCCAATTTTTCATGAGCCGAACTCAAATATCTAAGACAAATATCATGTACACAAAAGGCCTATTTCTCTCAAATATTGTTCACAAATCTGTCTAAATCTGTGTTAGTGAGCACTTCTCCTTTGCCGAGATCCCTCCACCTCACAGATGTGGCATATCAAGATGCTGATTAAACAGCATGATTATTGCACAGGTGTGCCTTAGGCTGCCCACAATAAAAGGCCACTCTAATTCTATAATGTTCGAACACATTTCAATATATTGCCTGCTAAACTGGATATTTCCTGTTGCCCATGGAAACTATTTTCATGTCTCTGGTATCTGGTATCACATGTGGTTTCTCTCTCTTTCATGCCAACGCATGATAGAACAGCCCACTTAAAAAAGCACCATCTTGTGATTTAAAAGGTTTCCTGACCGAGTCTCGGAGGACTTTAGCATTTTACTTATGGAGGGCATTTTACCAGTTAGAGCCGCATGATTAACTGTTAAAAGATCACAATCTTAAACCTTTGACTAGTGCAATCACAGCCAACATTCAAGTTTGCTGCCGCTGACCCAGAGAGCAGTTGTCATGTATAGGTATGAAACAGCTTAAACAGTCTCTGTGTGTGTGTGTGTGTGTGTGTGTGTGTGTGTGTGTGTGTGTGTGTGTGTGTGTGTGTAAGAGAGAGAGAGCTTAAACAGTCTTTTCAACCACACAGTTATTATTTCTGTTATACAATAATTCATATTTCCAGATAAGTAATTTTTGGATATAAACACTGATGTCTACGGTAGCAAAACGAAACGCTTCAAATAAAGATTGGATCAATGACATCGTTACACCAGTAGGTGGCGACGAGTGACTGTTAAAGAAATACAATCGAATCATTTATTCAAGAGATTTGTTTTAAAAACGCAGATTTAACCAGCAATGAAGTTAAGTATTTGAGTGAGTCATTGAATCATTCCAAAGATGTGTTTTAATTATTCAAATGAATTAAAAGTTTTTTTTTATTTATTTTTTATAGACCGTAGAAAGTAAAATTGTGTCAAAACCTCTAGTAAAGTGCATGTTATTTTGTTATTTAGATGTCGGTTCAGAATAGTGGGAGAATCGTGATCTCGGTTTTAAACAAAACAAAAAATCGTGATGCTCAATTTGAACCAGAATCATGCAGCTCTAATAGATGATTAGAAGTACAGGAATCCAAGTATAATAATATAATATTACTATATTAATATAATACTCAAAGTAAGAAAAACAACAGCAACATTAAAGCTGCAAGCAGCATTAAAAGGGCCGCCCGTGCCACCGCCACCCGTTGGCTTTAGGAAGACAGAGCACGGTGGGCAATGTGCATTTAAGTAGGTAAATATAGGAGGAGTATGTCAAAGTCAATTACAAAAATGTCCTTTATTGTGGGGATAATAGTATGCGTTATCACTCAGATAAGTGTTGCTAGCATGTTTTAGCATGTTTCTAGCATGTTTAGAACTCAATGGCATATTTAATATGTTGCTAGTACTGCATGACACTGTAAAACATGTCACTTCCTGTTGCCAGTAGGTGCCGCTATTACTTTAACCCTCTGTGGACAAGGGTGTTTTTGGGGCCCTTGGGATGTTTTGACATGCACTGACATTTGCGCTTTTTTCAGTTATTTATAAACATGTTAATGGCAAAGGTGTAAATTCACTCTATATAGCACAAACGGGGCTACCATGATATGTGAGCGACATGTATGTACATTTGTATTTTTGAGAGAATATTATTTATGCATGGTTATTGAAAAACTTAAAAATAAAAGTTTCTGAAATAAGGCCACAAAACACATATTGATTATTTCTTCACAAGACTTTTGAAAATTGTATCACATAGTCTAGAATATTTGCTCCAAAACTATGTGAGAATCATCCTGACTACTCATTCAGATAAGTCAATAAAGTCTTTTACATTTTTAATGACGTGTTTTGTTTGAGAAAGCTTTATGCAGGAGGCTTGATCTTTCATTAATATGTGTGGCATTCCACACCTGAGAAAGACAAAGACCCTCCCATAATGGCCCTATTAGGTGATATCAGGCCATATCATTATCAGGAGCCTTGCACAAAGAATGAGGAGATTTAAAAAAGAATGGCTTTTAGATGGTTTGGATTTATTTACAACACACACACACACACACACACACACACACACAGCCTAGAATAAGTGATCACACCCATGCTAAAGTTGACTAAAAAGAGGAATAAAAAATCTTAATGCCTTAATTAAAAAAATTAGGAAAACTCCAACCTTTAGGGACATGAATAATGTCCTTGAATTCATTGTGAATGAATAATGTATTGCAAATAATTAAATGTTCTTCTTTAAAATACAGGGTGCATACGTCTGGACACTTCTATCACACACCCTTCACCATATAGACATGGTTTTATTTCAGTTCAAAGTTCAAAGTTAGAGTTGGAAACATCTTGAAAAGAAAATTGTCTTTTTCCATAAATGTCTTAGTTTGATCATACATATTTCAAAGTTGAGGATTCATTATTTTGATATAGCTTGCATTGGAACAAACACTTTAACATCTTAGTTAATCAGTTTATTGACTAAACATACTATATATTTAACATATGAGCAGAAACTCCTAACAAAAGCTTATTTGATGTCTATTTTAGAGTAAAAATTTTATCCAAAACTAGTCGAAATGTTGTCTTTTATTTAGTCTGTAACAGTGCGTATCTGTGCGTTCATTCATTCATTCATTAATTCATTCACACACACACACACACACACACACACACAAACATGATTCACATTTAAACAGTATGCTATTTTTCCGTTTACAGACACTAACGTTATTCTATATCGCGATTAAAACAAAGCACTTGCATTATAAAACACTTACTTCTCAGCTGAATGTGTTGCTCATCCTCGAAGTGAAAATAAACCAGCACTTGTTCTGTGGTAATAACCCAGGATTGTTCCTCATATAGCCGCGCAAGATGACAGTAGATTAATCTGACTAAAAAATATCGTGTTTTCAGAGTTTATGGGCGTTAACGTGTCTCAATGTGTTGCTTCACATATTTGCGTTTGAATAGCGCGTGCTCTCCGTGGGCGTGTCACATTACCAGAGATAATGAGCTGAGAGAAAGATAATTAGAACGGCTGACACGTCTCTCTTTTTATATAGATGACATAAACGGAGAATATTTATTTTAGTTTTGAATCGGATCATTTAAAAGTACAGACTCAAATAATTTAAAAGATATATTGCTTATGGCTGGGTGAATAGTATTAGCTGAGTTGTGTTGAAGATTAGAGACGTGCTCCAGAAAAAAAGTTCACGGTGACGGAGAGGCAGAACGCACACCCTGTTTATTTTCTTTATTTTACAAAAGCACAATATTTTATTTCGATTGTATGTGGGCACATAAAAAAGTAGGCATTTAACAGATTATTTTGTCATATTTCTTAACTCTATATGAACAGAAATTATGGTAGTACTTTAAGTCTATTTTTCTGCTATGTGAAAAAAAAACGAGCAAAATGCGCCGGCGCGTTGCTGGTCCCCAGAGGGTTAACTGAAAATTGTCATGTAGATTTGTTCAGGGCAGGACTCTTATCAAACGTGTGAAGTTTGGGACAGATTGGACATTGCCTTCTTGAGTAACAACACAGGGAACTACACTGCGACCAAAATGGTCGCATATGCGACCTTTTGAAATGCCATTGCGACCCTAATTTTTAATGGGTCGCAAATGTATCACCGTTTGATTATTTTTGTACCTACCTAATGTTTTAGGCAATATGCTATGATTTACTATGAGCATTTATTAAAACAGAAATGTGTATTTTAAGAATACGTTTTATAACGCGCTCTGAGCATTCAACACATCAAGTTGGCTTCGCGGATTCGCGCTTGTTTAACTGAGAGAACGAGCAGAGAGAGTGAAAGCCCCAGTCGCGCGCGCGCTCTCTCTCCCTCCCTCGCTCATAATAATGAATTGAGTTGACTGAATATCTTTGAGAATACACGATGGTAAAAGGTCGGAAGACCGAAGTTTTTTTTTTCTGAACTACCACTGGTTGTGAATTGTGCTAAAATAACGTTGCCTCATCTTCTCTGAAAAGCTTTCCACACATTCAGATGGCATAAACCACTCTTTCAATAAACAAAACAAAAAATCTATCTGGTGATGAAATGTTTTCTGTGTTGAGACAAATCTTGTGCGATGTCCTAAACTGCCTGGATAATCACACAACGTACGTGCCGTGGTCCGTTAATGACACGTCCGATTCGCGAACTGACTCCTTTGAACCGATTCACTTTAATGAATGGTTAAAATAACAACTGATCTGTCCAACACTGAACTCAAGAGTCATTCTAGAATGATTCATTCTTTCCAAGTAGAGCTATTCAAGTCATCTGGTGAAATTGTTTTTATATCGCAATATATATCGCAGAAAAATCAAATATCGCAATGTCATTTTTTTTACCAATATCGTGCAGCCCTACTGTAAATTCTGTGGGCCTTCCATTGCAGGACTGTCCAAATTTGTAACTGCGTCAAAACAATTCAAACACGAATCATTGAAGCTTCACAATGACATATTATATTTATTTTACTTTTCCTTAAGAGTTCAGAAGTCTGCCCATCTGTGCCAACCATAGCATGGTGAAATCCAAAAGAAATTAATTTAGCACTTTATTGTGTAGGCTACTGTATTTTCTATTGCAGTAAATATATCCCAACCATTTTTAAAGAAAACAAGAAGGCATGTGTTTTAAAAGATGGAGAGTAAAATAAAAAGCACATCTGTATGCAATACAGTTTCACTATTGGTCATTGTTATCCAGAGCGGCTTACTATATAAATAATTTGTGCGACCAAATCATGTTTTGCGCTAGTAACTGAAAAAGTTAGTAGCGCAAGTGCCACCAGTGGAAAATGTTAGTGTAGTTCCCTGCAACAACTTCCTGTTTCATTGCATTAGCATGCTTTAGCCCTTAGCTAAAATTTGCTAGCATGTTTTAACATGTTTCTAACATGTTTATAACTCAATTGCATATTTAATATGTTGCTAGTACTTGTTGCTAGTATATGTAGCATCACAGTGTTAAACATGTCACTTCCTGTTGCCAGTAGGTGGCACAATTATTATAACTGAATATTCTCATGTAGATGTGTTCAGGGCATGATTCTTATCAAATGTGTGAAGTTTGGGTCAGATTGGACATTCCATGCCTGAGTCACAGCAAATTCCTATTTAATTCTGAATATCTGGACTTGTCCAGTAACTACTGAGAAAGATCAGCTGACAACAGGGGAAAGTCCTTGTGGCAGCACGGAGAGACGGCTGACAGGAGGGAATAGACCCCATTGGGACAGTCACGGGTTAGCTTCCCATTTCTGTAGTTTCCCATGCTTCGCAGTATGTTGGAAACACCCGCTTTAGCTACAGAAAAGCAACATATGAGAATACCCCTAGAGTCTGCGAGAGCGGTGGCGGAAGATGACTCATTGACTGACAACATGATAACGACAGGACTGGAAACGACTACGAATAATGAGAGCACAGCACAAGAGAACACCACAGCAACTGTCACAAGTTCCGCTGTAGCGGCGGGCCACAAACAGATGCAGGTATGTGTCTGTGGTTGAAGGAAAGTTACATCACACCATGGGTTGAGGATCCACCAGGGGAAGAAGGGGTGTTTGGGTATAGAGAGACAGAGGCCTCGCATTGGTCACTTTCTGCGAAAGCGATCAAATCAGTCGAATGAAGCACAGCAACTGGACGCAAACCATAGCTTGCAGTGCATCAGTACCACTGTCATGGAGGATGTAAACTCAAGCACCGAAGTAACAACTGAAGTGGAACCAACAACAGGAGTGGAACTCACCCAGCCTCCCAGACCTGCAGTCGAGAGGAGACTGCCAGGGCACAGATCGTATGTGAAGTGGCCTGGCGCCAGTGACAAGAAGTTGTGGGAAACAGTGAATACTGACCTTACCTTGATCCTCAAAAAACTTCGAGGCGAAGTTGGAAAGGATGGGGGACATCATTTATGAGTACGGGGTAGAAAGTTTTGGAGTGCAAGAGGCAAAAGGCGGGAGAAAGGTTCCAACCCCACCAGTTTCCAGGAGGCAACAAGAAATCAAGCGCCTCGTACAAGAAAGGAGACAGCTTAAGAAACAGTGGAAGAAGGGCTCGGAGGTGGAAAAGCAGGGCATAGAGGCACTTCAGGCTGACATTTAAACCCAGCTGGCATCCCTCCGTAGAGCAGAGAACCTACGGAAACGCAGAAGGAAGAAAGAGCAAACTAGAACTCGATTCTATAAAGATCCCTTCAAATTCCTTAAAAGTCTCTTCACAAAGGAAAAAAGTGGAGCTCTAAAAACAACAAAGAAAGACCTAGAGGAGCACCTGAGAAAAACAAACTTTGACTTAAAGCGCCATGAACATCTGGCCATCCCATCAGATATCCCACCCATTGAACCCCCGGAACATCATATTGAGACCAGCCCTCCGACATGGAAAGAGGTGGAAAACATAGTTCGACGGGCAAGATCAGCATCAGCCCCGGGGCCAAATGGAGTCCCGTACAAAGTGTATAAGAATGCACCAGACGTCCTGAGGTTCCTCTGGAGGCTTATGAGAACGGCTTGGCAAAAGAAGATAATACCCAAAGTGTGGCGTAGGGCAGGCGGGGTCCAGATCCCTAAGGAGAAGGATGCAGTGAACATCAGCCAGTTCCGCCCAATTTCCTTACTGAATGCAGAGGGTAAAATCTTCTTTAGGGTCATTGCCCAGAGGATGGCCGTGTTCCTGCAAAGGAATGCGTACATTGATACATCTGTACAGAAGGCAGGAATATCAGGGTTCTCTGGCTGCTTGGAACATTCCAGCATGATCTGGCGCCAGATCCAAATATCCAAAGTGGAGAAAAGGGACCTCCATGTAGTTTTCCTCGACCTCGCCAATGCATTTGGTTCTGTGCCCCATGAACTCCTGTGGTCTGCCTTCAGATTATTCCACATACCGGACGCCATCACAACCCTGGTGAAGGCGTATTTCCAGGATCTGCAGTTCTGTTTCACCACCTCAGAGTTCACCACCTCATGGCAATGTCTGAATGTAGGTATAATGGCGGGATGTAAAATTTCTCCGTTAGCATTCATAATGGCAATGGAGGTTATCATCAGATCCTCAAAATGGGTTGCTGGTGGACAGCGAGTCTGGCTTCCGTCTCCCTCCACTTAGAGCCTACATGGACGATATTACAACACTGACCACCACTGTTCCATGCACCAGGAGACTGCTCAGAAAACTCGAGGAGAACATCAGCTGGGCCCGTATGAAGATTAAACCATCTAAATCACGCAGAATCTCGATTGTGAAGGGAGTACTTTCTGACCTGAAATTCTTCATCGGAGATGACCAAATCCCAACAGTGTCTGAGCAGCCAGTAAAAATCCTTGGAAGGTGGTATGATGCAAACCTGAAGGACAAAAACCAGGTGAAACAGCTGCGCAAAGACATCAGTAGTAGCCTACAGTCCATCGACAACACCCACCTACCTGGAAAGTTAAAGGCCTAGTGTCTGCAGTTTGGTCTCCTACCCCGGGTATTGTGGCCCCTAGTAGTGTATGAGGTTCCAATCTCAATAGTTGAGAAGATAGAAAGAGAAGTCACAGGCTACTTAAAGAAGTGGCTCGGAGTTCCACGATGCCTTACCTCCATAGGCCTCTATGGAGATTGTGTCCTCAAGCTGCCCCCCACCAGTCTAACAGAGGAATTCAAGTGTGCAAAAACCAGGCTCCAGATGACACTGAATGAATCTCGAGACCCAGTGGTGAGTAACAACGCACCGACCTTGGCAACTGGGCATAAATGGAGGCCAGGAAAAGCAGTCCAGGAGGCAACAGCAGTCCTCAGACATGCTGATATTGTGGGTCATGTTCAGCAAGGGAGAGGAGGCCTTGGGTTAACTAGCCGTGCTGTTTGGAGTAAGGCCACTGCAACAGAGCGGTGGCAGATGGTTGTGCAGGAGGTACGCCATCAGGAGGAGGCTGCAAGGTGGGCCAAGGCAGTCTCTCTTGCCAAACAGGGACAGTGGACTCTAGGGGTGTGACGAGGCGCTTATCTCACGAGACGAGACGAGACGCGAGATTGGGTTCACGAGAACGAGACGAGATTTTTGCACAATTTTTCAGAAATCCTCAATGACAAAATTCATGACTGGAAAAATAGTATGCAGGTGCATTCTGAAAACTAATAATCTTATAAAGTAGACCTTAAAAATGACATGCATTATGAGTATGAATTATCAAATGCATTGAAAGAAAACAATATACAAGCACTGTAAAAGGTTTTTATTGACTGGCTTTTCTCTGTATGATTTCACATTAGTCTCTTCAGCCCTTACTATACATTTAAGAGCTGATTTCTGATTGAGGCTGTGTGTGACCTCCTAACTGAACTCCTTGAAGTCTTATTAAGCGCAAACAATAAGTGCAAGTGCAACCATAATCAAAGTTAGCACACAGACTCTTTATAATTGTTTTCAAATTGCTGTTTTATTTTGCACAGGCAGTTATAGGGTTAATGGTGTGAGTTCGGAAAAGGCCGGGTAGAGAGAAACGAGGCTGGTGTGTTTGTCTCTACAGTTGTTCTTGCGTTCCGATTATAAGTTCAGAAACGGAGCCTTCCTTGTCTGTTGTCCTTAAGACATTACAGTACTCTCTCAATATATTCGAAGTGCAAACTGAGACCATAGCCGCAAATAAACAGTCCAGAGATGGGTATTAGGAGACGGACTATTGTATGTTCGCGGCCTAATTTGTGAGCAATGCACATCAGGGAGCTTCTGTTTTACTTTCACTTTCGTGATTGCGCGTACTCTGTGTATAGGGAGCAGCTGTGCTGAGCGTGCATTCTACAATAAGACATATTGGACGTTAAATGATGAGTGAGTGAATGTGAGTGTAACGGTGGAATATTCTATGGTAATCTCACCCTCACGCTCAGTCATGGCGATATCGCGAGACAGCTTTTCACTCGACGAAAAATCTCGTCATGTTTTAGTCTCGCGAGATCTCGTGGCACGAGATCTTGTCACACCCCTAGTGGACTCGATGGGACAGTGTGGAGAAGAGGAAGATTAGCTGGAAGGATCTGTGGGCCATAGAAGCGAGGAGGTTGAGCTTTTCCATCAGAGCAACGTATGACGTCCTTCCAACACTAGTTAATCTTCACCAATGGTATGGTGAAGATCCAGACTGTGCCCTCTGTTCCATGCCAGCAAACCTCAGGCATATTCTCACAGGGTGTAAAACAAGCCTCACCCAAGGACGCTACACCTGGCGTCACAACCAGTCTTAAAAAACCTTGCGTCCGCACTGGAGGACAAGCGAGCCGCCACCAACTCCCTACTACCCCAAGCAGCATCACACCCCTTACGGACGACTTTTGTCCGTGAAGGGGCAAAACCACAGAAGAGCAGCTCTACACCATCAGAGCGAGACCAGCTGCGCTTGGCCCGCGACTGGAAAATGGTAGCTGACATTGGTCGGCAAACCTGACATGGTGCTCTGGTCCAGTTCACTCAAGAAGGTCTTAATTTTTGAGCTCACAGTACCCTGGGAGGACTCAGTAGGTGAGGCTTATGAGCGAAAACATCTGCGCTATGGCGATCTAGCTACCGAAGCACGGCATCATGGTTGGAACACGGAAGTCCAACCAGTGGAGGTGGGCTGCAAAGGTTTTGTGGGAACATCTACAACCAAACTGCTACCTGGGAATTAAGGGCCAGAGCCAGCGTTTGGCAATTAGAGCTGTATCGAAGGCGGCAGAAGGTAGCAGTCAGTGGCTCTGGACGAAGAGGAAAGACCCCAGCTGGGCCCCAAAGTGAGAGGGCCAGGAGGTATGCGGTCAACAATGCTTGACTCAGGGAGGAGGACGCCCCTGGCATGCATAGTCCCATGGGATGTTGGCTATCAACAACAAGGCAACTCCTATGACTAAATGGGAATGGGACGCAAGCGTAGGATTGATCACCCTGTTGCTGGCCGCCTGTGGGGAGGGTGTATAGTGTGAAAGGCCGAAACACCCTAGGAACCAAAGGTACACTACTGACGATGCGCTCCCCAAATTTCACGATGTGTTCTCAAATTTCATCAGGCTCACTGTTTCATGAACTCTTGGAAGTGCTTGCACAAAGGATAGTAACATCTCATCCTGTGTTCTTTGAATCAGTAATAGCATGCTTTAGCACTTAGCTAAGTGTTTGCTAACGTGTTTCTAGTATGTTGCTAGCATCTTTAACACTTGCTGGCACTTTTTCATATGTTATTAGGAGTCCACAACAGTGTTAAACATGTCACTTCCTGTTGCCAGCAGGTGGCGCTATGATTTCCATTACACGAGAGTAGATGTTAAAACTTCATGCTGATTTGTTCTCGGCTTTCGCCAAGATAAGCAACACTAAGACGTAGCTTTACAGTAAACTATGCTTCTCCATCCATTTACGCTTCTTTCCATATGGTGGTGTGACTCCCCTTCTGTCCGGCATTAACGGCTGCATTGTACTTGGCGCGTCAGCACACACGACGGCTGCAACTACAGTGTGGTCTCCCTAGTGGACCAGCATGACAACCGTCTGGATTGAGCCGAGTAGGGGACATCTCTAGGGTCTTCAAGTGGGCACCTTCCGTCCTCAGTGTTTCGTCAACTAGCCCACGACACCTCAAGAGGGCTCGACAGTGGCTCTGGCGTCCCAGAGTCACCCCCCTCCGTCCCCCACTCAACTCAGCCCAGCTTATTGACCTCTACATCCCTCCTGCTGCTGAGACCAAACCACAATCTCACAAACTCTCCGCAAACCAACCATACGCGCCAACCCGTTTGACTAAGGCTGTCGAGCCCCACTGGTGCGTTAATATGCAGTTTCAGTGGCAACGGTTCCGTATGGCATACCACGTACCGCAAAACACAATATCTGCCCAACCACCCGTCATTCACGCAATATACGCGGGAACATAATGACTGTAAATACTATACAACCTATACAAATAAACCAACAGACTCTTCAAGTTCTCTTACGAGAGGTTCTCTCGTATTGCGTAAGTTTAGCTTACGCTACGGGAAAGATTCATCTTCTCGAGATATTGAAGCCAAAAAATTATCCTTAATTTTGTATTCATTGTCAATGCAGTGCAGCAGCTAGCAGACCTAGAGCAGGCCATCTCGCGTGCTCATTGGCTGCCCTGCGGGCAACTGGTAATGCAACCCGCTCGCCTGCACACATCCGCCGTTCTCGCGGCGACCCAGAGAAATCTCAAGTGAGTATAATGTCTGGTTATCCGGCTCACGCCGTTGGTATCTTTAGTGTAGAAAAGGTGCCCACACCTCATACATGTCATGTTAAGAATGTAAGTTACGTGCCCGCTCACGCTAACAGACACATCGCCTCCGAAAAGACGTGCGTGTCCCGCTGCGGCCGGACCACCGTCAAAGTTTATTTCCCTGTCAGTCCCCTTCAAACAGGCTACTGCAGTGGTTCATTTAGCAGCCAACGAGCCGGTTTGTTCACCCTCTCCCCTGCACACAAACGCCGTTTTCTCATGGTGGATGTTTGGCGCGCACGGCGTTGACAAAGTGTTCCTGTAGCGTAAGCTAAACTTACGCAATACGAGAGAGCCTCTCGTAAGAGAACGGTACTCGTTTACTAACGTAACCTCGGTTCTCTCTAGAGAGGGAACGAGTATTGCGTAACCGGCCGTGCTTGCGCCACGAGCGACTTCGCCTCAGTCGGCGAAGAACCAGGGAAGTCAGCCTACAGCCCCTACTTGTATACGCTAAGCCACGCCCATTCTGCCGGGCTGTGACGCTATGAAGGCGCGGGCGCCCTTCATTGGGCTTGACGTCACACCGGGCTCACTGGTAGGCTGCAGCAGTTGCCCGCAGGGCAGCCAATGAGCACGCGAGATCGCCTGCTCTAGGTCTGCTAGCTGCTGCACTGCGTTGACAATGAAGACAAAATTAAGGATAATTTTTTGGCTTCAATATCTCGAGAAGATTAATCTTTCCCGTAGTGTAAACTAAACTTACGCAATACTCGTTCCCTTTCTAGAGAGAACCGAGGTTACGTTAGTAACCGAGTATTGTTTTCAAGAATTCTACGAAACCGTAGCGTGGCGGCCTGTACACAGCCAGCTAGAATCTTTCCGTCTCAACCACAGCCAGTTGCTGCTCCTTTCTGCTGCTTCAGATAAGTTCTTTACTGTGCGACGCAACTCTTGGCCACTGAATCCGACGTCTCTGAGGAACCGTGTTGTAGAGTGTGCCACAAATTCTCGACAACCCACTTCCACTGGATAAACCTGGACTCTCCATCCTCGCTGTTCTGCTTCAGCGGCCAGACGAGCATACCGCAGTTTCTTCCTCTCATATGCCTCATCTACCGCATCCTCCCATGGCACTGTTAACTCTATCAGTTGAACAATGCGTGCTGATCCCGACCACAAAACAATATCTGGTCGTAGATTAGAGCTGGCAATCTAAAAAATAAGCCGTTGATCAAGATCAGCCAGCATCTTCCAGTCCCTAGCAGCTTCCAGTTGTCCTGGGCGAGAATTGGTGTTAACACCTTTTCTTGGTGGTTGCTCGCCTGGGCGGAGGAATATTGTCTTCTGCGTGTAATGTTTTGCTAGAACAGGCGGCAACTTATTGGTCATACCACGCTTGCCTTCCAAGCCAAACATCGCAGTACTTGGTCATGGGGCCAAGTAAACCGACCTTGGCTAAGAGCCACCTTACATCCTGTCAAAATGTGCCTTAATGTGGCAGGTGATGAACACAAAGGACAAAAGGGATCCTCTCCTACCCAGAGGTTTAGGTTCTGCGGTGATGGGAGAACATCATATGTTGACCTAATAAGGAAACTGATCCTACTCTCTTCCATTGACCAAAGGTCTTGCCAGCCCATCTTGCGTTGTTCCACACTATCCCATCTCATCCACTCTCCCTGCTTGGCCTGGGAAATGGCTTTTATACACCTCATCCTCTCCTCCTGCTTTCGCATCTCGTTGACTACCAGCTTCCTCCTTTGAGCTGGCCCTGCCTTGTGCCATTTAGGAGGAGCTAAACTGAGCCCAAAACCCCCTCTTCCATGCTGTACCTGTCCCACGATATCCCCAATTTGAAGGTCAGCCTTTGCCTCTACTACAGATTTCTTTGCTGACCACTTTCTACCAGTTTTTAACACAGGGGCTGCCTCCCTTACACATTTGTCGCGTGACTCTACTAAGGTAATTTCCAGTCTGACCTTGGCACACTTAAACTCCTCGGTTAAAGCAGAGACTAGCAGCTGCAATATTCCGTTACTATAAAGTCCCACTCTGCTGAGGCAGCGTGGAACTCCCAACCATTTCCTGATGTATGAACTTATTAACGCTTCCAGCTTATCCACTGTTGTCAAAGAAACCTCGTACACAGTCAGTGGCCACAGCAACCTCGGCAGTAGACCAAACTGAAAGCACCAGAGTTTTAGTTTGCCTGGTAGAGCACAGCTGTTTATGCTCTTCAACCCTTCCACTGCTTGTCGTCTAACTTCTCCCACTCGAACTGTGTCCTTTAGATCCCCATCGTACCATCTCCCAAGACTCTTCACTGGCTTCTCAGAAACTGTTGCTATTGCCTCACCATTAATGAAGAATGTTTCATCTACTACCTTTCATTTAACTGTTGAGATGCTCCTTGATTTAGAGGGCTTAAATTGCATTCGTGCCCATTCAATATTATCAGTTAACTTCCCCAATAACCGATTAGTGCAGGCTGCTGTTGTAGTCATGGTTGTCATGTCATCCATGTATGCTCTGATTGGTGGTAGTCGCATCCCAGAAGCCGAGCGCTCTCCTCCTACTACCCATCTTGATGCCCTAATGATTACTTCCATTGCCATGGTAAAAGCCAGTGGAGAAATGGTGCATCCTGCCATTATTCCAACCTCTAAGCATTGCCATGCAGTGCTGAATTTTGGAGTTGAGAAACTAAATTGCAAATCTCCTAAATAGGCTTTCACTAAATTTGTTATTGACATTGGTACTCTGAAAAAATCAAATGCTGCCCAAAGAAGCTCATGTGGCACTGAACCATATGCATTAGCCAAATCCAGGAATGTCACATGGAGCTCCTTCCTCTCCTTTTTAGCTGACTTAATTCGTTGCCAGATAACATTGTTGTGTTCTAAGCATCCTGAGAACCCTGGAATGCCCGCTTTTTGAACTGAAGTGTCAATGAAGCCATTCTTTAATAGGTAGGTGGACAATCTCTGGGCAATAATGCTGAAGAAAATCTTACCTTCAACGTTTAATAGTGAAATAGGACGAAACTGACTGATGCTTGTAGCATCTTTTTCTTTAGGTATAAAGACTCCACCTGCTCTGCGCCATGCTCTAGGTACAACCTGTTTTTCCCATGCCACTTTTATCAATTTCCACAGAATTCGCAGAACTCCTGAAGCACTCTTGTACACTCTGTACGGAACTCCATTAGGCCCTGGAGATGATGAAGCCCTTGCCTTTCTCACAGCCTGCTCTACCTCTTTCCACTTAGGTGCACAGACCTCCATTTGGTATTCTGGTGGGTTGATAGGTGGTATGTCTGATGGAATTGACATAGGCACATGCCTTTTTGCATCTGTATGCGTTTCCTCCAAATATCTCTCTAGCTCAACCCTAGATGCTTTTAAAGTGCCATTCTTCTCCCTATATGAATAACTGCCAGGGAATAACATGACTATGACTATAACTGAATATGAGCATGGACATGTGTTCAGGACAGAATTCTTATCAAACGTGTGAAGTTTGGGGCAGATTGGACATTGTTTGCCTGAGTTACAGCAACTTCCTGTTTCATGGCGAAACATCGAAATTTGTCAGGCCGCAGAGGACACGCCCTTCAACGAAAAAACAAGATCTTCGCAATTTAACGTCGCAAAGGACGTAAGATTACACTCACCAAATTTGAAGATGATCAGATGAAAACTGTAAGAGGAGTTCATTAAAGTACGAGGCCTGAAAATGGCAAAAACTGCACAAAAATCAGAGAGGAAGATCAAAATGGCTGACTTCCTGTAGTGTTTAGGGATACCAAGAGACTTTTTTGTAGGTATTGAGTCATTACATGCATGTACCTATTAGGAGTCCAGAACAGTGTTAAACGTCACTTCCTGTTCCCAGCAGGTTGCGCTATGACTATAACTGAATATGAGCATGGAGATGTGTTTAGGAGATAACTCTTACCAAATGTGTGAAGTTTGGCGCAGATTGGACATTGCCTTCTTGAGTAACAACAACTTCCTGTTTCATTGCATTAGCATGCTTTAGCACTTAGCTAAGAATTGCTAGCATGTTTTAACATGTTTATAACATGTTTATAACTCAATGGCATATTTAATATGTTGTTAGTACTGCATCACAGTGTTAAACATGTCACTTCCTGTTGCCAGTAGGTGGCGCTATTACTATAACTGAATATTCTCATGTAGATGTTTTCAGGCCATGACTTTTATCAAACATGTGAAGTTGGGGGCAGATTTGACATTCCATGCCTGAGTTGCAGCAAATTCCTATTTAATTGCAGTAATAGCATGCTTTAGCACTTAGCCAAGTGTTTGCTAGCATGTTTCTAGTATGTTGCTAGCATGTTTAGCACTTGCTGGCATTTTTTATATGTTATCAGGAGTCCACAACAGTTTTAAACATGTCACTTCCTGTTGCCACTTGCCAGTAGGTGGCGCTATGACTGAAACTGAATTTGAGCTTGGACATGTGTTCAGGACAGAACTCTTATCAAACGTGTGAAGTTTGGGGCAGATTGGACATTGTTTGCCTGAGTTACAGCAACTTCCTGTTTCATGGCGAAACATTGAATTTTGTCAGGCCGCCGAGGACACGCCCTTCGATGAAAACTCAAGATTTTCGCAATTTAACGTCGCAAAGGCCTTAAGATTACACTCACCAAATTTGAAGATGATCAGATTAAAACTGTAGGAGACGTTCGTTAAAGTTCCCGGCTTAAGCGTTTGAATTGCTGTGGAGGATGTCATTGTCCAGGAAAAGAAAAGTTGACGAAGAAAATAGAGTTTTCAAAGATGATTGGACAGAGAGGTATGCGTTCACAGATATTTCAAATCTCCCGGAAGTTCCAGGAGTCTCCCGCACATTGATACCGGCTCCTGATGGCCGCAAATTAGTTCAAATCTCTCGGAATCTAGAGCTCGCGAGCTCCAAACCGTGCAGCGCGTGTACAGCAGAGAGGGAGAGAGCGAGAGACCTTACGTGTGTGTGCAAATGCGCGTGTGTGTCTCATGTACGGCAGAGGGAGAGAGCGAGAGACCTTACGTGTGTGTGCAAATGCGCGTGTGTCTCATGTACGGCAGAGAGGGAGAGAGCGAGAGACCTTACGTGTGTGTGCAAATGCGCGTGTGTCTCATGTACGGCAGAGGGAGAGAGCGAGAGACCTTACGTGTGTGTGCAAATGCGCGTGTGTGTCTCATGTACGGCAGAGGGAGAGAGCGAGAGACCTTACGTGTGTGTGCAAATGCGCGTGTGTCTCATGTACGGCAGAGAGGGAGAGAGCGAGAGACCTTACGTGTGTGTGCAAATGCGCGTGTGTGTCTCATGTACGGCAGAGGGAGAGAGCGAGAGACCTTACGTGTGTGTGCAAATGCGCGTGTGTCTCATGTACGGCAGAGAGGGAGAGAGCGAGAGACCTTACGTGTGTGTGCAAATGCGCGTGTGTGTCTCATGTACAGCAGAGAGGGAGAGAGCGAGAGACCTTACGTGTGTGTGCAAATGCGCGTGTGTCTCATGTACGGCAGAGAGGGAGAGAGCGAGAGACCTTACGTGTGTGTGCAAATGCGCGTGTGTCCCCCCCCCGCCAACAAAACCGAGTACCCCATAGTTTCGGACCTTTGACATTGATGAAAATTCAGAATTGGACCTTTGAATATAGACTTTGAGAACCCCTGATCTAGAGTTTTCGTCGAAGGATGTGACCTCGGCGGCCTGACAAAAATGTAGATGTGCAAATCCAATTTCAGCCTCTGGGTGAAATATGCATCATCAGATAATTTCTGTGTAAATGTCGCATGCATTGACATGCCACAGGCATACAATGTCCGATCTGCCCCAAACGTCACATGTTTGATAAGAGTCCTGTCCTGAACACATGACCATGCTCATATTAGATTATTGCAATAGCGCCACCTGCTGGTAGCAGGAAGTGTGGCAAATACAAATACTTTGACATAGTCCTCCTATATTTATTATCATTACATACTGCCAACCATTCTCTGTCTTCCTAAAACGGCTGTCTGCCCTCGCACCCGTGCCGCCGCCACCCGGCGGTTTTAGGAAGACAGAGCACGGTGGGCAGTATGTAATGATACCAGCAGGTGGCGCTATTACAATAATCTAATATGAGCATGGACATGTGTTCAGGACAGGACTAAAATGGACACTTTTTCTTGGAGGAATCTTTAAGCTAATCTAGAAGTAACGAAATGATTTCTATGTTTATATAGGTGTGTGTGTGTGTGTGTGTGATATTTGAGCAAACACACTCACATTGTGGGGATGTATTCTCCAGGAAAGGCATTGGTGGTGTAGCTGATCAGCAGACATGTTTTACCCACAGCTCTGGAATAAGGAAGAACACAGGTAAAGTGGATGACGGTAAACACAAGGCATCGTGACACAGGACAGTAACAGTAACAGGTGGAAAAACTAGTCTGTGGACGGAGTCATCAAGATCAAAAGCATTCTCATATATGACTAATCGCTGTAGGGCTGAAATCTCATTTTGTGCCGTTCACTTCCTCATAAAACATTTGTACAATCTTTTTAAAATGCAACAAAAAAGAAGCTGTACACATTAAATTTAAACTGAAACAAATGTCCTTCACACATAACGCCTCAATTATTACATACATAATGCAGTTCATTTTCTTCTTTCTAAAATTAATCAATGGAATTAATCTATTAACTAGGAGAAAAAAAATAGTTGGTAACACTATTTTAATGTATCATAGTTACACGTTACATCCATTTACTACTGTAATAACTATAAATTATGCATAATTACATGCAACTAAACCAAACCCTAACTAGGGTTGGGAATCGAGAATCCATTCCAATCCTGGAATCGAATACTTGAGGGCAGGAATCAGATACTTGTTATAAAATAATTGTAATTCCTCTTATTGATTCCTCCTTTGTGAGCATTTCATTGTGACTACAACCAGTCAAGCGTGAGGCGACCGCAGGAGTGTGTATCAGTGTACTGGACCCGTGCGGCTCTTAAAGGGACAGCGCTGATATTCCTGATGTGTCTCTATAGTAACACTGATCACACAACAAAACACAGAGAGAAAATGTGCTCGTAACTTTTGTAACTATATATGTAATGTATAATTAATTTATAAAGTGCAGTGTTATTTTACATTTGATTAGTTTCTGTGCCTGAATCTTAAAACACTGTTTATGTCAGTCGTATCTTTTTGTTGCGTTTATTTGTTCTTTTTTAATTACTAAGTGTTTACTTGTGTTTAATAATGCATGACGTGTACATTAGTTCGGCTAGTTGTTTTTCTATGGTGTTTATAAACCACAGGCAAACGCTCTTTGTGTAAGACTAAATGTGAATGATATCTAAGTTTTATTTATTTTTACCTTATTGGAATCGAAATTAGAAATAAATAAGAATCGGAATCCCTATCCTAACCGTTAGAGTTAGTCCATGAAGTAAATTAATATATCTAATTAGTTGTATTAGATATAATAATGTTTTTTAAAAATAAAATGCTTTTAAATGTTACATTTACAATTAAATGTTTCAACTATGTAAAGCCTGATGTATAAATAATCAATCTACTTTAAAGTTTATTTTACCTTTAAAATTTTAGGAAGTTTATTGAACCTTTATAAAGAATCTAAAAGAAAATATATATATTAAAAAATTGCATATGTGTTTATGTTTTGTCTAATATTTTTTAAGCTTTTAAGATGCAGTGAGAATATGGAGCGCAAACTGAGCAAGATCATGAAATCTGGTGCAAATGCTGATATTGATGATGAAAATCTGATCGCTTGATCAGTATCATGGTACAAAAATATCTTCATTTCAATTCCGAAGATGAACGGGTTTGAAACGACATGAGGGGGAGAAATTATTAATGACAGAATTTACATTTTTACCCCTTTAAATTGTGCATCATTTCACTCTTAAAATAATCAAAGAGTTTTCTAGAAGAGTTTTCTGAATGTTAAGAAGTGTCGGTAACACTTTACTTGAAGGGGTGTACATAAGACTGACATGACACCTTCATAACCATGACATGACACATGTTATGAATATGAAGGAGGTTTTATGCATGTTTGTGACAACTGTCATTAAGTGTCATTCGCTCAATTATGACATTTTTAATGCAAATATGACATTGTTTGAGATGTCTTTGTTATGACACCTTGACATAAACCATAACATCATAACCTGTCAGTGTCTTTGTCATGACAACTTGACATTAAATTAAGTTAAACTGTCATGTGGTTGATTTTGACATTGGCTGTCATAAGGCCATTATAACTGTGTCATGAATATTTTTCGTGACCTCGACTACAGTGATACACATTGAATTTGTCATTAACATGTTATAATGGCCTCATGACAGCCAATGTCAAAACCAGCCGCCTGACAGTTTAATGTAATGATAACCCATAAAGCTAAGTGCTTTCTTAAGTTTGATAATTATCTGCTATGTCATGTTTATGACAGGTTGTGTTGTCTTAGTAAAGTCAAGGTGTCATAACAAAGACATCTCAAACAATGTCATATTTGCATTAAAAATGTCATAATTGAGCGAATGACACTTAATGACAGTTGTCACAAACATGCATAAACCCTCCTTCATATTCATAACATGTGTCATGTCATGGTTATGAAGGTGTCATGTCAGTCTTATGCACACCCCTTCAAGTAAAGTGTTACAGAAGTGTCAAAGAATAATCAGTGGCGTCTTAGTGTTTCAACAAAGTCAAGACAGAAGTAAAAATAAATATGAATCAACAGAATAGAAGTTCATTCAATTTCAATCCAATTAACAAAAAAATAAAAAATAAAAGGAGGTTTAAACCATGCCTTTTAAGAGGCTCGTCATTAAGAGGGAGAGTTATGATTATAAAGCTCTTCAGGCTGATCATAAAATATCAAAGGAGATTGACAAGATGCTTGTTGATTTTGCTTGGAAAAAAAGGAAATTACATTTTAATTACATTAAATAAGAAAAATGGTCTTAATGAACGTCACTACATTAAACAATTAGACAACTTGTTAGGTATCCAATCTCTGCTTGGAATATTATTATCCTCCATATTTTGATATTAATTTTGATATTTTGATATTATCAAACTTTCATCATCAAGCTTTTCTAGCATGTTCAGCGTAACTTACAAAACACAACTTTTTAGTTTTTACCTCACCAATTAAATACTTTATCTGGAATAATATGGACATTCGATTTAAACAAAATACTTTTTTCTTTGAAAATTGGTTTCTGAATAATATTGTTTTGGTGGACCAATTATATAACTCGGATAGGGAATTAATGGCAAACTATAATATTTCCAGACCACCGAGGGAATTCGCAGTTTTGTGTGATTTCTTCTAAGATATGCATGTTGTTTAAACAGCAATAAGATTACCAGAAACTCCCAGCCATCGCACCAAATCACTGGCCTGGAGGGAAATATGGTGTAATAATCATAACAGATCAATAAGGATGTTGTTTCGAGACCAAATGTAATTGCATATTGGAGTCAGGTTTGTGAGGGATGTTGACTGGAAGAAATCTCTTAAACAAGGTGAAAGAAGTATCTTTAAAACTCCTTCACAGAATATGCCCTGCTAAACATTACTTAAACATTATGTATTTGCTTTTATTGTTGGAAATGTTGATGGAAATGTTATATTATAGTGGAAAGATGTTCTTTTACGTATTTTTGTAAACTCCAAAGATAAACAAACCCGCACTTATATTACTATTATTCTTTATTTTAATGGCTACATTTTTTCAGGATATTTAACGTTAATATTTAAAAATGAAGTGAATTATTATACAGTCAATATTACCCTCGAAGAAACAAAAAGCTATTCAGATTGTACAAGCATTTACACCCTCTAAAATATTATTGTTTATAAATCTCCCTTCCATTTGAATTTTATTTTTGTTTTGACATTTTCTTCAATAAAAAAATAAATAAATAAAACCGTGCGCGTGACGTCACGCAGGAGTCAACGAGGCCATAAACGCGGTCTAAAGTGGCAGTTCAGCAGGCTTTGAGACACAGTATAAGTCATTATAAGTGAGTAAAGTCCTCTTCAGAGGGACAAAATGTCAGTACCGAGACAGTAAAGTTACTCACCCGTCCCCGACGACCACACACTTGATGGCCTGCATGACTTCAACTCGATATTTACTCTCCCTCCGCGCGAAATTACACACGATCGGTCAAATAAACGACGCCGTTCAAACAACACTTATTGCGACTGGGGATTAAGACGCTTTTGTAGATTAAGTTTTCTTCCTCCTCTCATTCCCACACACAGGAATGAAGTCGAGTAGGAAAGTTTGAAGCCACCACCCAAGAAGACAGGAGCCCAGGTAACACAAGTAACGTTATATTTGATGTGATGTTTACATCTGGAAGGCGTATTTTCAGTGTTGGGAAAGTTCATTTTCTACATGAACTAGTTCAAAGTTCAGTTCACAAATTTTAAAATGAACTAGTTCAGTTCATAGTTCATACTTCAAAAAATGAACTAGTTCATAGTTCTTTTTTTCCATATGTTGCTGCGAGCTTCTTTTTTTATTATTATTACCACAGCCCATTTTATACCACAGACAGCAATTATTATATCGATGGGCAAAGTTTGCACAGAAACGTAAGATTTTTCCCATCCTCGCCGATCTTGTCATTAAACCCGTTGCAGATGAGCAAACACTCTTAAAAATACGTCTTCCAGATGTAAACCTCATATCAAATAGACTTGTGCTATCTGGGAAGTGACTCCTGCAGATTTACAAGCGCACTTCCGCTCGGTTCCCTCCAGAATAAAAGTCCTACAGCTAACACCCGTTTCTTTCTTTCTTTTTTTCTTTCTTTCTTTCTTTCTTTTTTTCTTTCTTTCTTTCTTTCTTTCTTTCTTTCTTTCTTTCTTTCTTTCTTTCTTTCTTTCTTTCTTTCTTTCCAATACACACACAGTGTTCAAAATGAAGACACATTTATTGAGACTCGTTGTAGTTGTCTGTCTGTGAATGGTCTTGTTCAGAATTTCTGTATAAACCTTTTTTTACACTCTTTGGTATAACATATACATTTCATTTTTGTTAGATGTCTAAAATTCAAGTTTACAATATTTTTAATCAGCTTTAGGACAGTGTATATCCATTCAGGGATTCACACAGCTATGCTTTATTTTAAATCTTAAATCTAATTTATTATTTTTCAGCAAGGTGGCTTAATTATTTAACACTAATGTTTTTTTCATTTGATTTGATTTATTTTTTATTGTATTTAACATTAATGTTTATCATTATTATTATTATTATTATTTCAAACTGTACAGAGATGACATTAATGATATACATTTTTTTGTATACAATAAACAAAATGTATCCACAATATGTTCAATGTCATCTGAACTTACAAGATAAGAAAAAAATAACAATGATTTGCTAAAAAAAAAAAAAAAGGAAAAATAAGAGAAGATAATAATAATAAAAAAAGACCATGAGGGTAAGATATTATTTTATTTAACATTAATGTTGGGGGACTAAACTACGATCACACTGACGTTTACAGGAAGTAGATGTTGACAAAATCCGGTCGCGAGCGCATCTTGAGCATAGATCAGAGTAACAGCCAAGGGGGTAATCCATCGACCGGAAGTTGAAGCCGGCCGGGTGCCGCCATGTTGTAGCAGAACTTCACTTGCGTTAGCATTTCCATTGACTCCCATTCATTTTGGCGTCACTTTGACAGCGAGTAACTTTACATCTGAGGCGTTTAAAGACTCCATTTGTCCATTATTTATTTCTAAAGAAACACGACAATGTATAAAGGGCTCCATTCCCTTCTATGTTACATTATGGCCCCGTAGAAACAGATTTTGTAAAAATAGGCTAACGATTGCGTCATAACCACTCGACTCTCTGTCGCGCTGTACAGAAATTACCGTACAGACAGGAGGAGAAGCTCGCAGGCGATCGGGGGGACGTCCCGTCAAGGGAGAAGCCCATAGATAATGAGTCCATAAAAGCAACGGAATACTTACTCCTGCTCACTCACGCCAAAGAACTCTTTGCTCAAGTTCCCCGTCTCTGCAAGATTAACGTTGGCAATTTTCACGCACAGCTACTAGAAGATGTACGTCTGTCAGACAGGTTGCTCACGTCATCAAGCTTAGTTTGAGTCGGTTTGAGTCTGCGCGTCAGGAACGGAAGTGCTCAAAAATCGCCAAAAATGGGCTTCAACTGTCTCAACTGAGTTCCAATGAGATGGCTCGTGCGACAACGTTGTAGCTCTTTACACACACACACACACACACACACACACACAGGAACTGTAGTGTAGCTCTACACACACACACACACACACACACACACACACACACACAGGAACTGTAGTGTAGCTCCACACACACACACATACAAAGGAACTGTAGTGTAGCTCTTCACACACACACACACACACACACACACACACACACAGGAACTGTAGTGTAGCTCTTCACACACACGAGGTCAGTGTTTCACTTGTCCTGTTTCAACCGTTCCAGGATTCACTGTGAGAGCGTGATAATGATGATGATGATGATGATGATGATGAACACCTCAAGGAGATTATAATGAGCATCTACACAAACAAGCAAACCACATGCATACACAACACAAATTACTGAATTAAATAAGAAAAAAATAAGATTATAACATTTTATAATAATAATAGCATGATTTAAAATATATATTACAGTTTTTTTCAGTCGCTAACAATAGTTTGTCCAACCAATTTTCACATTTTCAAAACTCTAAACATAATTAGCACAGCATCGGCCTTTTGTGGCCATACCATTCACACATTTCATATCGTTTTCACTAGGGATGTCCCGATCAGGTTTTTTTGCCCTCGAGTCCGAGTCCGAGTCATTTGATTTTGAGTATCTACAGATACCGAGTCCCGATCCGATACTTATACATAAAAAAAAAAGAAGAGAGAAAAAACAGATCCAGGATGTTCCTTATTTTTATTTAATTCACCTTATTTTAACATTCAACAACTCTGTTAACAAACAGGGCACTTCTGTGAGGTAGCTTCAACAATCAAGTAATAAATAACATAAAATCTTCACTTTTGGACTTTAGTGCAACAGTAAATCTAGAAAAAGTCCAATATAAAAACAAATAGCACCTCAACTTAAAATACCCGGCAGGCATGTAAACAAAAAATAAAAGAAATGTTTTAAAAGTGTATTAAAAAAATAATGAGAATATATATATACATTAGGGATGTAACAGTTCACAAAATTTGCGGTTCGATACGATTCAGCAAAAAGAAAGAAATGCCAGAGAAATGTCCTATTTATTAAAAGAAAAACTATTTGAAGTAAGTTTGAGTTTTCCTACATCTTGAAACTTTCAGGTTTATAAATAGGGGTAATCTTTGAAGGATGAATAAATAATGTTTTGGTAATCACATTAAAAATAACATTTAATATATATTTATATAATATTTGAGTTTTGAAGTGCAACATTAAATCCATGTTCATTCACGGCACAATATTTCTCGTGGTTCCCACGTCAGCGCTGTTTGATCAAATAGAGATCTACAGTTAATAACGGAGAAATTTGAATGCTTCTCACTAGATCTCGCAGCAATGTTATTACTTCCAGTGAAGAAAACATTTTAATTCGCCACTGGTCTCTTAGCACAGTGTCGCTTGATCTCGCGCTGCACAGATGTTGCTGGTCCGAACTGATAATTGGTCCGTTAAGCACAATATAATGAGTAGCGCAGTTTCGTTCCGCTTTCACACGTTTGCCATTTGATGTTGCGCAACGTTGTGGTGATCGCGCCAGCGCGGATTTTGTCTGCAGGAAAAATGGTCCTAGGAATCGTTTGGTTTGTATCCGTACCGAACTAGAAGCCTTGTACCGAAACGGTTAAATAATTACGAATACATGTACCGTTACACCCCTAATTTACATATATCCGAGTCCTGATCGGGAGGTAACCTCCGATTCCGATCGAGTCTGAAACCACGTGATCGGGCCCGATTTCCGATCGCGTGATCGGATCGGGACATCCCTAGTTTTCACACAATATGCAGTCAGTGAACACATTTCCACAATGCTTACATTTTCTTAACAGACAAGCTATACCTCCCAACAAAATTATGGATTGTTTTTGTAGTATTTGCGAACGTTAACACACACAATCCCACAATAGCAAAAACAATATTCCAAACCTTAGATACAGTATAAAAACCTCTGCTCCTGGAATGATATCAGTTCAAAAACAATATATCTTTCTAAGAAAGAAAGAAAGATTAGTTAGAAAGAAAGATAGATTAGAAAGAAAGAAAGATTAATTAGAAAGGAAGTAGAAAGATTAGCTAGAAAGAAAGAAAGAAAGATTAGTTAGAAAGAAAGATTAGTAAGAAAGAAAGAAAGAAAGAAAGAAAGATTAGTTAGAAAGTAAGATTAGTTAGAAAGAAAGAATAGTTAGAAAGAAAGAAAGTGTCAGCTACTGTCAGAATCTGAAAGAGGACCCAGGCGCAGAATAGCTGTGAAGGGGAGTTTTATTAACAAGACTGTAGACAGGGCACAACAAGGAGAGTGAGGTGTGAAACAGTTCGAAGAGTAGGGCTGACGACACGATGACAGGCAAGGAGGGTGACCACTGAAATCAGTCCTGGGTGAAAACGGGCTTGTAGAGTCCAGAAGTAGAGGCAGCACCAGATGGAATGATGGTGAGGAAGACCAGGCAGGAACACAATGAACCAGAGGCTTGATCTCTTCGCTGTAGCACCAGTCTAGCTGCAATGCAGTGAATGTCAGTGGTCAGGAATTCTCATGATGCAGGGAAGGGACAAACACAAGACTCACAATGAACAAGACAAGACACAAGATAACAGGGCAAGACAATATAATAATTAATAGGAAATATGAAAATAAAGACTGAAACAGAACTATGACTAGTGAAGCAAAACAAAAGAAAACTAGGAATAAAGTTACTGAAACTTGCAATCCAAAAATAAAACAAAAGAATAAACTGACAGAGAACTACAATGATAATTTAAAGTAGAATGATAATCTAGAGTAGAAATAAAATCAAAAGAGGAAAAACAAAAGACTAAAACTAACTAGAACAAGACTGGAAGGGAAAAAGGCAAAATGATACACTAGAGCTAGAAAGATCAATAATATCACAACAAGATCTAGGTTTAACCATACACACAAGGCAAACAGGAATAAACCACAAAGCACACAAAACAAACCAGCAAAGACAAGAGGGAAAAAGGCACAATATAAGGGACCAGAGCACATGAGGATCAGGTGAGCACAATTAGTGAAATGTGGACTAAACAAGGGGGCATGGTAACGGGAAACAAGGAGGCGGGATAAGAGGAGCACATGGCCAACACAAACAAAGACAAAGCCATGTGCTCAAGCACAAGACAAACAAGGAAACATTAAACAGTGACAAAACAGACAAGACTGTCATGGCAGGACCCTGACAGTACCCCTCCCCCAATGGACGCCTCCTGGCGTCCAAACTAGGCACTGGAGTCCAAGGGGGTTTCACCTGGGGGGGGGTGGGTGGAGGGGAAACCTGAAAGCCCCATAATGGCCAGAAAACACAGGGGGCGGGACTTGACGGGTGGGAATAGGACCAGGCAAAAAGTTCAAGGTTGACCAGGGAGGTGCTGGCTTAGGAGGATCATGACGATGACCGGGCAACACAGAGGGCAGGATAGGAGGGATGAGAACCCGATTAGAGACACCTCTAGAAATCGGGACCAGCTTCACAGGTGGGGACTTCCGACTAGGTTTTGTGTCTGGACAGGATTCAGGGAGAGTCTCTTGATTAGGGAAATGTTTGGGAACAAATTCAGGAGCCATAACTGCACTGGCAGGTAATGAGGACAGCTTTAACGACCCCTGGATCAACGTGAGGTTATGCACAGCCTCAGAGGCTTCATCAGATTTGGAAGACATAGACCATGCTGAAGGCGTCGGAGCTGATGCAGACTTCTTGACCTTATCGTGACTGGCAGGAACAACCTCAGAGGAAATGGCAAAACTGGCAGGAATCCTTTCATGGAGTGTGTCATGGCTTGTGAGCAGCTCAGGGATGGCCTCCGTGGCTATAACGGGCAGATCAAGATGCCCTGAAATGGCCAGGTCAGAAGCAGCTTCTGAGGAAGTAACATGACTGGCAGGTTCGGTTTCTTTGGGCATGACTTGGTTGGATGACACCTCCAAGATGGCCTCGATGGCCTCAGCAGATGAGTTGAGATGCTCAGGAAGGGTTTCCGTGGCCAAAACAGGAACGGCTTCTGAAAGAACGACGTGACAAGCAGGGTTGGTTTCTGTGGGCACAACAGGACTGGCAGGCTGTTCTGAGGTAGCCTCCATGGCCATTACAGGCAGGGTGAGCTGCTCTGGAATGGCCTCCATGGCCAGGTCAAAAACAGTCTCTGTGGAGGTAGCCGTGCTGATTTGAATGCCCACTTTGGACAAGACAGGACTGGTAAATGATTCAGGCTGTGCAGTGCCAGGTTTCTTCAACACAGGCATAGCTGGTGAAGTAGGTGACTTAGGTTTTGGTTCCAGGTTAAATATTTCTGGAACTACTGAATACAGGACCAACTGAGTCGTGTCCTCCTGGACCATAGGATTAGGGACCTCCTGACTCAGACTCTCTTGAACCTCTGGAACAGGGGCCTCTTGATTCAGGCTCACCTGGACATCTGGACTAGGGGCCTCTTGACTCAGGCTCTCCTGGACCAATGGGTTTGACCTCTCCTGAATATGGTCCTCCGGGATCACTGGACTTGCGACCATAAGAATCGGGTCCTCTGGGACCACTGAACACAGGGACACCTGACTTGGGTCCTCCTGGGCCAATGGATTAGGAACCTTTGTACTCGGACCCTCCTGGGCCAATGGATTAGGGACATCTGTACTCAGGTCCTCCTGGGTCAGTGGGCTTGGGACCTCTGAAAGAGCATTTGACTGCACATGCGTCCTCCCTTTCTTATGCTTCTGAGGGCACAAAGGTGAATGATTGGCCGCTTCTAAGACGACTGCAGCGGCTGTAGCTGCATTAAACTTGACTGCCCTTGGGATGAATGCTGCTAACCTGGCGGGCTCTGGAGTGACTGGAGCAGGCTCTGGAGTGACTGGAGCGGGCTTGACGGGCTCTGGTGTGACTGGAGCGGGCTTGACGGGCTCTGGTGTGACTGGAGCGGGCTTGACGGGCTCTGGTGTGACTGGAGCGGGCTCTGGTGTGACTGGAGCGGGCTTGACGGGCTCTGGTGTGACTGGAGCGGGCTTGACGGGCTCTGGTGTGACTGGAGCGGGCTTGACGGGCTCAGGAACAACTACTGTTTCAGAGAAAAATGGAAACTCTGGATTGGCCAACTCAGGGGAAGCTGCAGCACGTTCAACCGCCCTCTTCCTCCTCAACCTGCGTTTCTCTGTGGGAGTCAGAAAATCAGGGTCCTGACTCAACGAAGGAGGGATGATGGGGGAGTCGCTGCAGGCTGACTCTGGTGGTGTGAGTAACTGCCAGTCCTTGCGGTGGTGCAGATAGTTGGTAAAGTTCCAGAAATCCAAGATTCGAAGTTGCACCATCTCCCACTGTGGCAGGGGGTCATCAAGACAGAGGTTAAAAGTATCCTTAAGGGCCGCATCATCATACTCAAGACCCTTAGCCATTGTCCAGAAAAACTGGGCGAAGGACCGCACTTTCTGGCCCTGCTGACGAAGTGATGCCACGCCCTGCTGGAGTGCCAGTCTCTCCTGGGCAGTTGCAGGAGGAACAATACGGAGGCTCATTCTGCTGGGTCTGGTTCTGGCTGGTTTGTTCTGTCAGGTACTGTCAGAATCTGAAAGAGGACCCAGGCGCAGAATAGCTGTGAAGGGGAGTTTTATTAACAAGACTGTAGACAGGGCACAACAAGGAGAGTGAGGTGTGAAACAGTTCGAAGAGTAGGGCTGACGACACGATGACAGGCAAGGAGGGTGACCACTGAAATCAGTCCTGGGTGAAAACGGGCTTGTAGAGTCCAGAAGTAGAGGCAGCACCAGATGGAATGATGGTGAGGAAGACCAGGCAGGAACACAATGAACCAGAGGCTTGATCTCTTCGCTGTAGCACCAGTCTAGCTGCAATGCAGTGAATGTCAGTGGTCAGGAATTCTCAGGATGCAGGGAAGGGACAAACACAAGACTCACAATGAACAAGACAAGACACAAGATAACAGGGCAAGACAATATAATAATTAATAGGAAATATGAAAATAAAGACTGAAACAGAACTATGACTAGTGAAGCAAAACAAAAGAAAACTAGGAATAAAGTTACTGAAACTTGCAATCCAAAAATAAAACAAAAGAATAAACTGACAGAGAACTACAATGATAATTTAAAGTAGAATGATAATCTAGAGTAGAAATAAAATCAAAAGAGGAAAAACAAAAGACTAAAACTAACTAGAACAAGACTGGAAGGGAAAAAGGCAAAATGATACACTAGAGCTAGAAAGATCAATAATATCACAACAAGATCTAGGTTTAACCATACACACAAGGCAAACAGGAATAAACCACAAAGCACACAAAACAAACCAGCAAAGACAAGAGGGAAAAAGGCACAATATAAAGGGACCAGAGCACATGAGGATCAGGTGAGCACAATTAGTGAAATGTGGACTAAACAAGGGGGCGTGGTAACGGGAAACAAGGAGGCGGGATAAGAGGAGCACATGGCCAACACAAACAAAGACAAAGCCATGTGCTCAAGCACAAGACAAACAAGGAAACATTAAACAGTGACAAAACAGACAAGACTGTCATGGCAGGACCCTGACAGAAAGATTGGTTAGAAAGAAAGAAAGAAAGAAAGATAGATAGATAGATAGATAGATAGATAGATAGATAGATAGATAGATCGATAGATAGATAGATAGATAGATAGATAGATAGATAGATAGATAGAAAGATTAGTTAGAAATCTTTAGAAGTTTTAAGTTTCTAGTAGTGTTTAGTGTGTTTTGACTGGTGTATTAGTGTTTAGTGTGTGTTGACTGGTGTATTATTAGTATAGTAGTTTTTAGTGTGTTTTGACTGGTGTATTATTAGTATAGTAGTGTTTAGTGTGTTTTGACTGGTGTAATATTAGTATAGTAGTGTTTAGTGTGTTTTGACTGGTGTATTATAGTAGTGTTTAGTGTGTGTTGACTGGTGTATTATTAGTATAGTAGTGTTTAGTGTGTTTTGACTGGTGTATTATTAGTATAGTAGTGTTTAGTGTGTTCTGACTGGTGTATTATTAGTATAGTAGTGTTTAGTGTGTTTTGAATGATGTATTATTAGTATAGTAGTGTTTAGTGTGTTTTGACTGGTGTATTATTAGTATAGTAGTGTTTAGTGTGTTTTGACTGGTGTAATATTAGTATAGTAGTGTTTAGTGTGTTTTGACTTGTGTATTATTAGTATAGTAGTGTTTAGTGTGTTTTGACTGGTGTATTATTACAGTTTTTCTCAAATGCTAAAACACATTTCACAAATGTTTCCTCCATGTTCCCCAATGTCTAAACACAACACCCTTTCCTAAAGCTACATAAACACAACCACACCTTCTCACTTCAAAACTCAAACTTTCACACCACAGGGCTGCCAACTTTTGAGTTCAGCTTAGAGTGAGATTTGGGGGGGCGGGGCTTGGGTTATGGGGGAGGGGCTTATTGAGGGGCGTGGCTTGGTGTGGGGAAAAATACAAACACAAAATCCTTGCATTAGCAGAAATGTATTAAGTATATATTGATTGTCAAAGTATTTGGTATCTGTACAGAATTTCTTGGGAGATTTACATTACATTTAATTTTACATTTAACATTTTAATTGACATTCTGTTCTTAGAAAACAATAATTAATATAACTACTAGGCATGTCCATATTTGTCATCTGGAAATGCTTTTGTACTGTTTTTATGATAAAGTTATGTAAAATAACTGCTCAGTGCTGCAAAACAAACAACTCTATATTGCTAACTTAATTCTAAACTATATAACAGGCCTATTACCAGCCTAAACTGGATGGAGACAAGGAGCGCCCTGTAACTCTTTGACCTGCCTGCGTTCACAATTCACACGGTGCAGATGGGAGGGAGAACGGCTGACTACACAGTTTATGGGAATAAATTGTGTATTTCCCTCACAATTGTCACAAAAAACTCACACTGTCTGCCTGGTCTCCAGAGCCGGTCCGAGCCTTTTGGGGGCCCTAAGCAGAATTTGATTTGGGGGCCCCCTCCCACTACGCAAAGTCCCCTGTGCTTGACGATTATTGACACAAATGTCACGCAATAATGATACATTATGAATGAATATACAGTAAGGTTATGTATCAATACAAAATAAATAGGCCTACTTAATAAAAAAATAGATGCCTACTTAAATAAAAAAGTTTTAACTTTTACTTTACTCTTTTACTAACTCTTTAAAACTTCTTAAAACAAACTGTCTCGTCTCAAAACATATAAAATAAATGATTTGCTAAAATAATGACAAAACTGAGAAATCAGAAATATAATAAGAGCAAGGGTTCAACAATGACAATTATTGTTGAAAACTGTAAAAATATTATTATTTCTCAACTGTCTCAATACAGTGTAACTGTCCACTGGGTTGTGTTGCGAAAGACACGCAAGCTCGCTTAATCACCTCTCTGCCGTCGTGTGCGCGTGCGCGGTTAGGAGCGCGCCGTTAAGAGCTCAACACATCTGTCTCGCATGCACGCTCGCTCGCTATAGATTACAGGATATTTTAACTGATTTGCGGTAAAACTAGTCGATCACGAATTGCTCAACTGGTAGATCTATAGATAAACTTATCTTTCAGGCATTTGACCGACCGGGTTGACACTTCAGCGTGAGAAATCGGGGGGGTGGCGTGAGAGTGTGAGAATTGGCTCAATTGCGTGAGTCTCAATGCGTGAGAGTTGGCAGCCCTGCACCAAAAGAGCAGCTCGAAGCTTTCAAAAATGTAAACACTATACACTACTCAGACCTACATTACACACTACAGCAAAACAATTGAAAACACAATGCTCAATTTGTGAGAAGGTTCTTTGTTTCATAACTGCCAATGCATATTTTTAGAAACTTTACAGTAATGGAACTTCTTAGATCTCTGCAGAGGATTAGGCATTTAGATTTGCGAGTTTCATATGAAGAGTATAAACATGTACACTACTGTAACACAACTCAATGCAAAAACAGAATCTATTGCTCTTGAAACAGTACTCTTGAAAACATGATCAGGGTGTGAAGTTTTTTTATTTACTTTATTCACACCACACACACACCACAATCACTGTGCGGCATCATGTCGCTGAGCTGCATCGGGGTACATCACCTCATCCACATCGCAGGCTATATAGTCTCTTGCCAGGCACCACGGGAAAAACGCCCTGGAATGGCGAATCCATCCTTGGAAGGCCTCCACTGGGATGTCAACACAGGCCAGCTCCATTGCCCTTAGGAGGTTCTCTCTAGTGTATGGTTGTCTGTCATAAACCTTCCATCTCCACGATGAGAAGAACTCCTCTATAGGGTTCAGGAAAGGGGAGTAGGGTGGCAGACAGACGTTTAAAAAGTGGTTACTGTTGGTGGTGAACCACTCTCTGATTTGGTTTGTTCTGTGGAAGCGTACATTGTCCCAAATGATCACATAAATGTGATGTGCGGGCCCAGGATGGTGTTGTTGGCGGTCCAGGAGGATGTCTTTTAGCTCCTCTAGGAAGGTGAGGAGACGTTGGGTGTTGTAAGACCCAAGGACAGCATGCCGGTGGACGCGCAGAGTTGCGCTCAAAGGGAACCCTATAGACCTGTTTCATCCGCATCTTTTGGCACCGGAGAACTCGGTCTGTTGTGGCCAAGCTGACATCATCAATGCTCTCAAAGTTGACATTATCGGCAATGACTTTGTCTCTGATCTCCCGGAGTCTGATGAGGTTGTTCTCACGAACCATATCCACAATGAGGGTTTCTTGTGCCGCTGTAAATATGGCAACCCTCCCACCTCTATGTGGCATTCTTTCAACTCTAAAGAAAGAAACATGTGTTGTCAATTGACATGTTTTACAATACAGTAACAACTGATTTGAAACCAATAGACTACTTTCACAGGCTTGTTAAATTGTATTGTGACAAAGAAAGCAATAGAGTACAATACCTGTTGTGTTGTCTGAATGCCCTGATAATGGTGGCCACGGTGAACCTACTCAGGTTTGGACGGACTCTTAGTCCTGCTTCAGCCATTGTCATGCCATGGACAATGACATGGTCAATGACTGTTGCTCACATCTCGTCCATAATGATGGTGCGAGGTCCTCTTCCTCGTTGGCCTCCTCCTCTTTCTTGTTGGCCTCCTCCTCTCCCTTGTTGGCGTCCTCCTCTCCCTTGTTGGCGTCCTCCTCTCCCTTGTTGGCCTCCTCCTCTCCCTTGTTGGCCTCCTTCTCTCCCTTGTTGGCCTCCTCCTCTTCCTTGTTGGCTCCTCCTCTTCCTTGTTGGCCTCCTCCTCTCCCTTGTTGGCCTTCTCCTCTCCCTTGTTGGCCTCCTCCTCTCCCTCATTGGCCTCCTCCTCTCCCTTGTTGGCCTCCTCCTCTCCCTCGTTGGCCTCCTCCTCTTCCTCGTTGGCCTCCTCCTCTTCCCCTGACTCTGCCTTCATCCATTGTGTTTGTTTGGAATCTTCAGCAAACTGTACACTCTGAACTTGCTTTTATACATGTGGTCACAGCATTAGCAACAAGTGTCTTCAATTTTGAGTCATTGTGTGTAATGAATGACGCCAGATGTGTGCATTGTGTTCAAATATTGCTGACTCTGGCAAGCATTTTGCATCACATGAGCTTTCATTTGAGAATATGAGCAGAGTTCTTTTGCAACTTGTGTTTTAGCAAGGAAAAATGTGTTAAGATTAATGAGAACGGAGGATTGTGTTTTGTGAATTGTGTCTTCATGGGAAATGTGTTTATGATATTGGAAAATGATGGCTAGATTTAGTAAATGTGTTTAGACAACTGCTCATTTGGTTTAGAGGATTGGCTTTTGTGTTTTAGCATTTGAGAAAAACTGTAGTATAGAATTGGTAGTGTGTTCCCCTTCAGGGACTACCGCTGCGTGTAATCGCAGTGGGAACGCCCTGCAGCAAGACGCGTCTGAAGCATGAATGAAATCAGTCAATGGAGAGAATGAGCGTACGGCGAGTGACGTCATCGACAAGGAAGCTATAAATATCCCCTGAGCACACAATACGCCAGCTTTTGTTACTTCAGCAAGCTCTGTGTGTGTCTGAAATCTATCGATTGTGTTTGTCTGTTTTAGACAGGAGTTTCTCACTATATATATATATATATTATATATTAAAAAAACAATATGAGCGAGCAGTATAGAAGGTGTGTTTCCCCCTGTACACGCGGGTAGGGATTCACACGAGTTATGTGTGACTTGTTTGGGAGTGCAGCATGCCCAGTCGGCTCTCGAGGGAGTCGATTGTCAGCATTGCAAACGTTTTCCCTTGAGAACTCTGCGCTCGCGGCGATCGCTCTTCGAGGAGAGTGGTTTGCTGCGAGTTCCCCGAGGCTCGGGTCCCGCTTCTGTTGAGGCAGAGCGGCGGCGCTTGTCTTGGGGCTCGCAGATGGATCTCACGGGTGACGTTGAGACGGGCTCCGCCCTATCTCAGCTATCTCCGGCGAGATCTAGTGCCTCTCACCCGGCTCTCTGGAAGCACGCGCTGCGGCGGTTACTTCTGCCTGGGTGGAGGCACATGATGATGTTGAATTAAGATTATCCAGTTCTGAGGAGCTGGATGTCGAAAGTTTTGCATCAGAGGAAGTTTGTCACATTATACTGCAAATGATGAAGGTTTGATGGATGTGTTATCTCGGGCTGTTGAAAAGCTCAGTATCGAGTGGCCAGCTGATAGACAGGAGTCTAGTAATAAAAGTAAACTAGATGTTAGATTTCTGTCTGCACGACCTCAACCTTCTCGCCGGTGCTTACCGTTCTTCCCAGATCTTCATGCTGAGGTTTAAAGACCTGGGTTAGACCGGTCTCAAGCAGAATTTACACAAATCAGTCCAATGCTTATGAAAAAAAAATAATAACATTGTTGGTACTAAATCTGCTGGTTATGTGACGATGCCGAAGGCAGAGGAGACGCTCGTGAGCTATCTCTCGCCTGCTTCATCGTCTTCACTTAAAGCACCGCCTCTGCCCTCTAAACCACTAAAATACTTCTGTGTTAGTGGGGAAGGCTTACTTGGCGGCGGAGGGCAGTCGCCGAGTACCTCAAAAAGAGCGCAGCAGAAACGAAGTGTCGCGTCTCGTGCCCCCCCGCAGAGAAACTGGAGGGACGAGGCGGGGCGCTCTCCGGCGCGACCTTCTCGCGGTAGGGCTGATCTGAGGACAGTCATTATCACCAAGAAGGCCGCGTCGAAAAAATCCTGACGTGCTGAACGTCAGGACTCTGAGGAACCATCGTGAAAGAATTGAGTTCACTGCACAAAAACACGGTGACCTGTCTTTCCCGATGCCCTCAGGGGTCTACTCTACTAACCCTGCCTTCACAGGGCGTAGAGAGACTCGGTGAGCGATTTCCCGAGGGACGCTCGCCCCCTCCGAGGAGGGTTGTGGAGTGCCCAGACCAGCTGTTCCCTGCCAGTGTGTTACAGGGCACTGTGTCTGTCACTCGGGATGTTCATCCAGAGGCCAGCCTCGAGAGGCTGGTTCCCTTAGTAGAGTTCCTGGCGGAATGGAAAATTCTCCCCAATGTTTCTCAATGGGTCCTGAATACTATAGAGAACGGGTACGCTATTCAGTTCAGAACGCGTCCACCTCGGTTCAGAGGGGTTCTGCCTACAGTGGTGGGCCCCGAGCAGGCTCTGCTATTAAAACAGGAGGTAAAAACTGATTGTATTTTTCATACAGTATTTTTTCTGTTTTCTTAAATTACATAAAAATGTAAAATTACAAATATAATCTGTAATTAAACAGTAACAAAACAGTTAAATGATAAAACGGTCAAATGACTGGCAGCCCCCCAAAAACTGTAACATTAAAGTAAAAAATCCTAAATTAAATAAACTGAAAAACACTGTGATTATTCTGGATATACCTGTAAAATAACAATCATATGCCTTCAGTGAAAAAAAAAAATCATAAAAAGAGGGTCAAATGACTGCCAGCTATGGCTGCCAGACAAAAACCATAAAATTAAAGTAAAATCTTATAATTCAAATAAAACAAAAAAACCTTGTTATTTCACAGGTATTTCCTGCATTATTATGATCATATACCTTCATTTTAAAAAAATCGTAAAAAAAGGGTCAAATGACTGGCAGCTACGGCTGCCAAACAAAAACCATATAATTAAAGTAAAATCTTCTAATTCAAATAAAACAAAAAAAACACTGTTATTTAACAGGTATTTCCTGCATTATTATGATCATATACCTTCATTGTAAAAAACTCGTAAAAAAAAGGGTCAAATGACTGGCAGCTACGGCTGCCAAACAAAAACCATAAAATTAAAGTAAAATCTTATAATTCAAATAAAACAAAAAAAACACTGTTATTTCACAGGTATTTCCTGCATTATTATGATCATATACCTTCATTGTAAAAAAAATCGTAAAAAAAGGGTCAAATGACTGGCAGCTACGGGTGCCAAACAAAAACCATATAAATAAAGTAAAATATCCTAATTTAAATAAAGTGTAAAAACTTTAATAGAAATGTGATGTCACCATGTGTCACGAATGCAGCCTCTGTGGCTCCCTCCGCTCACCACCAGAGGTCACCATCTCCTGAGTACTAACTCTTTGGACTGCATTTCCCATATACCCCGTACCTGTGGCTGATTTGACTCACAGGTGTTTCCCATTGACTTTCTCTATTTAAACTGTTCTCTCAGCTTCCTCATTGCGAACTTGTCTTGCCATGCAAACATTTCTAAGCGTTTATTCCGTGTGTGATTTCCCGTGTATGACCTGGACTGTTTACTGGACTCTGATTCTTTGCCGCCTGCCTATTCTGATTGCATCTGCCTTGTCATTTGGTTACCCTGTGTGTTTGTCACCTGCCCTGATCTTCAGCCTGAACTCTGACTTTGATTCTGCCTTATCTACATTGTGCTTGAAGCCTGTGATTGAACTCTGCCTGTTTGACTTGCATTCTGTTTTAATAAAGCTGCATATGGATCCTCACGCCACTGCCTCCTCGTTACACCATGATTGAGATCAGTGTTTGGTTTAGTAGGGCTCATGACTCTTGAGTTTCAACATTACTTTTTCTCTGGCTGCCTTAACTGTGTTTTGATGCACATTTATTATGGCAATATTTGCAAGAGAAAATATAAGATGATTTTGGTCATTTATTGATGATTTTATAGTCATCATATGATGATCTGATTCATTGATATGACAGTCAAATCTCTATTAGCTGTAAATACACTATATGTAGATAGACTTTAGTGTTATACAAAGGCAATTATTATCATACTTTTTTCACATGACTTGTTGAAATATTGTGGGATCAGTATTATTGCAATCTCAAATAAAAAATATATATATTCTACATAATTTTTTTTGAGTTGGTTTATTTTGTTAGGAGTATAGAGACATCAATAATCAACATATAAATCTCTACAATGGTGACAATCAACAAAGCCTTTTTGTGACTTTATAATATTTGTATTGTCACCATTGTTGAGATTCATACGCTAATTCTTGATGTCTGTATGATCCTGTCAAAACATTGTTTGCATAATGACTTCATAAAATCTTATATAACAGCATTGTAGGATATTCTATAGCAATACTGCCATTCAAAATGAACAATTTACAACTTACTCAGTCATTAAAAAGTCATACCAATCAGGTGGTATCAATACAGCAGACAACTGCTTGATGAATATTATCACTATTAAGTGACCAACATCATCTGATCTGAGTTTCTCTCGATTTCCTACAATAACAAATATGCATCAAAGACATGCACAGTTAAGAGAAAAACCAATGTTAATATTTGAAGGGTCAAGAGCCCAACTAAAGCCAACACTGACCTCTATCATGGTGACATCAAACTTTATTATTTTCAATAGAATATCAACTTCTAAACCTCTGTTATTTCTCAATAAGAATGTTAGTATGAAAGAAGGATTGTAATAAGTGAAGATGCTGAGATTTTGACAGATCTGTTAGTGTTTAATGTTCTGTTGGGATGTAAAGTGTTTCTGTATGGTGTGTTTTGTGTCTGTCACCATTGTGTTGAAGAGTAGAGCCTGTGATTCAGTCCAGGATGAGCAGAGTAACACTGATGAAATGCTGTGTGTTGCTTTATTTAACCGACAGTAACTGTGTAGTTGCTGATAACGTATAATCACAGTAAATCATGCATGTAGTTTATAGCAAGATATTTACTTTTTACAGTGAATATGTTTTTTAGTAAAAATTCAGTAAATATATATATATATACAGTATATATGAAATAACTGTGTTTCTGTTAAAAAGCTTAATGAAGATTTCTGCAATAGTATTTATAATTTAAATTAGGATATTTTACATTCATTTTATGTTTTTTTGTATGGCAGCCATTGCTGACAGTCATTTGACCTTTTTTTCACAGTGAAGGTGTTTGATCATAATAATTTAGGAAATAACTGTAAAATAACAGTGTTTTTCTGTAAAACATTTAAGGACAAAGTTTGGAAAAGTTTTTTGCACTCAATTTAAATTAGGATATTTTACTTTATTTTTACGGTTGTTGTTTGGCAGCCGTAGCTGCCAGTCATTGACCGTTTTTTTACGATTTTATTTTTTACAGTGTGTCTTTTCCGATGCCCTCAGGGGTCTACTCTTCTAACCCTGCCTTCACAGGGCGTAGAGAGACTCGGCGAGCGATTTCCCGAGGGACGCTCGCCCCCTCCGAGGAGGGTAGTGGAGTGCCCAAACCAGCTGTTCCCTGCCAGTACGTTACAGGGCGCTGTGTCTGTCACTCGGGATGTTCAAATCAGATCCGAGGACTGGTTTGTCACGATAGATCTAAAGGACGCTTACTTCCATGTATCTATCCTCCCTCAACACAAGAAGTTCCTGATGTTCGCTTTCGGGGGCGAAGCGTACCAATATCGGGTTCTTCTGTTCGGCCTAGCACTGTCACCCCGAACATTTACGAAGTATATGGATGCTGCTATAGCCCCGCTGAGGTTACAGGGCATCCGCATTCTGAATTATATAGACGATTGCTTGATTTTAGCTCAATCGGAACAACAGGCGGTTCGGCACCGAGATGTCGTTCTTGTTCATATCAAGAGACTGGGGCTGAGGCTCAAAGCCAAAAAGAGTGTTCTTTCTCCATTACAGAGAACCACTTTTCTAGGTGTAGTGTGGGATTCAACGACGATGCAGGCACGATTGTCACCTGCTCATATTGCTTTGATTCTCGCCGCAGTAGATCAGGTCAAGCTAGGCCAGTCATCCACTGTAAAACAGTTCCAGAGACTGTTATGTCTCATGGCAGCTGCGTCCAACGTGATACCTTTTGGCCTCTTGCACATGAGACCGTTACAGTGGTGGCTCAGAACCAAGGGATTCTCCCCGAGGGGAAATCCGCTTCGCATGATTGTGAGTTTGCGACGGTGTCATCGCGCCCTGATCATGTGGAAAGATCCTTGGTTTCTGTCCCAAGGCCCTGTGTTAGAAGCTCCTTGTCGTCGCGTTATGCTAACGACAGATGCCTCTCTCACGGGTTGGGGGGCGATCATGAATGGTCGCCCGGCTCAGGCTCTGTGGGAGGACCATCATCGTCTGTGGCACATAAACTGCCTAGAGATGTTGGCGTTGTTTCAGGCTCTGAAACACTTCCTCCCTTATGCTTATGGTTCGGCCCATCAGCCTTCACCTTTGGCTGTAAGGGCTCATTCCACCCGGAGTATGGCTGCGTCTACAGCTCTTCTTTCAGGAGATTCTCTTCAGGACGTTTGTGATGCGGCAGGCTGGTCCTCACCGCACACTTTCGTCAGATTTTTTTCCCTTGACCTTAGCTCCACTCCAGGGGCTCAGGTTCTCTCTTCGGTTTGTGTCTCCGAATGACACACGACGGGGATTTGGTCGTATGGGGATGTGGGTATTGCGTTCCCACTGCGATTACACACAGCGGTAGTCCCTGAAGGGGAACATCCCGGGTTACGTATGTAACCCTAGTTCCCCGAAGGGACGGACGCTGCGTGTCCTGCCATACTCTCGGCATCCCCTTGGGTCGCTTGCTTCAGCTTGCTTTAACTTTTAAGCTAGCGTATTGTGTGCTCAGGGGATATTTATAGCAATCCTGGTTGATGACGTCACTCGCCGTACGCTCATTCTCTCCATTGACTGATTTCATTCATGCTTCAGACGAGTCACGCTGGAGGCGTCCACGATTACACGCAGCGTCCGTCCCTTCGGGGAACTAGGGTTACATACGTAACCCGGGACGTTTTGACTCTTGTATTAATAGTATAGTAGTGTTTAGTGTGTTTTGACTGGTGTATTATTAGTATAGTAGTGTTTAGTGTGTTTTGACTGGTGTATTATTAGTATAGTAGTGTTTAGTGTGTTTTGACTTATGTATTATTAGTATAGTAGTGTTTAGTGTGTTTTGACTGATGTATTATTAGTATAGTAATGTTTAGTGTGTTTTGACTTATGTATTATTAGTATAGTAGTGTTTAGTGTGTGTTGACTGTATTATTAGTATAGTAGTGTTTAGTGTGTTTTGATTGGTGTATTATTAGTATAGTAGTGTTTAGTGTGTTCTGACTGATGTATTATTAGTATAGTAGTGTTTAGTGTGTTTTGACTGATGTATTATTAGTATAGTAGTGTTTAGTGTGTTTTGACTTATGTATTATTAGTATAGTAGTGTTTAGTGTGTTTTGACTGGTGTATTATTAGTATAGTAGTGTTTAGTGTGTTCTGACTGATGTATTATTAGTATAGTAGTGTTTAGTGTGTTTTGACTGATGTATTATTAGTATAGTAGTGTTTAGTGTGTTTTGACTGGTGTATTATTAGTATAGTAGTGTTTAGTGTGTTTTGACTGGTCTATTATTAGTATAGTAGTGTTTAGTGTGTTTTGACTGATGTATTATTAGTATAGTAGTGTTTAGTGTGTTTGACTGATGTATTATTAGTATAGTAGTGTTTAGTGTGTTTAGACTGGTGTATTATTAGTATAGTAGTGTTTAGTGTGTTTTGACTGATGTATTATTAGTATAGTAGTGTTTAGTGTGTTTTGACTGGTGTATTATTAGTATAGTAGTGTTTAGTGTGTTTTGACTGGTGCATTATTAGTATAGTAGTGTTTAGTGTGTTTTGACTGATGTATTATTAGTATAGTAGTGTTTAGTGTGTTTTGACTGGTGTATTATTAGTATAGTAGTGTTTAGTGTGTTTTGACTGGTGTATTATTAGTATAGTAGTGTTTAGTGTGTTTTGACTTATGTATTATTAGTATAGTAGTGTTTAGTGTGTTTTAACTGATGTATTATTAGTATAGTAGTGTTTAGTGTGTTTAGACTGGTGTATTATTAGTATAGTAGTGTTTAGTGTGTTTTGACTGATGTATTATTAGTATAGTAGTGTTTAGTGTGTTTTGACTGGTGTATTATTAGTATAGTAGTGTTTAGTGTGTTTTGACTGATGTATTATTAGTATAGTAGTGTTTAGTGTGTTTTGACCGGTGTATTGTTAGAATAGTAGTGTTTAGTGTGTTTTGACTGGTGTATTATTAGTATAGTAGTGTTTAGTGTGTTTTGTTTTATTAGTATAGTAGTGTTTAGTGTGTTTTGACTGATGTATTATTAGTATAGTAGTATAGTTTTGACTGCACGTTATGAAAGCTCCTGATGTTCCAGTGCAGATCGTCTCAGATCTTGATCACAGGGTTCAAGAACAAAGATGTTTTCTGAATAACTTTAATAAAGAGTTGATACATCAGACTGTGTTGGTTCTGAGTGTAACCTTTATATTTAAATCTGCAGTTTCCGCAAGAAAGTGTTTCACATATACAGTATATCAATAAAAAACATGATTTATGATCATGTCTACTTACACGAGATAAAGAATCCAATCTCTCTATTGGACACTTTCAGAAAGTAATATATAATAAAGTAATAATCGTATAAGGGCTTCTGCCATAGCCGGCCCTAAATTGTGGTATAGTTTATTGTTTTCTATCAGGATAATTTCAATAAATTCACTTTTTAAAGCAAAACTAAAAACCCATCTCTCTGAGAAGCCTTGAAAAGCTCATTTGCCGCTAACGCCTTTCAAAAACAAACAAAAAAAGAAGTATTATTTAAACAATGTAAACTATAATGAAACACTTGCGGTTCTCTTACAAGAGTATCTCTCGTACTGCGTAATAGCTTACGCTAGGGGAAAACCTCTTTTCCACGAGATATTGAAGCCAAAAATTATCCTTAATTTTTTATTAATGTAAAACGCTTTGCAGCAGCAAGCAGACACAGGCGATACAGCTCGCGCGCCTATTGGCTGCTCTTGCGGCAAATGCAGCAGCCTATCGAGAGAGACTCAGCGTGATGTAATGACTAATGGGGGCAACTCGCGCCCATATCGTCACGTCCCGCCAGATAGGGCGTTGTCTTACTCTATAAATATGCTCGTTAGGCTGGTACAAGCTAATTTCCTTTCTGGGAACAGTGTTAGACTCGCTATCCATGACGGCACGCCTGTCACCAGAGCGCGGACTAAATATTCAGCGCGTCGCGAAATCCTTCCGCCACGGCTCGATAGTTCCGCTCAAAAGGTTTCAGAAAATGCTGGGGCTGATGGCCTCAGCGGCCTCTGTACTCCAGTTGGGCTTGCTTCGCATGCGCCCACTGCAGATGTGGCTGAAAGCGCAGGTTCCACTCAGGGCATAGACAGCGGGTCTGTTTCGCCTCAGGGTCGACCTACAGTGTGTTTCAGCTCTGGAACCTTGGAAAATAACCGACTGGTATCAGTCAGGTGTGAGTCTGGGGACCGCTTCGAGTGTGAAGGTGGTGTCTACGGACGCCTCCACCTCGGGGTGGGGAGCGCTGCTCGAGGGCAGACCGCTAGCTGGCCTGTGGTCAGAACGGGAAAAGCTCCTTCACATAAACTGCCTGGAGATGATAGCAGTCGACAAAGCGCTACGGCGTTTTTGTCCCCAGGTAACAGGCCACCACGTCTTGGTCCGGTCGGACAACATGTCAGTGGTGGCATACATAAATCGCCAGGGCGGCGTCTGGTCACGAAACCTTCACAGGCTGACGGAACGCCTCCTGGTCTGGGCTCAGCACAACCTGCTCTCACTGAGAGCAGCGCACGTGCCTGGTCACCTGAATGTGGGACCAGACAGACTGTCCAGGAACAATGTTCCAGCAGGGGAGTGGTCGCTGCACCCGCAGACGGTCCAGCTGCTGTGGAAAACATTTGGCAGAGCACAGGTGGACCTATTCGCGTCCCACGAAAACGCTCATTGCCCAAAGTTTTTCTCGAAAAGCAAGGACGCGCTGGCTCATGTTTGGCCCCGCTGCCCCCTATATGCTTTTCCTCCTGTCTCGCTCCTGCCTCAGGTGTTGGAACGAATCAGGGAAAACGGATGCCAAGTGCTGCTCGTAGCTTCGCTCTGGACAAACCAGACGTGGTTCCCTGCCCTGATGCAGCTGACCAGCACTGCCCCATGGCCTGTACCATTGAGGAGAGACCTCCTCTCTCAGGCAGAGGGCTCGATTTGGCACCCTCGCCCGGAGCTGTGGTCCCTGCACGCATGGGCCATCAACGGGTACCCGCTAGCCTCCCAGAAGGAGTGTTAAACACGATCGCGCAGGCTAGAGCTCCGTCTACCAGGCGGCTCTACTCCTCAAAATGGTCTGTTTTCTCTGCATGGTGTCAAGCCCAGAGTTTTTCACCTGTGGAATGCAGGGTTTCGGAAGTGCTTTCCTTCCTTCAAGAGCTACTGGATAAGGGCAGGATCCCATCCACGCTCAAAGTATATGTGGCGGCCATAACAACGTTTGCAAAACCGGTGTCTGGCCAGTCGCTGGGGAAGAACGACTTAGTCGTGCGTTTCCTTAGGGGAGCTCAGAGGCTAAACCCTCCCAGGCCCCCTTCAGTCCCGACGTGGGACCTTTCCACGGTCCTGGAGGCCATGAAAGGCGCCCCGTTCGAGCCAATCCAGCTGGTGGACATGAAACACCTGTCGTTCAAAACAGTGTTTCTCATGGCTCTCGCTTCAGTGAAGCGCATAGGGGACTTGCAGGCGCTTTCAGTAAGCGCGTCATGTATGGAGTTTGGGCCTAATGACTCGAAGGTCATTCTCAAACCTAAGCACGGGTATGTGCCGAAATCCCTCAATACACCGTTTAGGGCCCAGGTAATTTCCCTGTCCGCCCTTCCGGTTCTCAATGAGGAGGAGGACGCGAGTCTCCTTTGCCCCGTCAGGGCATTGAGAGCTTATGTGTCACGCTCGTCTGTTTTCAGACAGACTGAGCAGCTTTTCGTTTTGTTTGGCGGGCGCTCCAAGGGACTTGCCGCCTCAAAACAGAGCCTATCCAGATGGATAGTGGATGCCATTGCGCTCACTTACACTGCGAAGAGCCTACAGTGCCCCTTGGGTGTCAGAGCGCACTCCAGGAGAGGCGTGGCCTCTTCGTGGGCATGGTCTAGCGGGGTTTCCCTGCAAGATATCTGTACGGCCGCGGGCTGGGCCTCACCCTCTACATTTATGAAATACTATAACCTGGAGGTACCCGCCTTACAAGCTAAGCTTTTGGCGGTCAAAAAATTCAGTGCTATCTGCCCCGCTGTGCGGCCCAGATGCTGAGTTTACTGCAGCCCCATGAGTGTTGACACACGTATGGCCACCCAGATCAGGCTGAAAGCTTTCACCCTGGCTGCGCGTTTTATTGTCATATGATAGCCCCGCTGGGTGCTATTTTATAAGGAATGACGCTTCCAGCCTCTCTTCCTCCACTCTATGTGAGTTTATGGTGATTATGCACTATATGAGCCCTGGGCTTCGGCCCCTGGGACTTTGGTGTTGGATCCCTGTACGCACGGCGTGTTGCATTGTGTTCCCCTAGTGTAAGCTATTACGCAGTACGAGAGATACTCTCGTAAGAGAACGTACTCGGTTACTAACGTAACCTCGGTTCTCTCTAGAGAGGGAACGAGTACTGCGTATCTTGCTGTGCTTGGAATACGCTCTGGTTCGCTTGTACCAGCCTAACGAGCATATTTATAGAGTGAGACCACGCCCTTTCTGGCGGGACGTGACGATATGGGCGTGAGTTGCCCCCATTGGTCATTACATCACGCAGAGTCTCTCTCGACAGGCTGCTGCATTTGCCGCAAGAGCAGCCAATAGGCGCGCGAGCTGTATCGCCTGTGTCTGCTTGCTGCTGCAAAGCGTTTTACATTAATAAAAAATTAAGGATAATTTTTGGCTTCAATATCTCGTGGAAAAGAGGTTTTCCCCTAGCGTAAGCTATTACGCAGTACTCGTTCCCTCAAAGAGAACCGAGGTTACGTTAGTAACCGAGTACATTTTCATGGCTATTAAAAATGGATGAGACTGGAGAAACTTGCCGTTGTTTTCTGTGTGAAACTATTTATTGTGAAAAAGACCACCTCTGATCTGACCAGTCTTTCATGTTGTTACTCTAACACACACACACACACACACACACACACAGACAGACACACTATCTCTCTGTCTGTCTCTCACACACACACACACACAGACACACACACAAACACACACACTCACTCACTCACTCTCTCTCCCACACACACACACACACAGTGTGTTTTTCCTGTCCAGAGACCTTGTGCTCTAAGTTCAGAAGTGTTCGTTTGATAGCAGACTATAGTGTAAAATACTGTTGCCAAGGCAACTGCCTAATTCTGCGCATGTCAACCCCCTCTACACACACACACACA
>JARWKJ010000002.1:6755000-7070000 GCA_029959095.1 Rhinichthys osculus | reverse complement strand
ATTGTAATGTTTGAAGCGGATGTCATAGCAATGGTCAGAATAGATCGGTAAGATTATAAAACGAGCAGTTCATTCATAAATACGTAAGATCTTACCTTAATGTTGTGGGAATACAAACCGGAAGACACAGCGCTGAAAAGGGGCGGAGTTACAAAAGGTTTATTTCAGTCACGCAAGTATACAGCTCCTGTCTCTTTAAATGGGGAAACATCAAAATTCTCCAAAGCTGTTCACCAAGATTACTATTAAATTTCATATTTGAAATCACCAATGAAATCTGAGAACAACTGTCTCATCAATTTTGTTTCTAAACGCTCAAATCCTGACAACAACAAATTTTTTTTTTGCATTTTTCAGGGTGTAACAGCCAATGCGCATGTGCGGTAATAAACGCGCTTCACTGTTTCCATAGCAACCGGGGCTTCTAACCAGCTGCGATCAGCCATTGGCTCTTTTACTTTAGAGGGCGGGACTTATGCCGCCATATTGCGCGTTGCACTTTCTCCCATTCATAGTAATATGAGTGCAACATCTTATAGCTAAAGTTGTTTTAGTGTATCTTTGTTAGCTTTGAGGTCACCTGTATGCTACTGTACTCCCAAAATTATATTATTGATTTAAAATGTACACACATTTTTAAAACCTCTTACTCAGGATGTGTCTATAATAGATTATTTTGTGATTATTAAAAGTTGTATTATTTTTATTTATTCTTATGAAGGTGTGTGCTTTTAGAGGGCCCTTTTTTCCTTCATAATACATGTATAATTACATGTGTATACTTGTATAATTAGCTTATGTTAAATATAGAGTCCAAATATAATCCATATAATCCAGTATCATTTCTGTTCTGTTCTGCCTCAGTATTAGGGCTACAATACAAAAAATGTTGTGGTGATTCCTACTAAAGTGAAGGCTTAGCTTATAAATATTAATTACGCTGTGATGCTTGTGCTGATTGGCTAAAAGTAAGACGCTTGCAAGGTGAAGAATTGTGAAAGTAAAGACAACTCAGTTCTTTTTGAATGTATTAAGTTTCATTGTACATTGTTTTTATTATTATTATTATTTTGTTACAAGTATGCTACTGGCATCACCATTTCTTTTTCTGTCGCTGCGTTGTGTGTGTGTCATTATATTTGGTCAATATTATCTTGCCAGTAAAGTAAGTTACTTTGAAATGGACTTTTTGGTGGCTCATGAATATTAAAGACCGGCTTCAGAATGGTTACTAAGCAACGTCAGCATTACCTAATTAATATTCATACGTTAAGCCTTCGTCGTAGTAGGATTGGTAAATTCGCGTGTAGTGGGCGGGGCGAGTGTGATGACGTGTGATGACGTGTGACGGTCGCTGTGAAACGCAGATGCTCGTGTGTGTGTGAAGCGCTTATTCCGCTGGATGTTATTGATCCACGCGAGCTGAACACCCTCTGTTCATAAACACACCGGGTTACGGATTTTAAAGAGGACTGAGATAAATAACATCAGTTTATGTCGTATATTCCACACAAAACAGTACCTTTATTGTAAATGCAGCAGATAAACCCTTCATTATAAGGAACACATCTGTGTTTGGAGCGCGTTCTCATCACAACATTTCAATATTTTGCATTAATCTGCAGATATGGACGAAGACAATCAAGGTAAGACCATCGGGTTTACAAATGTGTGGATATGTGTACACTTGATCATATTATGGGTCAATATGGCATTAGACACAGATGTGTTGTATCATTAGGAACGAAGAGCTTTTCATTTATTATTTATGTACATTTACTTAGCCATTAAAACCCCAAATCTAAAAAGCCATTAAAATTCCGTTTGTGTTTAACGACTATCCAAAAATCCTTCTTAATAATGATTCTGCACAATGCCATCTTTAAGATACAGTATTTTTCATTTAAAGGCCCTATAAAGTGTCTCTTTCAGATAACTGGACAGTTATAACTTATTTGTAATGTCAGAGATTAAACTGTGCAGTAAAAATGGATGTTTTGAGAACTGCACACTCACACATTCACACAGAAGTCAACTGCACATCTGACACGGGATCAGCTTTAAACAATGCTCTGTTTTTCCCAGTCAAATGAGAAACTTCAATGTCTGTGGGTGCAGATTTCAGACGGCATGGGATGACCTACATGTCAGCCTGCCAGTGTTTGTCCAGAGAGACTGTGAGCTGATATGAGTATTGATTTAATTTACTCAACACCATATTCCCCAAGCTCCAGCTTTTCGAGTATCACCCTCAGTTTTTACTTTAATACAGCGGGATATGTTGAGCTTTTGGGTGATGGGTTATTATACAGTCAAACTAACATTTATTCAGACACCTTCAACATTTCTGACATTATCACAGTTTATTCACTATAGTTTATAAAATGGTTATAAATATGAGCAGAGCTCAGAGTTATCAGATCAGTGGATATTTGACTGGTTTTGTCCGTCCTTCTGTTAGACTCTCACAGATGAATTATGTTGAATATCTGTCAGCTGTTAAATTTAACTCCACAATTAGATAATACCAGTTTAGCTCAACCGATTACCAAGCAATGCTTCATGTTGTTCAGTCTGTGTGTAAAAAGAGCATTAGCAATTAAAGAAAAAACACTTCAGCAAAACATGATCAGCTCAAAGTGTCGGAATAATTATTGCTCCCACATTTGTATAAATGTTACTGGTAGTCACTGTATGAAGAATTTTTGGGTATAATGTGTCACATATTGCTCTCCTCACTTACATAAATTAACTATAGTGTCCTGGAAAAAAATATCAAAAATGATATCTGGTGTCTGAATAACTTTTGGTTTGACTGTATAGTGCTGTCAAATCGATTATTCCCGATTAGTCGCATCTAACATCAAATTTTTTTAAATATGTGTATGTATGTATGTATACATGTACATATTCTGGTCTCTAGATATTGCTTGGATCAGAAATCGAATCAGAAAAGGCAAACCTGAGGCAAAAGTTAAATGATTTGAGGGCTTTTTAATGATTGGTGGAGTGTTTGGTTTTTTGCACGGTTCCCTCATCATGGAGCTGATCCATGGATATTAGTGTGTGTTGTTATATTTTAAGATTTGCTCTTTCTGCAGCCCCTCAATGCTGTGTGTTCACACTGAGGAGTTGATGAGAGTCCGGCTGGTGTGTTTTGACAGTGGTTTGGTGGTTCAGTCAGAGCAGCGTCTGGTGTGATCTCTCAGCTCTTCTGCTAACGCTGGGGTCCTGCTGGGTAACAGTAGTCAAAGCTGTGGGAGATCTCACTCTGGAAGTCCCAGTGAACTCGCCAGCACACCGCCGTATGGACACTGCTAGGCAGGATGACTGTTGAACATAAATACAAATCGCAAACAAAATATAGGATTTCGGAACGAATTAAATCTGGTTAGTCTTAACCCTCTTGAAGAAAAGAAACGGAGACATGTTAAACCATTTAAAACACTGATATATATATATATATATATATATATATATATACATAAACATACCAGAATGAATATTTTCATACTTGTTTGAGCAAGGATGCATTGGATTGATCCCAAAATCACAACTATTTCAAACTTTTGACAAGTAAATTTCATTTAATCAAGCTCAAATGTTCAACACTTTAACCCAAATTATTGTAAGAAAAAAATTACTAAACAAATACACGCCTTTCCACTATACTGTAGAAATGATCCAAATGATGTTACTTCTTGGGTGTTAATATTATGTTATTCAATTGTTATATCTAATGATTCAATTAAATTGATTATCTAATGGTTCTCACTGGTTTTGTGCCTGTAAGGCTTCAAAATGTACACCAAAGTGTACCATATTCATAAAAAAGTGCCATGATGGATGTTTGGCTCATCTAGCGTCAAATCTAGATACCAGAATATCAAAAATACTCGACTTTTGATTTGGTCCAGTAAGCAACCAGTCAGCAAACACTCACTTTCACGCTAAAAGATCTAGAATCCTTAATAATGGTCATCAAATGGTTTTGTTGCTTTAATTGAAATTTAAAGGTAGGGTAGGCAATCGTGGAGATGCTAGCAATAGCACGTTAGCTTTGAAAGCATGAGATCCCACCCTCCCTTCAGAGCGTCTCCAAAGACACAGCAGAGTCTGCATAGTCACAAGAACTGCAGGTTATTTTCTCCGTTGATAGTGTTGATATAGAAATGCATAACTCAGAGTCTGAGGACGTGAACAGCTCTGGGTTGAACATCATGGATTGCCATCTCGTAATTATGGTTAGGACAGGCGTGAAAGCAGCATAAGCTCGTTGTTTTGGTTCAGGAGAAACTGTAAAACCGCTGTTTGTTTGTGGCGCTCTGTGACTGATGTCTGTCTACAACTCTGCATAGCCTCATTAAACGCACTGATGACGTATGAGGTATGGAAATACATATGTTGACAGGCAGGTAGGACATCCGATTATTGTATTCGGACCAAATGCAATGATTGGATGAAAATGTTTTGGTCCTAAGACTTCCAGAGAAGATATGTGTAAAAAAAAAAAAATACTAAGACCATTTCTATTATTGATTGCTATCAGGATGTGAAGAGAGTTTCAACCAGAATAACAAACGTTTTTATGAAAAACATTGCCTACCCTACCTTTTAATTGATTGCGATTTATGTGCTCGTGCCCTTGCAACCATGAGCACTCTAACAACACCCTAGAAACCACGCAGAACATCTTGGCAAATACAAAGAAAGCTGTCAGGCCAGTTTGTTTTCTGATGTAGCTCTGGTTATTGAGCTTTCATATGTGTTCATGTTCTTGTCTGTTGAGTTGGATCCCTGAACCATTCTGATGTTTGATCTTGATGCAGCTGAATTTGCCTTTATGCCAAAAAGAGATGTAAGCCTTGAATCAAAATGTCGTGCCAGCTAATGTCATAATATGGCATTTGAAGTGACACAGTCATAGTAGAACTATGGCAGGATTGTTTTATGAGGAAAACAGTGAGTGTTTGTGCTGCAGGGCACTGGGGTGTTTCTCTAGGCATGATGTATTTTTCATTAAACCACATGACGTCAGCAGGGAAACCACCACGAAACAACACCATGAATTAATATTCAGTCTAGTGATTCACTGCTGACTTTGAACATGGACTTGTTTGAACTCACCTATATTTTAGGTGTGATTGTCCAAGTCACTGGCAGACGTTGTGAGTTGTGAAAGAAGAAAATTAGTTGGCTGTTTGGTCTAAATTGGTAGGTACTTTATGACAGCATCCTAACAGTAATGAGTCTAATGACACTCATTAGGGATTGTTTTGAAGTGTGCTACAAGTGGCGCTAGTTACATAAAAACATGAAATATACATTGAAATATAAAAATGCATAGCACATGTTGATAAAAATAGTCAATTTTAAATTAGTTTTTTTTTTGAGGGGGGGGGGAGTTTTTCAGTTTTGGAAAGAAATTTCAATAAGCTTTAGCTGTATCTAGCAATACTTGTCTCAGTAATGTTCTGTTTCTGTCTTGTTTAGTTTTAGTCATAGTTTTCATTGTCTGTTTTAAATTCTGGTCATTAATCTGTTGTCATGGTTCCTAATTAGTCCACACCTGTTTCCTGTTCTGTTGACTTTCTCATTCCCTTGTGTAGAGTTATCGTTCCTAGTGTCTTTTAAAGTTAAGTTAAATTAGGATTCTTTCTGCGTCACGAATCATCCATTGGATTTTACTACATGCAACCCCTGACAGAACACAAGACTGAGACAAGATTATCATAGGAGATTTAAAATGGATATTCCCGCAGTCCACCTCCTCCAGGTGGAGCAGGGGGATCGCTCCCTCGAGGATCACACAAGGGACTTTCTCAATCTAAGCCCAGTTAAGCCCAGTTCCAAGTCTTAGTTGCCCAGCTCCAAGTCTCCTTTGTTGTTGATGGTCCTTCCCAGCCTCCCTCTCCTTCCTCCACTGCCTGAGGCATTCAGTTCATCTGCCTCGTCTCTGATGTCTCTATTCAGCTCCTCCAGTGGTTCTGCTCTGCTGCACGGATCCGCTTAAGGCTTCCCAGTCATCAGCTCCGCCTTGCATCGTGGATCCCTCAGCTCCACCTCAGACCTCCAAGCCCTAGACTCCACCTCGGCCCTCCGACCCATCGGCTCCACCTTTTCTCAACGCTCCCTCGGCTCCACCATGGACTGTCTTCCCTTGTGCTCTGCCGGGCTCCCTCGTCCCTCTGGCTCCACCTTGCTCCATCACCGCTCTGGCTCCGCTTCGGACTTCCAAGTCAGCAGCTTCGCCTCGACCCTCCACCCCTCTGGCTCCGCTAGGCTCCTCCTTCCCACTCCCACTGTCTCCGCCCTGGTTTGCAAAGCCCACACCTTCACCTCGGTCACGCCCGCCTGCAGCTCCACTGTGGCCCTCCAGGCTTTCGGCATCACCCTGGCTCTTCAACTCTTCTACTCCGCCTTGGTCTCCACCTCTACCGCCTCCACCTCAGTCAGTCGTCTCCCTGGTCTCGGCCAGACTCTTCACCAAGTCTCCACCATGGCTCCTCCCTCCATCGGCTCCTCCGGGGACCTTCTTCCGGTCATGACTCTAGGTCATCCTCCTGCTCCTCGCATCTCTGCTCTGGTTCCTTCTGTCTTCACCATGGCTCCTCCATGGTCATTGTCTCATTGGTTTCTTCCTCTGCCTGCTCCTCATCCTCCTCCCTCCCTCTTCAGTTTGGACTGTTTTTTTACAGCACAGAGTGTGCTTTCTGGGAAGGAGGAGTTATGTGACAGTTATGTTCTGTTTCACTGTCAGTTTTTCCTGAGTTCTAGTCATTAATCTGTTTTCATGATTTCTAGTTAGTCCACACCTGTTCCCTGTTCTGTTGATTACCTTCCTCTGTGTATTTAAGCCTTCAGTTTTTCTCAGTTCTTGGTCTTGTGCTTATACCCCATTGGATAGAATGCTCGTTCCTAGTGCCTATTAAAGTTATATTGTCGTTCTTTCTGCATCACGCATCGTCCTTGGATCTTTATACAAGCAACCCCGTGACAATACTATAGGCTAAACTTTTTCTAATTTAATAATACAGTTTTCATGGCCTCAAGCGGGCCTTAATTAATCACATGGAATAGCAGTACTTCCAAAAACTGATTTGTCACTGTAGAGAACCATTAAAAATTACCCAGTGATTAATAAACAGAGCAGTTCCAAGAGCATCCTCACACTCGGTGCTCTGGTCCTAAATTGGTGATCAGATTCAGGACCTAAGATACTATCGTGTATATAAATATACTTTTTAGCCTGAAAATCATGGACTACCATGGTGGTACTGGATGGACTGGCATGCTAACCACCTATATTAACAATCCTCTCGGACACATCTGCCATCTTCCATGATTGTTTCTGCTGAGCTAGTTGCAAAGCATTGTGACCCTGGCTTCTTTGTAAAGGATACATGCGAAGCTGCCTAATAATTTGGCCAAAACAAGGTATCAATCTTAGAAGGCAGCATGCCTATGACACCTTAAAATGCAGCCTGGGAGCTCAGGAACAAACACATTTCACCTTAGGTTTCAAGGTGAGATTAATGCATGTTACTAAAATACTCAAACACTGTTATTTAATGCAGTATTCATTGTTATAAATGGAGCCTGTGCACGAAAACCTATTTTATGCCCTCCAAACTAACTAAAGTGTTTTCTTCACCATTTTTCTTACCAATTTTTATTGGGAGCTCGCTGTTTATTAAACTGGTCCAGAGATTGTAAAAATAGTTGACTCTGACTCTGACATTAGCACAAAGTACAGGGTTTAAAATCTAAGAATGCAAAAATTAGAAACACATTTGCACAAACAATACGGCAGCTTCAGGAATTTAGGTTGGCGCAGGGAAAACTGAGGACTCTTTCACCCCCTCTTAAAGGAAAGCAGACTGCAGACGAGTCTCTGGAGTGTTGGAGCATGTGGCTGATTGCATTCCTGGGAAAGAGAGCCACTCTTTTGAAGAGGAGTGTTTTTCACTGATGGAATGGGATGCGAGCAGTAGAGGTGAAGGAGAATAGATTATGTAAGAGATCGTGGATTGTTTGGATCAGGAAAAGGTGTATCCATCCAGTGGTCTGGTCTCATTCTCTCCTTCCTCTAGCGTGGCGTTCTTCTCTCCAGTATGTGTCCTCAGAAAGAGGTTATTGAACAGAGATTTGCTTGAGGAACAAAATGTTCTTTGTCGTAAACCTTTGAGAGTTATAATTTTATCATTTGATTGTCATGCATGACGCAACAAAAATTCTTCTTTCAGAATTTCCTCAGTATTTGGCAGTTCTGGCTTAAGCAAGCATCACCATTATTATATAAGATTAACCTGTGCAAAAGCTATGAATAATACCTCAAAATGGAGACACTTTTCTAAATAATCAAATGTACTGTTTGTGTATGCCGAAACAGACACATCCTATAGACTTACACTGAAGGAGGGACCTGGACCATATCCATGATCAGAATGTCAAAGATACTTGTGAGTGGGCTTATGGACACAATATACTTAAAGCGAAATTGAATAACGAACTAATGTGACAAAGTTTTTAACAAAATCAGGCCAAAACGAAGTTCGTTTGGTGTTCATTATATGGTATTCAGTATATCTCTGCGAAGGTATTTCCAACTCCTTTTTACCCCAAGCGAAGAATGAAAATGAACTTCACCATGTGTACAGTATATCGCAAAGTATAAGTAATAACCAACTATTAACCAACCAGAATGCATTGATTTTTTTGGAGCAACATCACTGACATTATCTTCGGAAAATACAGACCAGCACAGGTCACTTGTGAATGTACTGTAATTCAGTTGCATTCTGTTTGTCTGTATGCAAATTAATCTGGTTAATGATTATTGTTTGTCAATAGTTAATTAAACAACAGAATCCTTTGTGTGTGTGTGTGTGTGTGTGTGTGTGTGGATCATTTCCTTTGTAAATAACTATATGCGTCCACGTGCTGCTTTCCTGGATTCATGTGGGATTTTTGTTGGCGATGCACTTTTAAGAGGCTGCATCATTCAAAATTCATACTGTTTGACACGCAGGTCCACAGATACGTGTGTGTGTGTGTGTGTGTGTGTGTGTGTGTGTGTGTGTGTGTGTGTGTGGTTAGTCACGTTTGGCCTATATGGGTCACTTTATAGTACATTGTCGGTTTGATGAAGTATACCAACAGAACAATCCTTCATCAGCAGCTTTACAGACATTTTTTTAAAGAAATCACGTTCTTCCACAACGAGTTCATAGTGACCAATGTTAAACACCAAAAATGGCAAAGAAAGAAATCATCATGAACTAGTAGTCTGTGTTAGTTGTGTTAGTGTATATTCCACGTCCTCTGAAGACACACTTTAGCTTTGTCTGAGGACGCAAACACAAGATGCCGCTGATAATCTTTCCGTCCAGTGAACTGAACTCAAGAAGCAGTGAATGGATTGTCTTTCACAAATCAAACTCAAAATGAGTTCAACACATTGACAATTCTTGAGTTAACAGCTCACTGGAAGCCCTGGTTTCAACAAACCCCTTAAGTCAAGAAAACCTAATTCTAAACAAATTATCACTAAGGGTTTTCTTAAAGTCGCCACGAAACAGAAGTTGCGATTGTCCTTTCTTCCCTATTGTGACGTATCAGAGTGAAGCGGCGTCTGGAACTAGAACAAATGTAGGGCGATAATGATTGTGCACGGATAAATAATTTATAATAAACCATGCAATATCCCGTAAAACAGTAAGAATCGTCCATTTTGATTTCATGGTGACTTTAACTTGTGGATAGCTGTAACTGGCTGCTGGTCTTATACAAGTGAGTCACTTTTTTTGTCATTTGAATTCTTTTTCTGCAGTATTTGCGTCCGCAGCGAAATCTCCAAAGACACGGAAATGTCAAATATGTTCCGATTAGCTGTGCATAATTTCACGTATTGTCCAGACATGCAAAGTACCTTGAACTTGTGTGGTTAGGAAATGACTGAATGAGTTTGCAAGCCCAAACTAGCATCTCTGTGCATAATTGCCTGTGGACGCGTGGCAAACGCAGGTTTGACATCATTTGTAAAGTGTAGCTGGTTAAATGGGTCACAGCTCATATTCCTGACAGCTGCTTTAGTGTGAGTAAGAGGCTCTTTAAGCATGAATCAGCAACTGAGGGCTTCACCTGTGTTATTTCACCACCAACACCTCATTACTATCAACAATCTGCTGTGGGTGGAAATCACTAATTGCTAGGTTTGATATGAATAGTTTACTGTTTATTCCAGAGCTAGTTACAAAACTCTTTTTTTTTGTACGAGTTTATACGACTTAAGTCCATTAAAGTCGTTGGTCTTTGACTTCAAATAACGGATTTTTGTTGACGTTTGAAGCAGAAAGTGAAGCAAATTTCAAACTAAGATTCCAAGGTTTCTTCATAGACTAAAAGATTTCCCTTTATTTCACAACCTCTTCTTATAGCTAAATGATTTCAGGTGTTTACGAAATGAGAATAGGCTCATGAACACAAGAGTATGACCCAGGGTTTCCGTTGTCCGGTAATTACCGGACATTGGCCGGGAAAAAAATGAAATGTCCGACAAAATTAAATCTCTCCGGTCAAATTGTCCGATTAAAATTGCGTAATAATCCCGCCCCCCTAACACAATATGAATTTGAGAATAAGCCTAAAATGTATAAAGCAAAAATACACCGACCTTTGGCTATGTTATAAAGGAACAGGCTCTACCGTTTGAAAGTTATTAAACAACATCGTATGCATTTCAAATAACGCATTTTTGTTGACGTTTGAAGCAGAAAGTGAAGCAAATTTCAAACTAAGATTCCAAGGTTTCTTCATACACTTAGGCCGTGTGTCCACCAAAGCGTTTTTAGCCAGCTGAAAACGCTTGACGCTCTGCTGAAAACGCCTAGCAGTGGGCGCTTGAGAGCGTTTTGGCAGTGCAGCGTTTTTTCTGCGAGTAAAAACGCTTTGGTGGACACACGGCCTAAAAGATTTCCCATTTTACAACCTCTTCTAAAATAGCTAAATGATTTCAGGTGTTTTTACGAAATGAGAATAGGCTCATGAACACAAGAGTATGACCCTATAGGTAACTGTGAGAAAACTCTGCCATTAATGCAATTTGATATATATTTTCCCACCACAAGCACAAAGTAAGATGGTAGGGTTGCATCAGGTCTTTTTTTAAAGTCCCCCTGTAGTCAATCATCCCCCAATTATCCCTTAAAACTCATCTTACATATTTAGGCGTTTTTTTTTCTTGAAAAAAAATTCTTCATGCCTTAAAATATCTTGAACGTAACTCGAAAACCTTGCCTCATTTAGTATGCGCGGTTCTATGAATACGCAAATGAGCCCCGCCTCCACTCACTCACTCAGCTCAGAGATCCACTGGTTGACGATCACACGTTGATCTGATTGGTTACAAGGTCGTGTGTGACGTCAGAAACACCAGCGATTTCAAACCGTGTGTTTGAGACTGTCTTTGGTTCACTGCAGTTTTAAGGAGAAAACACTCAGCAATGCTGTCGACTTATGAATTTACACATGGTTTGTCTTAAAGCATATTAAAAACACCACATAGACACATAAACAACATTAAAAACTTGATTTTCACCACAGGGGGACTTTAAAATCAGATGTAAAGTTCACCTCACTCTAGTACATTTTGGTAGTATAACCGATTCAGTGTACGTTGTAATGAATCGTACATTATAATCATATTGTATCACTATGATTTTCCCATATGAGAGTTGAAATATTGAGATTGAGGTCAAGTGTAAAAGACCATGAACCATGTAGTTAAAAATACTTTGCCAGACAGATTATCTTTGCCATTATCATTAGAGGAATAAAGTGACAAATTCTCAAAATTCTCAAATAAAGTGACAAATTCCTGCATATTCTCACAAAAAAAAAAAAAAAAAAACTTTTTTTTTTAATTAATAAATATTGAAACGTTTAATCAAGCAATTGATTAAACTATTTATGGAGCATTTTATAACCTATTAAATTGTAATGCGGATTATGGGGGCATACAGGTTCAGATAAAAGTAAAACCTCAACTGAATGAATCTTAGTAAAGTAATGATAAAATAAAATAAAAATAATGTTAATTAGATGAATACCCACACAACAGCTGTTGTCCCAGAGCTTAACGCGTGTCTCAGATTACCTTCATTTAAACACTTGGGCCAGCTCTCTTCCTCTACATCTCCACAGCTGGACTTAAACTAACAACGGCCCCTCCATAGTTTATAATTAAACCCCAAAGTCACAAGGAATTCAGTTCGTGAGGACTGAATAAAACACCAGCGACTGAAGAATGTCTCATGAAAGCAATAAAGATCTGCCAGGACCGGAAGCTCAGCTCTCGTCGCCCACGTTTCAGCAATAATAGCGCGACGGAGTGATTTCGTCTTTGCCGTCCCGTCTCACACAACAGAGCTCAGATTCCTCAGATCCAGATGTGCTGTCTGGACAGACGGGGCCAATATAAACAGCCTGTTAGGTGTCCAGTTTGTCTCATTCGTGGCTCTCTATCAGACGGCTGGAATCGAAACTCATTTCCTGACTGAGTCACTGAAGGCCTCGGGGATTTCAGAAACGAGCTCTCACTGTCCCATCTTATAGGAGACTCTGATTCCCCATGCTAACTTTAGCTGGACAATAACTTTATTCTAGAGCTGCTGTAAAGCCCAAACAATCTCTGTTACTGTAATCTCCTATTATCACTGTAAAGCTGCTTTGAAACAGCCTATATTGTTAAAAGCGCTATATAAATGAAGGTGACTTGACTTGATGTCGTTTTTAACCAAAATAACTTGCGAAATGTATGATATTCCCTCATGTAAGCAAAGTCAACAGTGATTACAAGGTGTTTGGTTTCATTTCTTTGACATGTTATGTAATTGATGACTATTCTTGGGCGATGGTTTAGACGTCTATTAAATTTTCACTGACATCCCAAATTTTGCCTTGTTTTAGCCTAGACGTCAGGGCTGTGTTCGGACGGCTATTAGACGTTTTTTAAACGCAAAATTGCTTGCTAGGAATGGAGAGCTACACCTTGATTGACAAGGAGATTTTACTTTTGATTGGATTCATTCCATTACTAGAAAGAGATGAGTGATGAAATCCAGATGATCCTGCCACGCAGAAATGCTATCATCATTCAGAGCCGCTCTATTAAACAGATTAAAATTTGAGCCGCAACAAGGTTAGATGGTGTTCACCAGACAGGTAGAACTAATGTTCCTCTGACCTTAGTCTCGTTTAGCCAGACGTCTGACTAGCGGCTTAAAGTCTGGTCCCTCATTGCAGGTTATTCTGGCCAAGAAGAGGCTACTAGAATAGGAAGAGACCGTTTGTTGTGTAAAGCACCCAATCACAGTTCATTTCTTTATTTTTGAGGTTTAGCGGCAGGTAATGGGAACACCTAGGGCCCTACCGTAATCACATTTGAAAGGTCACGCTGGACGTAGGCGGAAGTGCCGCCCCATTGTTTTAAACATCCACACAGCAAAATTCCCAGTGTTAAATTAACACTCTCGTGTACATATAGGTCCAAGTACAGGGTGTTAAAAATTAACACTGAAGCAGTGTTGAAGTTAATGAGATAATTTAGTGATTAATTAAGTGATGATTGGCCATTAGTGGTGACACCTAATGTTAATAAGAAGAATAATTGAAGGAAAGAGAAACAACAAGAACAGAAAAAAGAGAAACACAAGAACAACTGACTTCGAGCCAAAGCCAAAAAAAAATGGCGGATAGCAACAGCGATTTGATTGGCTGTTTGGGCTGTCAGTCATTTATCCGTCATTAGTCAATTTCGGCTCTTTGTGTTCGTATGCATCAGAAGATACCAATGTAAAGACCAATGTTAATTTAGTTACATCATTTGTATTTTTTCGAGAAAATTCACATTGCATACACTTGTCCTTTTTTGCAAGTTATGATAGACGCCATTAGGATGCTGACGTTGGAGTCAGTGCTGAATAATGCAGCTTTAACTTTAGTCGCATTATTAACCCAGACGACAGCGAAACACGCATGAGAAATCAGATGCTGGCAAACCACTAATTACATGAGAAACAGCACAGAGCCTCTGCCAAAAATACTAATCTAATTTGTGAATGGGAGCATGACACAGGATGAGCTAAAAATAGGGGCGTCAGGATATTTCTCATCTGCTAAAGGAAAAGGAAGCTTTCTCTTTAAAATCATTTAGGAAATGGACTCGAGATGTCAGCGTGACGTGGTGACTATGAATAAGGCATTGTGAGGGTGCAAGGTTTCTTCAGCTGTGAGGTTTTATTGAGTTACGTGGGTGAATTAAATCAACTTTGTGCCTTTGTTTTTGGCTTCATTCTTAAATATGCGAAGCAGCTCCATGGTGGATTGTTGTTGTTTCTTGTGGTGTACTACTGTGAAAAAAAAAAAAACTTAAAGGAATATTAATGAATTAGTACGATATATCGGCCACCATATCGGTATCGATGTGTTCATTTTTAATGTTATCGTTATCGGCCTGATAATAAAATTTGGCTGATATCTTAAAGCCGATAAATAATGGATTATTTCCTTCAGCTGAGACACTTCAGATGCGCACTGTTCAACATGATGGTTTTGAATTGCTTGAAATATGATTGAAATCACTTCAAAAAAAGGAAAATACAGAAAAGCTACATAAGTCATATCGGCTACATTATGTGAACATTATAATTGTGTGTTTGGGACATAAATTTTACTGGGGAGACTTTTGTTCATTTTGGATTTAGATTTATCGGCCGATATATCGGTTATCGGCTTCCAAATATAGAGATTTATCTGTTATCCGTATCGGCCAAAATTTTCATATCCCTAATTAATACAAAATAGATATTCAGATTGTAAAGTCAAATAAGTAGTAGGATAGTTAGTTGTGTTCACTAAGTCAAGCATCGCTGTAGTAGTTTTGAACAAACTCTAAGTATTAGTCCCACACCATTTGCGCATGATTATAATATCCCATGCCGTGTGCCTAGTTATCGGTCTAGCATTTCTTGCATAGTCAGTGAGGTCTAATATTTTGCTATTACTTTTTCAAGTGAGTTGCCTTGTGGATCAATAAGTAGGCAAAATATTCAATAGACATACACTAAGATTAATAAGAAAACTTTTTTTCAGAAAATGTAAGTTTCGTTTAGAAGTAAACTTGCAGGAATGTCACCATATCAAAGAAATGTGTATTTTGTTAAGCCAGCTGTCAGAATATAAATCACACATCTATATCCTCCATCTTACAGTGAATCTGAAACGTTCCCTTCAGAACAGAAGTCGGAACACAATAACATGTTTTCTTTGTGTCAGATGCCTTTCCCAGACTAATGATCTGTGCAGACTCACATATGGCAATAACAGAGGCTTGAGTATCATCAGCAGAATGAACTAAACTCCAGATCTTTTCATCAGGTTTAGCAGATTTAGTGGATAACGCTTTTGGGCTCGTGAACGGTTGGTTCCTGGTTTGATCCCAATAATGGCCCGTGAGAAAGCCACATTATTATTTTGATCAAGACAATAACCTGGTAAATGAGACTTGAGGGGCACACTGTTTTCAACTAAAAACTTTTTATGTGTTTTAGCCGTTCATTTACACGAGAAAGTGTCTTTAAAAAAGTGACATCGCCATCTACTGGCCTGGCATGAATACTACAGCGTTTTTAGTCGTTTTCACGGATCCGTGTTGCTTTGACAATGTTGTCTATACGTGTAAAACACAAAGAAACACTTTTCTGATTTTAGTACTTTGTTGTTGTGTAAACGTTCCCGGAGCTGCAGAATTGGAAACAAACTCAACATGTCATTGTTTGTGTGGCCATAAATAAAGATTGTGAGTCATCGTTGAAACAGTTCACCTAAACTGACTCAGCCACTCCCAGCTGACTGTAAACAAGCTCATTGTGTCTGGTTATATTGATGATATCCATAGCAAACAGCTGTCACTTTGAGTAAATAATGCAATGAGGTCACATTGTCCAAATTATGTAGTCATTGGAGCAGTGTTGTGGCGGGTGTTCGGTAAGATGGTTTTGCTATGATGCTAATGTAGTGATCCACGTCACCAAAAAGTAATTAAGCTTGTCACTATACATCGAATGGTTATAAATTGAACAAAACCCTACAGGTTTCATAATCCTCAATTCAACCACATAACAGATTAACAACGGCAACCTACAACTACAACTAAAAGTGTAAATCTTTTTATGCGTTTCAGGGGTTAGCATAAACACGGCGACGGCGTTTTAGGCGCCTGAAAATACAAACTTCTGAAAACGGGTTTCAAAGTACGTTTTTTTTTAAATCGGTCTCTGTGTAAACAACAAAAACATGAATCTCTGAAGACTCATGCACATGCGTATTACGTATTTAACTACAGTGTTTCATCGCCATCTACTGGCCTGGCAGCAGAATACAGCGCTTTTAGCTGTTTTCGCGGATCCATGTGCATGGGGATCGTTTTGACAATGTACGCGGAAAACTCAAACAACAGCAACTCAACTCCACACTTCACAATGAAACTTGAGCGTGCTGAATATATGGTGAGTTCCACCGTCAGGCCAAACACAGGCCTGAACACTCATGATGACAGAGTTCAATAGAGACTGATGTCACTTCACGGCAGAAGTGGTTAAACTGGTTTTACCAGAACAGTTGGTTGGCATGAGTATGCAAACTATGTGCACAGTGTGAGAGTGTGTGTGTGGAGTCTGTCCGACTCTTCAGTTTTCTTGGGGAAATCATTCTTCAGACACTTTCCAATGCGGTCCACTTTGTGGAACGTCTACCATGCCACATAAAGAACAACACATATGGGCCGAGAGTGATGGTACGTACTTGCATATACTGTGAAAATGCCATGCCATGTAGTTCTCGTGAGACTGGACACATGACTCTGTTAGTGTGTAATTGTGTGGTGTAAGTGGGTTTCACCATGATAAGGCTGCTCAGTGTTTGTGTGTTTGTGTGGTTACGTGACCTAAGTTGTCTAATCGGCACGGCAGACGGGCAGAGATATCCTCTCTATTGTCCTGAGGCAGTCCTGGACAATATCAGGATGTCTTTCCAAGACTTTTCTTCATTAGATCCCAGTCTCCGCAATGGCCCAGAGAGCCTCTGATCTCAACATTTCTCTGTGTGCTCTTAGCGTGTCGGTCACAATTGGCCGTTTTATTTATTTGTGTCAATGAAATGAATGCATTATTTTAGTTTTAGAATGTTTTTAATTTTATATGTTGTATTTTTAGGGGATTTTATGGTACTTAATTATATTTACGCTCTATTTATAATCCATGTATTCACTTTTTGAGAATAGACCTGAAAATTACATTTCCAGCTTAAACTGTGGTAAATCTTGAATGCTTTAGAGCGACAGACTGAAGTTTGATCTCTTTTCAGAGACGACACTTGGCAGATTATTGCTGAAGTGAAACAAGTTTTAAAAAGTGAACTTAAAAAAAGTTACAGAATTTTACGTTTATTGTTATGAAAAATGCACAAAAATACTATTTTCAATTTTTATATTAAATATATATTTTCAAAATCACGTTTTACTCTAAAACTGCAAGAAAATCAGAGCCATAAATCTAAACAAGTTGTGTTCCAAATTTGAGCTTGATATCTCAAAACAATTAGCTTTCAGTGAGATTTTGTTTGGCCGCAGTACCAAAAGTCTCATATGTTCATTTCCAATGCGCTCATTTTTGACCGCGAGGAGCACAAGTGTGACTATTTTTTACATTTAACCTTTTCAAAATCATGTCCATGATTTTTTTGTGTGTGTTCACATAGCAAGTGCCAAAACCTGACCGAAGAGCACCCTTATATTAGATGGAAAAATGATTTTTCTTATCCCATTAGAGACAACTGTAAGTAACCCATTTGTTGGTCGTTTCCCCTAAAAATGGTAAACAGTGTGAATTTTGGGTTATGCATCAAGGACAATATGTACTTGACATAGTAGATGACATACAATATGTACTGTTTTTGTGCTTGGATTTCAGAGGAGCGCAGCATTATACAGGCTTTAAGCAGTCTTAGCAGTCACAAGACTGAGTCAGGAAGGGTGGGAACTCTTGAGCGAGGTTTAGATTAATCTGTGGGCTGCTGAATTGTTTCAGCTTTTGATGATCCCTTGTTAGTGGCGTTGTTCAAGAGAGACGGGAAAGAAATGGAGGATGGGAACGCGACGCATATGTGGAAATGCATGTCCCATATAGAGACCAGCTCACATATTACAATCTAGTGAAAAACAAGGAAAAGTGTAGAACATGTTTGTCATTGCAATTGTTTGTGATTTGATTTTAAAATGCAATTTATTATTCATTTATTTAAAAAAAAAATTACAGGTTTGCTGTGCTTGTTTGCAGAGCTGTTTTAATAACTAATGATCTTTGCAACGGAAGTGAATCAATGAAAACTAACTTTATCTGGACAATAACTTTATTCTAGAGCTGCTGTAAAGCCACACAATCTCTGTTACTATAATCTCCTATTATCACTGTAAAGCTGCTTTGAAACGAGCTATACTGGTAAAAGCGCTGTATAAATGAAGGTGACACAAACATTTCAGTATTTTGAAAGCATAGGGAGATCGACTCGATTACATCATTCGCAGTGGGCGGAGCTTGTTTCGACTCTGATTGGTGGAATTTTCTGTACAGCATCATGGGTAATGTCGTTTTTAACACTAATTCCAGTGGGGGTTTTTTTAAACTAAGCCAAAATAATGGGGGATGACGGCTTCAGCAGAAGCAAAACAATCGGTTAACAACCTTGTAGCTCACAGTAGGACTGTCTTTAAGGTTTATAAGTTCATTAAAAATCTAGTTTTTGTTGCACTCTTTAGTTGCTAGGGTAATGCCAGGTGGTTGTTAGGGTGTCTGGTTACAGTGTTCCGTAGCACAAACAGTGAAGGTCAAGTTTCATTTAATACTTAGTGTTCGGAGTTTGTTCAAGTCACTGCCCCTCAATATGAGCAATGGTTACATTGCAGTGATGCTGGCCTTAGTAAACACCACTTTAAGTGCAGGGGCCGGTTTCACAAAGATAGACTTTGACTATGGCTTAGATATAGTAGATAGTCAGACTTCAGATAGACATCTAAATCAGATCGTTGCACAAAGCACTTAAGACTCTGACTATCTTAAGTAGCACTACACTGCAATGCATTCTGGGTAAAATAAGACACTTTTCAAAACAAAAAACATGGCCGATGGAGTAAGCGCATTCAACCGCTCAGTGCAGTTTACTCCAGCGGAAAATATGTGTTTATTGGAGGAGTATAACAGTTACAAGTACATTTTACCTGGGAAATTTAGCAGAGAATGTAGTAACGAGAAGAAATGTTTAATTTGGAAAGGGCCATTTTCCCTTTTGTTTTGGCTGTTTGTAATGATTGTTACTGCTGGTTGCCAAGGTAACAGAGTCTTAGACCTAAGTTAGCCTGGGGTTAAGGTGTCTAATTTTTTTGGTCTAAAGTAAAGGTGCTCTATGTAACTTTTCTTCTAAAATGAATCCTTTTTTTATTGCCTGTGTGTGAAGGGGTTGTAATCACACATTAAAATGATCCACTTGTCGAGTTTTGCTATTCCCTCTGAAGGCCAGTATTCCTATTTCTATGTGAAGTCTCCGGGTCGGATTTACCGCGAAATCCAACGGATGTGACGTGCATGCGCGCTCCCGAGCCTCTCTCCTTATATACAGTCTATTGTAGACGGTCAGGGAGTTACATCCGGTTAAAGGCGCACGTTTTTCGGCTTATATCTCGGTCAATCTCTGATCAATATTCCCAAGACTCTAATCGTTCGTAGTGCTGGACGGGGCCTTTCGAACGAGCCCACCCCCGAGGTCCAACTCGCCCGGATCCCCGAGTTATAGCCGTGCGAAATCGGGGGTCCCAGCGAACGGCGATCCGGTAGGGGGCATCCCCGCGGCCCGCCACTCTAGCGTTCGGGCAAGGGTTCCCCTGGGACCTCCTCCCCCGAATTTGAGCTCTCTGGGTCTTTGCGTTCCAGAGATGCGAGCGATTTTCTTCTGAGATCGTAACGTCACCGGCGTCCGCAATTTTGCAGCGCGCCCGATGGTTTTCTGCTAATATCTCCACGAAAACACCACCAAAAACTATGGAACTTATATGGTTCTTTTCAGCTCGACTAGATGGTCCCAACGAGCTCGGTGCTCGCCGAATCCGTCAAGTATTCGCCGAGATATTTGCGTAATAGACGATATTGTCTATGAGTTCGAGCATGAGCGCTCTTGTAAAATTTGGTTGCAATCTGAAACATCACCACTAGAGGCCGCTAAAAGTTACATAGAGCACCTTTAAGTCAGTCTTTATTTTTGTGAAACAGTCTAACTTGCATTAGACTAGTCTATGAGCAAATTTTAGACTTGTCTAACACTATAGACCGGTCTAACATAGCTTTGAGAAACCGGCCCCAGGTCGTAGTGAGTCTCTTGCTGAGTTATGTCTGGTTGAACTGTATAGGGTTGGGAATCGAAAATCAATTCCAATTCTGGAATTGAATACTTGAGGTCAGGAAACGGATACTTGTTATAAAATGAAAATTTTGATTCCCCTTATAGATTCCTTTGTGAGCATTTCAATGTGACTTTAATGTGACATTAGTTGGGCTAGTTGTGTTTCTATGGTATTTTTAAACAACAGGTAAAGTTCCTTGTGTATGTGATCTTTAGCCTGTTCATTTTGATGGTGTTGTCTGGTGTTGTGCTTAGTGGATGTTACGCGTGAGTTGTTTGTTTTGCATTTCGTGCATTAGTTTGTTTTTCGGAATCGTTAAATTGAAACGATACCCAACCCTATTGAACTGACCTATATGATGGCATTTAAACTCACACGCTTCACACGCCAGTCACAATGAAAAAAGCCATTTTTTGGGCACACAAGTTTCCTTTTCCCCTCTCTTGTAGTTCATGTTTTATGCATTAGAGCCTCCGTGATGATATCAAATGACCCTGTGCTTCCTGCGTGTGCTCTCACCAACACACAGCGAGGGTTTGACACCGAGCCCAAAAGCCCGACTATCCGAGACATTCGCCTCTTTATTCCTCCATGGGAATTCTCTCAGATGATGCAGGATTTCTGTGCTGTAGACGTAGGTTTGCCTGTGGGGAATCGCTCCATAAATGCCTCTTTATGCGCTGTGTCAAAGAGAGCCCAGAAACCATTGTGTGCAGCCAAGGACGTGGTTAGTGTCATCATTTCTGTCTTTATGGAAAACATTCATTGTTTCCTTGAACCCTCGAGAAGCCGCAGTCACCCATCTATAGACGTCCCAGGCCATCAGAAAGCTATAGGAACTAATGCTCACTATCGGGGGTTTTTTGGCCTTAAAGGGGTTTTACAGTTGACAACAGAGTAGGAAGTGAAAATGGGAGATGAAATTGAAAGCAGCTTATAGTGGAGGGATGCAGATGGGATTTCTCTTCCCAAGCAATGGATCTGGCAGAGAGAGAGAGAGAGAGAGAGAGAGCGGAGGAGAGCTGAAATCTGCAAATACAGGAGTGACCTACTTCTTCTGGATGCTGGATCAATCGCAGACATCTTCATGCAGAACCCGAGTCTTTCACACAGTCTTCGTTTTTGACTAAATAATGTCCTTTCAATGTAGTTGAAACTATGCTATTTTAGTTCATTTTACCAAACGTTATGACCCTGATGACGATGTGAATCGATGGGAATGTCTTTGCATTGTCCACTAATTGAATGTAGGAAATCTACCGTTATGTGTGCGAGCGCTTCTCCTTGTTAAACATGGATTGGAATGGCCATATCATTTTGTTAGTACAAAATAACAAAGATGTGTCAAACTGTAACAGTTCAATCTCCAAATAAACAAAATATAACAAGAACACTGAAAACCAGCGTGTGCAAAAGCTGCTTTTTTATAAGCTATTCGGTGAATCAGTCATGCATTAGAGACTGTTATTGACTGTCAGTGTTTTAGAGACTTTATAAGATATGACATTACATGTTGTCACAATTCCTGTCTCGTTTCCCCTGTCTTGTGTTTACGGACTCTTATTTTGAAGTGAATTTTCTTCACCTGTTGTTACCTGTTGTTTAGTTAGTTTCCATAGTTACTCTTATTAGTTTCCATAGCGATTCATTAGCCACACCTGTTCCTTGTTAGTATCCTGTGTATTCATACCCCAGTGTTCCCTTGTTCATTGTCTGGTCCGCGTGAGGGGTTTGTTTCGCATGCTTTGCTCCGTGTTTGGATTCGCCTACGTCTCCCTGTGCCTGGACTTACTTTTTTTAAATTACACAGTACATTTTACATTTACATTTACATTTATTCATTTAGCTGACGCTTTTATCCAAAGCGACTTACAATTGCTATATATGTCAGAGGTCGCACGCCTCTGGAGCAACTAGGGGTTAAGTGTCTTGCTCAGGGACACATTGGTGTCTCACAGTGGATTCGAACCCGGGTCTCTCACACCAAAGGCATGTGTCTTATCCACTGCGCCATCACCACCCCTACTGTACTGACTTTCATGTAGCTTAGATTGTTAATTACAATAGTGTCGTTATTCAGCTCGAGTCAGTTCAGTTCAACAACAGTGCCGATGTTGCCAAATCAAAAACAAATATGATTCAGCTTTAAAGCAACTCTACAGAAGACAATAGTGGCATTATTCAGTTCAGTTCAGTACAAGTTTTGTGTTCGAGTGAGTTGATTTATAAAGAGGTTCAATTATCGCAGTTCAATTATCGTAGCTCAAACAGCTTTGATTATAAATTATTTCTACATTTGTCTCCTGCATTGTTAATATTTTATCTTCATGCACAGTATGTTTAATTAAAATGAGTCATCATGATGATTTACATTTCTTGCCTTCATTATCATTGACGAAAAAGACTTTTATCAACATGCTGTATTCATCAGCAATTTTCTTGACGAGATTAACAATGAGCACAGCTCCGTTTGAAAGACCTGTTTACTTGTTTATCATGGTTTATTTATAGTATCCAATTCCCCGTGAAATCATTTAAAAGGGAGACACGGTCGGTACAGAAAAAATACAGAAGTTATCAGTGCAAACTCTGAAAACATCATGTTCATTTTACTAGATGTGCAGTATTCAAGTCTCGACGGCACATCACAGGCTGTTCTGATGTATTATGAACACTTCAATGGCAAGATGTTGCTGAAATAGAAAGCTTCAATCTGATTGGCTAGCGCTAGTATGGGTGCACATCTTTATCAGACTAGCAAACCCACATCCACACATGCCTTATTCCCTAATATATAAGGAAGGGGTGAAAATCAGTATGTTAAATAATTAGTATGTCTGAATTCACAGTAGGGATGCACGATATATCAGCCGATATACATTACATTTTAATGTTATCGTTATCGGTCCGATAAGAAAATGTGGGTGATATATTAATGCCAATAAAAAAAAAGCCAAAAAGCAATTTCTTAATGTATTCATGCTGCAGTGCACTCTGGGAGAACACTGTTACTCAGAAATATCAAGTTAGTAAAACTCAGACTATAAGTTATGAAAACTTGAATATATTGATAACGTTACCAGATTTTTTTCGGAGGCAATAAGTTTGCAAGATTTTTCTTCAAGTAAAGTTAATGGATGCTTTATAGCTGAATTGAATTAATTTCATAATTGATGAACTTTACACACTCTTTGAACTGAACTGAATCAACACTGAACTGACTTCAGCTGAATAATGACACTTTTTTAAGAGAATTTGAGTTTGTCTCATATTTGATTATAAAGCTTGCATGGATTCATTATTTTACTGTGAGTCAGCTTTAAAACAATCTGTATTGTATAAAGCACTATGTAAGCAAAGGCGACCTGACTTTATAGCAAAAACACTTCTCAGTATGTCTCACTTCTCTGGAGACAGTATTGAGTTTGAAAGCTGAGGGAAGCGTTTGAGCCACATTATTGCTGATTTAAACATTTGAGATGCTCATCTAAACATGCTTACCCGTGTGTGTGTGTGTGTGTGTGTGTGTGTGTGTGTGTGTGTGTGTTTGGTTTCAGTTCCTGAAGACCTGTCCTTAGAGGAGCGAGACGAGCTGTCCAATATACGGCGCAGGAAAAAAGAACTGCTTGATGATATTGAGGTGAGAATGCAGTCGAAAATAAAGTTGTAGAATAGGTGAAGTTGTGTGTGTATTATGTATCTATTGCTTCACATATAGTGAGCTGCTATTGCATTCTGAACACTGAACATCTGAACAAAACCTATTTTTCCTAATTGAATGCAACATAAAAAGTACTTGTTTCTCTGTTGGTTAAACAGCTTTAGCACATTGTAATAGGCATTTTTCATCTGAAGCAACTTACATTGTATTCAAGGTACGCTTTTCACATTTCCGGGGAGTCAACGGCATGATCTTGGGCTCTAGTGTTTGAATATCACGTAGAGTCGTGTGTTTGATATGAACCTCTGTTTTCCAGCGCTTGAAGTTTGAGATCGCTGAAGTGATGACAGAAATCGAGCAGCTCACGTGTGTGGGCGAGAGGTGAGTTATGAGAGATGGGAAATGTTTCCTTTTCATTGCAGCTCAACTGAAGCTCATGCAGATTTGCACCTGTCTGTCTTTTGTCTGAGTGTCGTCACTGATCTGTCCTCTTCTAAACATTCATAAGCGCTCTATTCAGACTGTGTCGTCTGGTTGACAGGTCACCTGCAGGAGGTGTGTGCTGTACACACTTATGTCTTTTATTGAGCTTTAAACAGGAATATAGATTGACTCGGTGCGAGGAAATGGATGTTGAATATCTAACGTTCGATAACCCAAAGTGCTAGTTTAGTTTTTAGTTTAATCATGTGATGAGGAATACATTTTTTCTGGTTTATCTGAGATTGAAATGATGAATGTAACAGAACTCAAAACGTCCTTTCTGTGTCCAAAAATAAGCTGCACTAATTTTCAGGCAGATTAATACATTTAAACATGCGTCCATGTTCATGTAATTGAGGTATATTGGGTGTTCAGAAACGTAGATACTGTAGGAAGGTGTAGCCTATATTCCTAAACACCAAAATATTCACAAAAATAACTAAATAAAAATAAAGTTACTATTTTAAACTATTTTCTCTTTTGGAAAAAAAAAAAGGTATATATTTTTTTCTTAAGAACGTTCTTTTCTAAAGATCTGGCATGGTGCAAAACAAGGGAGTGGAGTAAAATATCTTAATTACAGTGGTTTCATTTATTTACAAAAAACTGATGCTTAGAAGCCAATCCAGAAGAGAAGAATCAACACAAACAGAAAGTGAGGAGAACTCAGGGTACGTTTATTTAACGATGACGTACTAAAAACAGAAAAGTTTTTCCTTTCATTGTTCACGTACAGACAGCAACGTTGTTAAAACGATCCCCGTTCACACGAATCCATGAAAACGACTAAATGTGCTGTATTATTCATGCCAGGCCAGTAGTTGGCGCTGTCACTTTGTAAAGAAACACTACGTGCCTATAGACTGAACACGTAATACACATGTGCGTGAAGTCACCGTTTTCACAAATTCATGTTTTTGAAGTTAACACGTGTTTTTCAAAAACTTGCATTTTGAAAGTTTTCATTTTCAGGCCCCTAAAACGCTCTTGTTGTGTAAATGAATGGGCAAAATGCATAAGCATCTTTCTTTTCTGTTGAAAATGGTGTCGTTTAAACAGCTCCTAAACAGGAGAAAACTAAATTGAACAAGAAACAGGTGCACAAAGCAACCAGTAACCATGGCAACAAACAAGGGCATAATCCGTAACCTAGGAAACAGAAAAGAAGCGATAAAATGGCAGCATGAACAGAAGATTATAGGAAACAATTAAATACAAAATAAAAGTCCATAAACAGAACATGATCGTTGCAAGATCGTTCTTAAGGCAAAACTATTATATAGACAAAAACTAAACTAATTCAAATTCTTGATAAGACTCTTCATAAAAATGATAAAATACAATAAAATAATTAATAAATCAAACATAAATAAATCAAAAGTAGAGTTGTTCTTGCAGGTCTTTGGTAAGAACCATCATACGAACAGATAACATCAAAGCCTGTAATTTCCTCAAGAAAATATTTAAGAAATCCCTAAGAATTCCTCTAGAATTGCACTTAATATTCTTACAAACTAATTCCTTAACTTCTTTCTTACAATGATTTTTGTGAACTAATGAGAGAAGAAATGGTAGCTGGTAAACTGATGTTGTGTAGCACCTGCACCTGCTCTGTTACATATGATACAGTTTGTTTTTAACAATATCAATGATCATTTCAGCCTGATCATAACGTTTAAGCAGATTGTTTAATGAATTTGTCACTAGCATTAGCAATCTGATTAGCATTATAATTAATAGTTGAATCAGAATGATAAATGCATTATATATATGTATGGAATGGAAGTAGTTCTAAGACGCACATGCGCATTGGCTGGTCCAGCCTGAAAAATACACTTTTTTTTAATGTTATTCGATCATAAGAAACAACATTTATGGGACAGTTGTTGTCAGTGAAACGACGTGCCTCAAATGGACTTTGATAAGGCTCTTAAATCTACAGGACTTGTGCCTGTAATCAGGACTGTTTGATAGTTATGAAAGTGTTGTTTGGCACATTGTATGCGCAGGCCAATCACTCAAGAGGTTCTTTGTCCGCCTTCAGTCTTATTAGGGGATCTTTGTTAAGATCTTTGTTACTTCCATTTGCAGCAAAACAACACAGAGAAACAAACAAATTGCAATGGGAAGAAAGAAATTCAACATGGACCCCAAAAAAGTAAGTTATTGTATTGTTAGAAATTAGATATTTTCATTCGTTCCTAAATGTTTTAATACTTTTAAAGCCTTTTCTTTATAGTAGGCTATCACTGAGTGATCAACATTGTGACATTTTCCCTGACATAGTGTATTACATTTGGAAATTTTCCACATACTTTTCCTGGCATTTATATTTCCTGGGTTGATCCTAAAATCCTTTTTTAAATCAACTTTCTCGCAGGGGATCCAGTTTCTTCTGGAGAACGACCTCCTGCAGCAGACGCCTGAAGACATCGCTCAGTTCCTCTATAAAGGAGAAGGCTTGAACAAAACCGTCATTGGGGATTACCTGGGCGAACGGTAAACCTTCGCTTCATTCCTTCAGTCTCTTACTTGTCTGGGTTTAGTGAGTAAAACAGGAGCAGTGAACGGACCACCTCTTGGGATGAGACTTGTCAAAACAAAAGGATTTCATGAAGCATAGCTAAAGATACAAGAGTCGAAGGCTGCTGAACATCACAAACGATCTTAAAAATCTACTTTTTAATGACAAACAATTGAACTTTCTCTGCAGAAAGTAACCGTTTCTTCTGTGTGTGGTTGTTGTTTTCTCGTAGGGATGATTTCAACATCAAAGTGCTCCAGGCTTTTGTCGAGCTCCATGAGTTTGCCGACCTCAACCTCGTTCAGGCTCTGAGGTGGGAACAGCTTCTCTGCAGGAATGCCTCGTTTCTACACTATTTGGCTTAGAATTATTATATCATAATGAACTGGTTTCTATTTTGCTCAAAAATTCCCCCTTTTTTTATAGTATGAAGGTAAATCACGTTAAACTTGTCAAACTTGACCATTAATATTTATTTATTTTGCAGTGTGAAATTATTTTCATGACAATTAACTATTTTTAATATAAGTTTTTAATAAGTTGGCAAAACTCAATAATTTGGAAAGAATCTGTTACATCAATTTTTTTAAGTTAAGAAATTCAAACTTAACATTTAAATTGCTCTTAACTTAAAAAAATTGAGTAAACTAATTTATACATTCAACATAAAATGATCATGTAATCTCAACTCAAATATTTTAGTAGTGTAAATTTGGCTAGCTTTAACAACTAGCCAAATAATTCAGTAAATGCTAACTTGCTAATTGGCAACACAATGCTTTGATAGCATTAGAAGAGCAATTGGTGAATGAGTACAACAGTATAAAACAACATACATGTTCTCAAACCGATTAATTCTGATTCAGAATCAGAAAAAATCATTTTAGCATTTACTCTCCCGTTCGAGTGTCATGGCAAAGCATGCTGGGAAACAGAAATTCCAGCCCAGTTTTAGTCAAAATTTAAGTTTGTCTAAATTAAAAGAAACAGGTTCATAAAACCCAAATTCTCTCAAACTCAAAACTCAACAATTCATATTACTTCAAATGTGTCAGTTTTGTGAACTCAAAAGAAAAAGAAAGTTCTAAATACTCATAAAAGTTGATTTGATTGAATTTAAGTTTGCTCAAACCGAGGGTGTACTGTACTTGTTGAGTCGTGGCTGTTTTTCTGAGGGATTTGCTGTCTCCACACAGGCAGTTCCTCTGGAGTTTCAGACTTCCCGGCGAGGCACAGAAGATTGACCGAATGATGGAGGCATTTGCGTCCCGGTACTGCCAGTGCAACCCGGGAGTCTTTCAGTCCACAGGTCAGACATGAGCGAAACAGCCAGTGTCCATACTAATGCAGACCTCGCTTCTGTCCCGCTCCGTTTCAGAGAGATGTTGGTAAAAAAAAACATCAGTTTAGGCCCAAAACACACCCAATCGAAATGCATCTTGCAAAATTGTTTATGTGCATCCTTGTTGCATTCTCAGCATTGCTGCAAGGACATTAGCATAAGGTTTTCTCTTTCAGGGGCGCGTTTCCCAAAAGCATCGTCATTACCAACATAGTTAAACCGTTTGGCGTTTTTCCCAAAACCATAGATTCAACAAACATTCGCAAACAGCGTTGCAAACATTGTGTTGTGGGAACTTCAGTTCTCAAGCTGTGATAAGATGCATACACTCATCTCAACAAAACAAAACATAATTAAGGCAACAGTTTGCATCAATGTTTTGAGCTATTATGACATCTTTGAGTGAATTTACGTTCAACCAACAAGCTACATTGAGTAAGAGGAACTTAATAATGTGTAGCATAAACACACATTTTTAAGTTGATTACTCAAAAATATTAAGTTGTAATATTAAATTAATCTCATCTATTTCATGAGCTATCATAGCACATGCCAACATAAATTATTCAACATGTATTTTTAATGAACAAGTAAGATGCACAGTCATTGCTTATAGAGTTCAATGTAGTGTTTACCTGCATGTATCTACTCTACTCTTACAGAAACTCATTTACATGTCAAACATAACAGCATTAAGCGCGAACAGGTCTTTTCCTTTATTAAAAAACAATAAATTAACACTTATTCTACCAGTCATATGCAAAGCATGCTGGGAACTAGAAATCCATTGCCTAATTTCCGACGTTATCAAGACAATTTCATTAAGTTACTACAACCTATTTTTTTAAGCAAATTAACGCAGAAATTTAATTTAAGAAAAATTTAAGATGATATTAAGTTGATGTGATGATCAACATTATTATGTCAACAGAACTCTAAATACTCGACTCAAAAACTCAACTTTAAGGGTTTGATTAAAACAATAAATTCGAATTTGTTAACTTTCATTTATTTAAGTTGTGGTAACAGGTCCCCTGAATGACTTTTTAGATACATAGTTTCTTGTTAAAATGACATAGACTTAAACAGATCATGCTCAAAAAACAATCTAACATAACAAATAACAAAACAAAAACAGTGAAGTAGTCCTCCTCAGTTCGTTACAGGAGCATGCTAACGTATGCTAATGGATTTATGTTGTTTATGCAAACCAACTATAATAATATTACATTAATTGTGATCTCGAATCGATTCAACAGCAGAAGTTATTACTCCAACACCTGCATGTGATGTCGGGTTTTGGTTAGTTTACTTGTAATTATGCATAATTTACTGTTATTACTATAATAAGTTCATGTAGTAACGTGTAACTTCGTCACCTTAAAATATGTTGTTACTGAACATTTCTTTGATTGTTTATGGTAATGAAACGAGTCGCGAGCTCACGTCATGATGTGTTTACAGAGTAAACGTTAAGAAAACAGCTCAGTCTGGCAGAAACAATAGGCCTTTTTCTATTTGAAGGTTTATTTATGCCAATTTTCTCCGTGACGAGCCCTTAAATCAAAACAAAGCTTCCCTATGTGGATATACATTGTACTAGCAGTCAAAAGTTTGGAATAATGTTTTTGAAAGAAGTCTCTTCTGCTCACCAAAGCTGCTTTTATTTGATCAGAAATACAGTAAAAACAGTGAAATATTATTGCAATTTAAAACAGATGTTTTCTATGTGAATATATAATTTATTCCTGTGATCAAAGCTGAGTTTCAGCATCATTACTCCAGTCTTCAGTGTCACATGATCCTTCAGAAATCACTCTAATATGATGATTTGATGCTCAAGAAACATTTATGATTATTATTAGTGTTGAAAACAGTTGTGCTACTTCATATTTCTGTGCAAATCGTGATACACTATCATTCAAAAGTTTGGGGTGAGTAAGATTTAAAAAAGAAAAGAAAAAGAAATGAATACTTCTATTCAGTATGAATGCATTATATTGATCAAAAATGTCAGTAAAGACATTTATAATGTTACAAAATTTGTATATTTCAAATAAATGCTGTTCTTTTGAACTCCCTAATCAAAGAATCCTGAAAAAAAAATGATCACGGTTTCCACATATATATTTAGCGAATTGATAATAATCAGAAATGTTTCTTGAACATTAGAGTGATTTCTGAAGGATCATGTGACACTGAAGACTAGAGTAATGATGCTGAAAATTCAGATTTGATCACAGGAATAAATTATATATTCATTATATAACAGTTCTTATAAGTTGTAATTATATTTCACAATATTACACATTATTATTAGCCTTCATTTTAATAGTAGACCACAAATATTATTGCTGTTCACAGAGTCACTCACATCTTTTTCATTGCCAGTTACTGTAGGCTTTTTACTGTGCATTGGCTTATGTGTGTGTGTTGTGTGTGTGTGGTTATTGAATTATTTGTCTGTTTATGTTGCAGACACATGTTACGTCCTGTCCTTCGCCATCATCATGCTGAACACCAGCCTTCACAACCCCAACGTCAGGGACAAACCGGCCGTAGAGCGCTTCATCTCCATGAACAGGGGCATTAATGAGGGCGGAGACCTGCCGGAGGACCTGCTCAGGGTAATCCTGCTCAGCATCTGTGGCTAAAAAGTGGATAAATGTTTATTTTTATAAGAAAATGGCGGATGGTTTGTCTAGATCAGACTCTTATTCCTCGGCTGGGATCGTGTCGAGACTTTGAAGCTGCACTGAAACTCGTTGGACCCCATTGAAGTCACTATATGGAGAAACATCCTGGAATGTTTTCCTCAAAAATCTTAATAATTAAATTATCAGGAAATTTTAATTCTGAAGTGAACTAATCCTTTAACCGGTTCAGTCGAGTCAGCTAACACTAACTATATTTACTCTCCTGTCTCATTTGGGTCAGTTTCCATATGAATGACTTTAAATCTCTGAGCCAGTCATGATTAATGCAGTAGCTGCCATATAGGACTGTTTTAAATATTTTACAGAGGCATGCGTGTAAATGTTCTGAATCTGCATACATTAACAGACTAATGTCTCTGCAGAACCTGTACGAGAGCATCAAGAGCGAACCCTTCAAAATCCCAGAGGACGACGGCAACGACCTCACACACACGTTCTTCAACCCGGACCGAGAAGGCTGGCTCCTGAAGTTAGGTCAGAATCAGACTCTTACTCTCTTAATCTTACTCTTACTCTTACTCTTACTCTTACTCTTACTCTTACTCTTACTCTTACTCTCTTAATCTTACTCTCTTAATCTTACTCTTACTCTTACTCTCTTAATCTTACTCTCTTAATCTTACTCTTACTCTTACTCTTACTCTCTTACTCTTACTCTCTTACTCTTACTCTCTTAATCTTACTCTTACTCTTATACTCTTACTCTTACTCTCTTAATCTTACTCTTACTCTCTTAATCTTACTCTTACTCTTACTCTTACTCTCTTAATCTTACTCTTACTCTCTTAATCTTACTCTTACTCTTACTCTCTTAATCTTACTCTCTTACTCTTACTCTTACTCTCTTAATCTTACTCTTAATCTTACTCTTACTCTCTTAATCTTACTCTTACTCTTACTCTTACTCTCTTAATCTTACTCTTACTCTCTTAATCTTACTCTTACTCTTACTCTTACTCTCTTAATCTTACTCTTACTCTTACTCTTACTCTCTTAATCTTACTCTTACTCTCTTAATCTTACTCTTACTCTTACTCTTACTCTTACTCTCTTACTCTTACTCTCTTACTCTTACTCTTACTCTTACTCTCTTACTCTTACTCTCTTACTCTTACTCTTACTCTTACTCTCTTAATCTTACTCTCTTAATCTTACTCTTACTCTTATACTCTTACTCTTACTCTTACTCTCTTAATCTTACTCTTACTCTCTTACTCTTACTCTCTTACTCTTACTCTCTTAATCTTACTCTTTACTCTTATACTCTTACTCTTACTCTTACTCTCTTAATCTTACTCTTACTCTCTTAATCTTACTCTTACTCTTACTCTTACTCTTACTCTTACTCTTACTCTCTTACTCTTACTCTCTTACTCTTACTCTCTTAATCTTACTCTTACTCTCTTAATCTTACTCTTACTCTTACTCTTACTCTTACTCTCTTACTCTTACTCTCTTACTCTTACTCTTACTCTTATACTCTTACTCTCTTAATCTTACTCTTACTCTCTTAATCTTACTCTTACTCTTACTCTCTTACTCTTACTCTTACTCTCTTACTCTTACTCTTACTCTCTTAATCTTACTCTCTTAATCTTACTCTTACTCTTATACTCTTACTCTTACTCTTACTCTCTTAATCTTACTCTTACTCTCTTAATCTTACTCTTACTCTTACTCTTACTCTTACTCTTACTCTCTTACTCTTACTCTCTTAATCTTACTCTTACTCTTACTCTTATACTCTTACTCTTACTCTTATTCTCTTAATCTTACTCTTACTCTTACTCTCTTAATCTTACTCTTACTCTTACTCTCTTAATCTTACTCTTACTCTTACTCTCTTAATCTTACTCGTATACTCTTACTCTCTTACTCTTACTCTTACTCTTACTCTCTTAATCTTACTCTTACTCTTACTCTTACTCTTACTCTTACTCTCTTACTCTTACTCTCTTACTCTTACTCTTACTCTTATACTCTTACTCTTACTCTCTTAATCTTACTCTTACTCTCTTAATCTTACTCTTACTCTTACTCTTACTCTTCAATTCAATTCAGAAAGCTTTATTGGCATGACAAAAAAATACATTTTGTATTGCCAAAGCATCAAAACAACATAGAAAATGATTTAGAACATTTAGTACACAAAATAATAATACTGATAGCATAAAACCATAATAATAAAATAAACAAAGATTAATAAATAAAATATAAAGGATTTAGAAAACATCTATGTACAAAACAAAAACAAGCAAAAAACAAACGAACACTGAACTTGGAATTGAACATATACATGTGTGTAGGTCTTAGGCTGTGAGTGAGTGTGTGTGTGTGTGTAGGTCCTAGGCTGTGAGTGAGTGTGTGTTTATTGGATGTTTGCTGGTCTCTGGTCGTCCCTCAGGATATGGCAGGATGATACAAATTTTGCAGCTATATTTGAGCATTTGGCTTCTTCGCCAAGAATGAAACGGAGTTTTTGGGTTGGGTTACAGGTGTTAAATTGGGGAAATATTTGATTAATTTTGGGGTAATAGTGGTCTCTGATATGTTCATATTTTGGGCATTCTGTGAGGAAGTGAATGTGAAGTGAACTCTTACTCTCTTACTCTTACTCTTACTCTCTTACTCTTACTCGTATACTCTTACTCTCTTACTCTTACTCTTACTCTTACTCTTACTCTTACTCTCTTAATCTTACTCTTACTCTTACTCTTACTCTTACTCTTACTCTTACTCTTATACTCTTACTCTTACTCTTACTCTCTTAATCTTACTCTTACTCTCTTACTCTTACTCTCTTACTCTTACTCTTACTCTCATAATCTTACTCTCTTAATCTTACTCTTACTCTTATACTCTTACTCTTACTCTTACTCTCTTAATCTTACTCTTACTCTCTTAATCTTACTCTTACTCTTACTCTTACTCTCTTACTCTTACTCTCTTAATCTTACTCTTACTCTTACTCTTATACTCTTACTCTTACTCTTATTCTCTTAATCTTACTCTTACTCTTACTCTCTTAATCTTACTCTTACTCTTACTCTCTTAATCTTACTCTTACTCTTACTCTCTTAATCTTACTCGTATACTCTTACTCTCTTACTCTTACTCTTACTCTTACTCTTACTCTTACTCTCTTAATCTTACTCTTACTCTTACTCTTACTCTTACTCTTACTCTTACTCTTATACTCTTACTCTTACTCTTACTCTCTTAATCTTACTCTTACTCTCTTAATCTTACTCTTACTCTCTTAATCTTACTCTTACTCTTACTCTCTTAATCTTACTCTTACTCTTACTCTCTTAATCTTACTCTTACTCTCTTAATCTTACTCGTATACTCTTACTCTCTTTTAATCTTACTCTTACTCTTACTCTTACTCTTACTCTCTTAATCTTACTCTTACTCTTACTCTTATACTCTTACTCTTACTCTTACACTCTTAATCTTACTCTTACTCTCTTAATCTTACTCTTACTCTTACTCTTACTCCCTTAATCTTACTCTTACTCTCTTAATCTTACTCTTACTCTTACTCTCTTAATCTTACTCTTACTCTTACTCTTACTCTCTTAATCTTACTCTTACTCTCTTAATATTACTCTTACTATCTTAATATACTCTTACTCTCTTACTCTCTTACTCTTATACTCTTATACTCTTACTCTCTTACTCTTACTCTCTTACTCTCTTACTCTCTTACTCTTACTCTTACTCTTACTCTCTTAATCTTACTCTTACTCTCTTAATCTTACTCTTACTCTTACTCTCTTAATCTTACTCTTACTCTCACTCTCTTAATCTTACTCTTACTCTTACTCTCTTACTCTCTTACTCTTACTCTCTTACTCTATTACTCTATTACTCTTACTCTCTTAATCTTACTCTCTTACTCTTACTCTCTTACTCTCTTACTCTCTTACTCTCTTACTCTTACTCTTACTCTCTTAATCTTACTCTTACTCTTACTCTTACTCTCTTAATCTTACTCTTACTCTCTTAATCTTACTCTCTTACTCTCTTACTCTTACTCTCTTAATCTTACTCTTACTCTCTTAATCTTACTCTTACTCTTACTCTTACTCTTATACTCTTACTCTTACTCTTACACTCTTAATCTTACTCTTACTCTCTTAATCTTACTCTTACTCTTACTCTCTTAATCTTACTCTTACTCTTACTCTCTTACTCTTACTCTTACTCTCTTACTCTCTTACTCTCTTACTCTTATACTCTTATACTCTTATACTCTTATACTCTTACTCTCTTACTCTTACTCTCTTACTCTCTTACTCTTACTCTTACTCTCTTAATCTTACTCTTACTCTTACTCTCTTAATCTTACTCTTACTCTTACTCTCTTAATCTTACTCTTACTCTTACTCTCTTACTCTTACTCTTACTCTCTTACTCTTACTCTTACTCTCTTAATCTTACTCTCTTCTCTTATACTCTTACTCTCTTACTCTTACTCTCTTACTCTCTTACTCTTACTCTTACTCTCTTTCTCTTATACTCTTATACTCTTACTCTCTTATACTCTTACTCTCTTACTCTCTTACTCTTACTCTTGTACTCTTACTCTCTTACTCTCTTACTCTTACTCTCTTACTCTCTTACTCTTATACTCTTACTCTCTTACTCTCTTACTCTTATACTCTTATACTTTTACTCTCTTATACTCTTACTCTCTTACTCTCTTACTCTTATACTCTTATACTCTTACTCTTACTCTTGTACTCTTACTCTCTTACTCTCTTACTCTTACTCTTATACTCTTACTCTCTTACTCTTACTCTTACTCTTACTCTTACTCTTATACTCTTACTCTTATACTCTTACTCTTACTCTTACTCTTATACTCTTATACTCTTACTCTTATACTCTTACTCTTGTACTCTTATTCTCTTACTCTCTTACTCTTACTCTTATACTCTTACTCTTGTACTCTTACTCTCTTACTCTTATACTCTTACTCTCTTACTCTTGTACTCTTACTCTTATACACTTACTCTTGTACTCTTACTCTTATACTCTTACTCTCTTACTCTCTTACTCTTACTCTTATACTCTTACTCTCTTACTCTTACTCTCTTAATCTTACTCTTTACTCTTATACTCTTACTCTTACTCTTACTCTCTTAATCTTACTCTTACTCTCTTAATCTTACTCTTACTCTTACTCTTACTCTTACTCTTACTCTTACTCTCTTACTCTTACTCTCTTACTCTTACTCTCTTAATCTTACTCTTTACTCTTATACTCTTACTCTTACTCTTACTCTCTTAATCTTACTCTTACTCTCTTAATCTTACTCTCTTACTCTCTTACTCTTACTCTCTTAATCTTACTCTTACTCTCTTAATCTTACTCTTACTCTTACTCTTACTCTTATACTCTTACTCTTACTCTTACACTCTTAATCTTACTCTTACTCTCTTAATCTTACTCTTACTCTTACTCTCTTAATCTTACTCTTACTCTTACTCTCTTACTCTTACTCTTACTCTCTTACTCTCTTACTCTCTTACTCTTATACTCTTATACTCTTATACTCTTATACTCTTACTCTCTTACTCTTACTCTCTTACTCTCTTACTCTTACTCTTACTCTCTTAATCTTACTCTTACTCTTACTCTCTTAATCTTACTCTTACTCTTACTCTCTTAATCTTACTCTTACTCTTACTCTCTTACTCTTACTCTTACTCTCTTACTCTTACTCTTACTCTCTTAATCTTACTCTCTTCTCTTATACTCTTACTCTCTTACTCTTACTCTCTTACTCTCTTACTCTCTTACTCTTACTCTTACTCTCTTTCTCTTATACTCTTATACTCTTACTCTCTTATACTCTTACTCTCTTACTCTCTTACTCTTACTCTTGTACTCTTACTCTCTTACTCTCTTACTCTTACTCTCTTACTCTCTTACTCTTATACTCTTACTCTCTTACTCTCTTACTCTTATACTCTTATACTTTTACTCTCTTATACTCTTACTCTCTTACTCTCTTACTCTTATACTCTTATACTCTTACTCTTACTCTTGTACTCTTACTCTCTTACTCTCTTACTCTTACTCTTATACTCTTACTCTCTTACTCTTACTCTTACTCTTACTCTTACTCTTATACTCTTACTCTTATACTCTTACTCTTACTCTTATACTCTTATACTCTTACTCTTATACTCTTACTCTTGTACTCTTATTCTCTTACTCTCTTACTCTTACTCTTATACTCTTACTCTTGTACTCTTACTCTCTTACTCTTATACTCTTACTCTCTTACTCTTGTACTCTTACTCTTATACACTTACTCTTGTACTCTTACTCTTATACTCTTACTCTCTTACTCTCTTACTCTTACTCTTATACTCTTACTCTCTTACTCTTACTCTTACTCTCTTACTCTTATACTCTTACTCTCTTACTCTTACTCTCTTACTCTTGTACTCTTACTCTTATACTCTTACTCTCTTACTCTTACTCTTATACACTTACTCTTATACTCTTACTCTTATACTCTTACTCTTATACTCTTACTCTTATACTCTTACTCTCTTACTCTTGTACTCTTACTCTTATACTCTTACTCTCTTACTCTCTTACTCTCTTACTCTTACTCTTACTCTTATACTCTTACTCTTATACTCTTACTCTCGTAATCTCTTACTCTCTTACTCTTATACTCTTACTCTTATACTCTTACTCTTATACTCTTACTCTTGTACTCTTACTCTTATACTCTTACTCTCTTACTCTTACTCTTACTCTCTTACTCTTATACTCTTACTCTCTTACTCTTACTCTCTTACTCTTGTACTCTTACTCTTATACTCTTACTCTCTTACTCTTACTCTTATACACTTACTCTTATACTCTTACTCTTATACTCTTACTCTTATACTCTTACTCTTATACTCTTACTCTCTTACTCTTGTACTCTTACTCTTATACTCTTACTCTCTTACTCTCTTACTCTCTTACTCTTACTCTTACTCTTATACTCTTACTCTTATACTCTTACTCTCGTAATCTCTTACTCTCTTACTCTTATACTCTTACTCTTATACTCTTACTCTCTTACTCTCTTACTCTTATACTCTTACTCTTGTACTCTTATACTCTTACTCTTGTACTCTTACTCTTACTCATATACTCTTACTCTTACTCTTATTTTTACTCTTACTCTCTTACTCTTATACTCTTACTCTCTTTCTCTCTTACTCTTATACTCTTACTCTTGTACTCTTACTCTTATACTCTTACTCTTGTACTCTTACTCTTACTCATATACTCTTATACTCTTACTCTTTCTTTCCTTCAGCAGACGTGCCTCGTCTCTTAGGGATACATAGAGTCACTATAGTGAAAGTGTGCAAGTGTCAGATGAAGCTGGATGCTGTACATGAAGTCTGTAACAAGTCAATTTATTTTTTAAATGTCAGCTCTCACAGACTTTAATTTGTATATTGTGAGGCTCTTGGTGGATCTGCAGAATTAAGGAAAAAGTGTGTTACCGCCTGACAAATACCCTGCGTCTCAATGACCACACTATCCATCCTTAACAGTGTGTGATATTAGAATAAGTGTGTCCCAAAGCATAGTATGTTGTAAAGAGTGTGCCAGAAGTCCCCGGATGTCTACTATTCCCGGTGGATTTTCCAAGTGTGGATCCGTGCTCACTATAACAGCTAATATTACCCACAATCCATTGCGCTTTGGAGGAGGAACTACAAACACGAGTAAAAAAAAAAGTGTTAAAAACTACAAAACATGTCGGATAATGCGACCAATGGTGAGAGGTTTAGAAAGTTTAACCTGATAAAAAATATATATTTATTTAATGTTATTCGTGTTATATTTCATCTGCAATAACAATGTGGACTTTTTTAAAGATCGGTTTGGCCATTAACTTTTAAATACATCATTATGCATTAATATGAGGAGAGTCTCGTCATGAAAGACGCAATTGTAGGACGTGATAGTTTGTCCCAAAGCTTGTCTACTCTTCTGCTACACACTCAAAAGTATGCTCTTTTTATTCACAAGAAGAGTAAATACTTTTAGGGCGTAGTATAAGTGGGCGAAGTGAGACGCAGCAATAGAGTCACTATAGTGAAAGTGTGCAAGTGTCAGATGAAGCTGGATGCTGTACATGAAATCTGTAACAAGTCAATTTACTTTTTAAATGTCAGCTCTCACAGACTTTAATTTGTACATCCTGAGGCTCTTGATGGATCTGCAGAATTAAGGGAAAAGTGTGTTACGGCCGGTTGTAACTTTAAGCAAGCAGCATGTAAACCACTGAAACACTGTTTACGAGCCATTTCACTTGGTAATCTGATGTAAAGAGAATCTGGCGAGCTCTAATCTGATGGGATGACATTAAGCTTGTTTCAGTCCGTCTGGGTACAGAGTTGTGTTTATGCAGTACGAGTGTTTCTGAGGGGGAAAAAGAATTGCTGTATTTTGCCATTTTTGCCAGGTTACTTGCGTCAGATCTTTAAAAGATTTGAAAAGAGTTTAGAGGTTTGATAAAGATGGCAGTGGCTATTTTCACCAAAGTCCCTTTCAAGGGACCACTCGGCGGCCATATTTGCAGCTGTTTCGGACATACAAGACCAAGTCCTGTCTATTTGAATGGGGGAATCCTGAAATCTCAAAAATTGCTTGCCGAACTCACAATTAAATGCAATCAGCAACAAAATCTGACATGAACTGTCCCTATTTATGCTTTTTATACGTATTTTTCAGGCTAGACGAGTCAATGCGCATGTGCAGTCATAAGAGCGAGTCTCAGGTTTCTATGGGAACGGGGTTCTCACGGGAAATGCAGTGACATAATGATTTTTCCAATCAGCGATTGGCTCGTTCACTTCAGAAGGCGGGACTTATTCCGCATTATTGCGCATTGCAGTTTCTCCCATTCATGAGTAATAGGAGTGAACCATCTTTCTATATCTAGTCTTTGTTTACACTAAGTAAAAATAGCAATAGATTCTATTTACATTATGTAAAAATAGCAGTATTTTATATGCAATAAGTCAAGTCACCTTCATTTATTTATATAGCGCTTTTTACAGTGTTTCAAAGCAGCTTTACAGAGATAGCAGGAAAATAATGAAACAAAGTTTGTTTTCCAGAAGAAAATAGTGTCACAGTCCAGCTTAAGTAAGTTCAGTGATGGTTCATTTCTGTTGTAAAAAAGTTATTAATTTAGTTCATTTATATATATATATATATATATATATATATATATATATATATATATATAGCCGCTCTGGAGAAACCGTGATGTCATCGTCCAGCTCAGTTCAGTTCTGATATAATGCTGTCAATGCAGGAGATCAATAATATTGCTGAACATTAGATGTTAAATGTCCCCAACTAAGCAAGCCGAAGGCCAAAGGCGATGGAAAATGGAGGGAAAAAAAACCTTGGGAGAATCCAGGCTAAGTGTAAACAATTAGCTATTTATACTTACAAATAGTGGCAGTTACTATTTGTGCCTCAAGTGTTGTTTTACATTAATCAGTATGCAATAATAACATAGTGTAAATGAATATATGTTTTAAAGTTCTTAAATGGATGTCGCCTTATTGGGACAATAAAGCCCTCCCTACACCTACCCCTACCCCTAAACACTTCATTATTAAACACACATTAAACACTTTATTTACACTTTTCAACTATTTTCTTCATTTTAATTGAAAACAAATGCCTTTCCGATCTGATATGAGATGGGGAAAGGATGTAGAGTGAGTTTGGCAAACGGAGGATTCGAACTCGTGTCGATTTACATGAAAACTTTCTGCCACACGCTTTTTCACTATTGCAACTGTTGACAATAACTTTAATTCCCTAATTGTGTCTGTCCCAATCAGACGTTAGTGTACATAACCTCTGCCAACAAGGCGGGATATTTGCACTTAGTGTAAAAAGTCTAAAGTTTTGCAATTTGCAGAGCGCAAACTAGACTAGCAGAAGTGTGTTTAGCTTTGTTTCTGAGTCATGTCTGTACTTTTGTACAGGCAGAAAGGCTACTTAATTTTTCTGTAAAACCCTTTGCAGACCCGCTGCATCATTATTTTGAAAACATATTTTTATTACTGTGCTATAATCTATTTCAGATAGGACCTCTCGTTCAGATGGTTTCTTCCTGTCTCCTAAGTCTGTAGTTATTGAATAAGCTGCGGTGTGAACCAGACTTTATGCCGATAGTCAAATGTCTGGCTTTGCATGGGAGCGAAATCCCGGAAGTGCCGGATCTGATCCACAAATGAAGCCCTGCAGGGATGTCTACACAGAGCTGCTGTGTTTCATATGTATGTGCCTTTTTTATTTGTTTGTCAAGCGTCAACTGATGCTTGTTTGTGTCTTTCTAATGTCCCGTCTCCTAACATTTTCTGTGTCATTTCTGTGTATTAGTATGTGTTGATGTTGAGCGTTGCTTCTTGTTTTCCTGACACCCTTTGACCCTTGCCCTGGCGTTGTCTACAGGAGGTACGTGACATAACCAGGACAGATCTATCCCATCGTTCCCTCTTTTCACCTCCTCTAACCTCTCCTGACTGTCACTCAAGGCCTTCCTACTTCCGGTCTGTAGGCGTATTGTTAGGCTGATTCTGGGGTCAGAGGTCAGTGTACTATACCGGAAGGCAGTTCGACTTAAAACCAAGTGCATACATTCACATTTATGCATTTGGCAGACGCTTTTATCCAAAGCGACTTACATTGCATTTCAAGGTACACATTTTACATTCTTATCAGTTCTTGGTTTCCCAGGGAATCGAACCCATGACCTTGGCGTTGCAAGTGCAATTTGTAGCAATTATTTATGCTGCTAGCTACTATAAAGTAAGAAATAATAATAAAATAAGTAGATCACTAACCCAAAATAGCTGTAATATTAGTAAACCTGTTCACTCTTTCCCCGCAATTGATGGACATTTCTGTGTTTTCACTGTTATACTGTAGGTGGCGCTATGACACCTTCTGAAAGAGTTAATCTCCTAATCCAAACACATTGCTTGTTCCTGCTTCTTCTTCGCCTATGTAAAATAACGATTATCAACATTAAAACCAGTTTAGTGCACATGGTTGTATTTGTCGTATTGGCTCTGGACACACAAGTTCCTTGTTTTCTATGTAATGTCCCGTAGACCTATATACTGTCTAATAATAACAGGAAACACATTTATCCCCACACAATCTTTATGTGTTTCTCTCAGCTGTACGCGGTGGGAAGCTTTTTACACTCAAATAATTATGCTTTTCCTCACTAAAACTATCCCTGAGTTGGATCTGTGGAAATGTACACTGGGAAATGACTCCAGAAATGAAAGGACTAAATCAGATTAAAGAAATATGCACTTATTTGAGAACAAGTATTTATTTATTTGTTAGTGTGTTTGTTTGTTCAATTTCATTTTATTAAAAAAGTTTACTGCTGAACTTCCAAATAATCATATTTTCTCATGTTCAAAGTGGCATGGCCAAAATCACTGAATACATTAGTGTTCACTGAACAAAATCTGTAATAACTTTTAGATTTTTTTTTTTTTTACCATGACAAAGTTTAATGAGGCCAGTATAAGCATAACCATAGTTTTGAATCATGTGGTTACCCTGAACAGAAAGTGTTCATTTTAAAAACACCATTTTAATAATAAAAAAAAGCTAAGTTTAGATTGAATTTATGTTATTATTTTGTATAAGCCACAAAAGCGTGGCAGGGTAGATATTCCAAGGAAAAACTAATATGTTTAAAATGTTATGTAAAGTTTATTAATTACAATTTCTGTTCACCAGAACAATTCATTCATTGCATTCAAGTTCTATTAATTTAGCCAACTTTTTTTTTTTAATCGAAATTACTTACAAATTAGGAACAATTTGTCGTAGAGCCACTAATATTAAAAGTACACAGTACCAGGTTTAGTAAAAAAAATAGATTATAGTTAGTTAACAAGCCAGAACAGAGGTGAAATGCAGCTTTTTTGTAGCCACGAATTTAATGTGCCTATATACATAACTAATATTTCATATATAAACTTACCCTGAAAAATTTGAGGGCGGGGCAAAGGAGACGTTGTTGTAGCGAATCCAATCCAAAGAATAGCGTGACGCAGAATGAACAAAGAAACACGATATTTGTTATGCAGATTGCGAGAGAACTACACAAACACCAACAACATTAAGGCCCTGTCCGTGACTTTTTTTACGCGGTTCGGCCGTTCGTCCACACGAAAACGCACTGAAACCGAACATTTTTGAAAACCCCTGCCAGGGTGAGGATAACGCCGGTTACAGTGTTGTCGTGTAGACAGTGAAACCGGGGGTTTTGCCTTGCGACGTCAGAGTGTGCGCCGTTATCCGCTGTGTTTGACGTCAGATTTGCGCTTCTGATTGGCCAACGTGGCTTTAGGGTTAAGTGTTATATCGCCGCCTGCTGGCGTGGCATGCTCTTGACTACGCTTGATAGCGTGTTTTTGTGTTTTCATGTAGACGGAGACCGAGCATGTGTGGACAGGATTTTTTTTTTAAACGCTGTAGGAAAAACTCTGGTTATAAAAATACCCGTGTCCGTGTGGACAAGGCCTAACACTGAACACAAGAAAACAGAGGGCTTAAAGGTGCAATGTGTAAATTTTTTGAGTATCTATTAACAGAAATGCAATATGACATCCATAACTATGTGTTCTGTGGTGTATAAAGAACTTACTTAATAAACCATAATGTTTTTATTACCTTAGAATGAGACATTTATATCTACATAGGCGCGGGAATCCCCTTCTATGAAGGTCGCCATATTGTGACGTCATGTTTCTACCGTAGCCGAACGCGAACACACAGCGCTACAGAGCGCGTTTCGTCACTACATTGAAAGAGAAGCCGCAGAAAGCTAGAAGAAGCTAGTCATAAACACCGTTAATTCTTCTCCCTCGCTGTGTTATGGCTTTGCTATGTGGGGATAAATGTGCTGGTTAAGTTCGTGAGACAGCTGATTAGTAGGCTACTCTTGTCATTGACCGTAAAACAGTTACAGGAATCACCAACCCGTCGATCTTGGAAGCATTTTAAGTCGATCGAGTTTCCAAAATCAGAGAAAAAACGCCTATTGTGTGTGTAGTAAGTGTGTCTAGGGGATGCGGAGGCGCGCGCGCTGTTACAATCACGTCATTTTTGCCGCGCGCACCTTTGGGCTCATGCGGACGCCTCGAGTATAAACAAGGCTTTACGCTTTAACCAGCTCAGCCACAGTAACATCTCATATTAGCCAGCTAAACTTTTACTACCCTGTTAGAAAACATATATAGTTGCAGTTTCATTTCTTCTCCCTCGCTGTATTATGGGTTTGCTATGTGGGGAGAATGTGCTGGTTACGTTCATGAGACAATCAGCTGATTACTATTATTATATTATGTATTAAGACCCTTGATCCTCACCTGAAACTTTATCCATGATGTGGTTAATAATGGACTGTGGTACAGAAACTTGGTTTACGCTGGCTATTCTCTACTGTCTCAGACGACGATGTTTGTCCCGTTTTAGCCACCGTAGCTTCTTCGAAAGGGAGGGGTGAGCGGTGGGCTGAGCCCTTAGTGTAAACTCGCAACCGAACCGCTAGATGTCGCTAAAAGTCACACACTGCACCTTTAAATACACAGGGCAAGATAATTAATGCAACAAAGAACAGGTGTGCACTAATCAGAAACCGTGGCAACACAGGCAAAACAGTGACCAGGAAAGCCATGGAAACAAAACTAAACGGAACATGAAACTAAACATGACCAAGACAATAAACACTATAGGGTTGAAATTATGCAAATGTATCACCAACCAACCAACATAAGGATCAAGTAATGCCTGGTACACATTGTACGATTTTGATCCGTCCCAGATGATAGATGACCAATCGTGGTGACTTCTGTGGTCGTGGCTCCTAAACGCTGGTCCTACGTCGTAGGAAATTTGATGGGTTTATGTAAAGAATTCACAAATATTGTATTAGCATTTATACCCACATACCTGGAAATCTCACTGTAATCAATAACTACATGTACTGTCCAAGTGACCCTGATCTTTGGCCTGTAACCCTGTGTCATTATCCTCTCTGACGACCTTCATTTCCCATCACGTGTGTGTCCTTCTTTCATCAGTGCTTTGACTGTGCCTCTCGCTGCCATCTTTTGTGACTGAGGTGAACATCAGAGTCGTGAAAGTAGATCATGGGAATAGAATTGCAAGTAGGGAACTGCAGAAAGCATGGCTTTAATCTCTCCCGATGCCAGCGGATGTGCGTTCAGCATCTGTGGGACGGCGTTGGAGTCGGGAGAGGGGGTGGAAAAGCCTACAGCGTTGTGCTCGATACACCACGTTATTACAGCCAAAAACAGCACACACTACAGCAGGGGAACCATTACAAATGAGTCAGAGGCTTTAATGTATATGAGTGTGTGGGGGTGTGTGAGAGAGACTGTATGTTTGCACCATTTTCTACAGCATGATAGTGGGGTTTGTACGTTTGCCATGAGATATTTCATTTAGTTTGATTGCAAAATGCAACCTCTTGTAAGGTATGTCTTTTTTTTGTGTGAAAGATTGTTTGTGAGGAATAACCCAAATAAGGGTAGCACTGTGATCCAAAGCTCTCTTTGACATCTGTCTCAAATAGAAATAACTGCAGCATTGCTCCCGGACATTTCTGCGTTTCGCTTTCTATGGTCAGGAGTTGAAATCAAGTTGGAGTTGTGTGCGCTGCTTCTTGTGAAAAAGAAGTACACTTTAAAAAGGGTACTTATAACGGGAATAATATAGAGTGAACTGAATGAAATGGTTTTGGAAACATCTGCAAATGAATAAACATATATTGTAGGTTAAATTTATATTAAATGCAAATAGTTGTATCATTCTTTTTTTATGAACCGTTGAATTTAAGAGTGCTTTTTTTGAACCACTTAAGTAGGATTTAAAGTCCCCCTGTGGTGAAAATCCAGCTTTTAGCGTTATTTAAATGTTTTTAATATGCTTTAAGACAAACCATGTGTAAATTCATAAGTCGACAGCATTGCTGAGTGTTTTCTGCTTAAAACTGCAGTGAACCAAAGACAGTCTCAAACACACGGTTTGAAATCGCTGGTGTTTCTGACGTCACACACGACCTTGTAACCAATCAGATCAACGTGTGATCGTCAACCAGTGGATCTCTGAGCTGAGTGAGTGAGTGGAGGCGGGGCTCATCTGCATATTCATAGAACCGCGTATACTAAATGAGGCAAGGGTGTCGAGTTACATCCAAGATATTTTAAGGCATGAAGAAATTTATTTCAAGGAAAAAACATTTAAATATGTCATTTTGGTGATCAAAGATGAGTTTTAAGGTATAAAATGATTGACTACAGGGGGACTTTATAAGTACATCTTTATATTTAATGTCTTTGAAATGTAATGTGGTAAAGTGTGCTGCTGAACATACTGACAAGCTACTAACATTTCTATTGAAACTACATTATATTTAAATATATTTGTAATTTCACATTTGTAAAAATAAAGTTGCAATTTAGTGCATTTAAAATTTACTTTCAATACAACATTGAATAACACACTACAGCTAACATTATATATTAGTCATCACATCAAAGTAAGTCTACTTCTTTAAAACATGACAAAAAAAGACTATTAAAAGTATGATTCAAAATGCACTTGAACAGAAAACTTTTAATTGGACATTACAAAGTACAATTTACTTAATTCACTTAAACCCACATGTACCAGATGTGGGCCGGATCTGGGCCGACACTATGTTTCTGTCTGGGATGCATCTAGAATGAAGGCTGGTATTTAGGACAGGGCCTCTTCAGACTCTTCAGGAACTCAACCAATTGATGTTCACAGAGAGTTGTCTCTGCACATTAAAATAGATAGATAACATCGAAAAAAACCTTACACTGTGATTATGGAGAACTAATGGAGAACTTGAACCAGATCATTTGCAAATAAATGAGTGTACAGCAGAAGATATTGTTGCTGATATTCCTGAAATGAGAAACAGGATCTGTGTGTGATTGTTGCATTGGCTCTACTCAGTTACTGCTCAGAAATTGGGGTCACTTGCATTGATGGTTCTCCTTTTTCTTTTCAGGTGGACGAGTAAAAACTTGGAAGAGGAGATGGTTTATTCTGACCGACAACTGCTTGTACTATTTTGAGTACACAACAGTAAGTAGATTGGTTTTCAGCATTATTAAGTAGGTGCATCATTTCTGGACTTTGGGGTTTGAGGGGTTATTCTTGTCCACGATGCATTTTGATGGGTTTCTCCTGACTTTAGGACAAGGAACCACGAGGAATTATCCCTCTGGAGAACCTCAGCATCAGAGAGGTGGAGGAACCCAGGAAACCTGTGAGTGCCCGAGCAAACGTGAACGTTAGAGCCGGAAACCTCATGCCTAATAGTATGTTGTGTCTCCTCGTGTAGAACTGCTTTGAGCTGTACAATCCCAACCATAAAGGACAGGTGATCAAGGCATGTAAGACAGAGGCCGATGGGAGGGTGGTGGAGGGAAACCACGTCGTCTACAGGATATCAGCTCCCACACCAGAGGAGAAGGAGGAATGGATCAAATCCATTAAGTAGGATTTCCTATTGAATATATTGTTAAATAGTCTTGTTCAGTGATTTAATAACTGGCTGACACCCATTTGCTGAAGAAACACTACCTTTAGCTGGGCATTAACTTTATTCTAGAGCTGCTGTAAAGCCAAAACAATACCTATTATCACTGTAAAACTGCTTTGAAACAATCTATATTGTTAAAAGGGCTATATAAATGAAGGTGACTTGACTTGACTTTAACTCTATAACAATACCTAATGAGCTGCCACATTGTCAATAACAAGAACAAGTGTAGATAAAGTAACTAACAAGCCAAGTTCATTAGAAAACGAGCCTCTTGCATGTTGTTGTTACGTTGATTCTTGCATGTTTCGCTAAACACTTTCAAAGTGAAATGTCCAGTGAGTGGTGCTAAAAGGTTAATGCTCTTGAAATGAATGTGCCTCCTACAGCAGTGGTTCTCAGCCGTTCACTAATCAAACAGACTTGATTCAAGTCATCAGCTCATTAGTACAGACTCCAAGACCTGAAATAGGTCTGTTAGACAAAGGACCAGCGTTTAGAAACACTTTTGTATATAAAAAAAAAAATCTTCGGTCACCATTATGGTGATCAGTGTTTGCTTTAGTTGGTCAGTTTGACTCTTGGCTTTTTATGTGAGTTTGAGGTATTTGTAGCCAGAAAAAAAGATGATCAGGTGATATATTTTCCAGCATCATAAAATAGAATAATTCACTAATCTTATTCCTGACCAAAAGTCGATATTTGTTATTGGAGTTTTGCAAAGATGTCGGTAGAAGCACGTTTTTCCAATGAGCACATGTTTGTAATTACTAATGGTGTAAAAATGCACTCGTTTTCTTGATGTATCGATGAAAACACCCTGCCGATTCAAATGCATCAATCTTCAAATTTGTGCATGTTAGCCAATAATCAATTTACAATTGACCTCTTTTGGCCTTTGCTGCTTTTACTCTCATTGAAACATTTTCCAAACACTTCTGAGGCTTAATTCGTCTCCGGGCCGCTTCAGTACAGTGATTAGCTCACGGTCATATTACACTCCAAATGTCAAATGTAAAAAAATATAGTAATATATATAATATAATATATAGCCATATTTATGCATAAAAAAAATAAAGTCTATTTTTAGGACCATTTCATGTGAGTGGATTTTAACAGCACTAGTCATGATGGTGTTTATTCTCATCCTCAACCCTGTGTTTTCATGTGGAGATTAGTCAGAGCTTAACCCCCCACACACACACACACACACAAACAAACCATCAACTCCAGGGACCAGCAGACCTGTTGCGGTCCTCGTGCCTCCGCTAATCCAGGCTCCTCGTCTCCCAGAGATGTGCTGGAGGATGAGAGGCTTTATCACAAGCACTTTTTGCATAGTCCGCACAGTTATGTCCCACAATCCTTATCTGCTTATCTGTAATCATGCTTTATACGCTCGGGATATTGGACCATTCAGTCACGCTTTGGAAACAAAAACAAGTTCTTCTCAGAGGTTTTAACTCATTCAGTAGAAATAAGTTGAAGCGGATGGTTTTGTCTGTGCAGAATTTAGAATTTAGAACTCTATGTTCATTCTAACATATTCTTAAGATGTTAGAATCAGTGTAGAAATTGCAAAGCTATGTTCAAAATGCATTACTAATAGGGGTGTAATGATACGCTCATGTCACGATTTGATACATATCACGATACTGAACTCACGATGCAATATTATTGCGATACTCCAAGACACATGATAAAAAGTTTACAAAAAATAAACTGTTGATTAAAATGCTAAATTTGGTGTTACATTGTGTGTGTAGATGAATAGGCTTGGACTTGGTGCTGAAACCCAAAACACAGGACAAGACACCAGAATAACAATATTCATGATTCTGAAGCTGAAAACACAGGATTATTTCAGATGAATATGCTTAATCTCTGTCACTGACTAGATATATTTAAAATAATGTAGGACACTTTTTACTGGTAACATTTGGCATTATCACGACCCACAAATATTGCATTATTATACATTATATTCAACATTATATATAGCAGTTTAATGTAGTACTGACACTAAAACTCTGTAAACTTGAAATTTTTTATTTATGTATCCACGATACATATTGTTATACATATTTTTTATATTGCGATATATTGACACGATATATTGTTACACCCCTAATTACTATCCTATTACTAAAGTCTATTATAAATCATATGTGAGAGGCATCCTGTTAGCGTTTTTGAAAATATGTAATTAGTTGTATTTTTAGTTTTATGGTTGACAGTCCAATCAAAAACTGGGTAGACTTTAGTCCAACATAGCCAATAGTCTTCAGAATAAACACATTTCCCAGCAGCCTTTGCAATAATAAAGATACGAAGAGCACTCACTCTGCACTGCAGCAACTTTTTTTTCACTTATTTTATCGCAGTGCATTATGGGATTATAATCCATGAATTATTATACCCTAATATTTTGAGCAGCGTAACAATTTAAATTTGCCTTCGTCTCTGGAGCTCACTTGTGAGGCCTTGAAATGCTGTCTACATAGGCAACTCACTATAGATGTAGTCACCCCACAATGAAAGAAGCTCTTTCTGCAGTGGAGGAGTTTCATACTATGCGCCGCGCTAACAAGATTCCTAGCATGAAAACTGTGGCCAGCCTTTAATCTTAGCAGGTCTGGCCTTAGCAGTCACCTTACACGGGGCAATCCCGAAACGCCACTCAAACGCAGAAAATCCCTGAGAGGCGGAGTTAAACATGGGTGGGGCGTGTCCTCAGAAACCATGGAAACTAGGTCACTGAACAAACTATTTCCTATGATGCCATTAAGACAGGGGTGTGTGTGCAAACATATATAGGCTGTATGTCCATATCAAAGATGCCGAAGTCTCTCTCATCTCCTTTTAATTGGTTCCTTCAGAGCGAGCATCAGCCGGGACCCTTTCTACGACATGCTGGCCACCAGGAAGAGACGCATCGCCAACAAGAAGTGAAATCTACATCCAAACCTCTTCCTCAAAGCCGGTTCACAGCAACACACACTCCCTACTGGGACAGACTTTGTGCAGATGTGTGTTTGATGACGGGTTAGAGGAGCCCAGCGGCTGAAGAATTCAATGTTTATAGTTCCTTTCTTGAGTTCCGGACAGCAACATGGTGTCGGCCCAGATCCGGCCCACACCTGGATACACATGTACGCGGATCTGGGCCGACACCATGTTGCTGTCTGTTTCTATTCATATAAAAACACAGCTGTCCTGACATGTTTGTATTTGCATGGATGTCGGTATGTATACCTGGGCGATGACATGAACTCTCACTGCAGAAAAGCCATTTATTTCGGAGGAGACGAGACCTATTTGGACGGCCGGTGTGATCGACAGTAACCCAGCCTTCATGGCCATTACGGTGCTAGAAGACTTCGTGTGTGCATGTGATCCAGTGCTAACGCTAGGTGGCGCTCTGGAGTCAGCTGGACTGATTTCATGATGTTAGAGTGAGAAACAGCAAATATATAACATAAATATATATAGATTTCAGCTGAATTCGGAACTGAAAACTACTCTTACTATTTTCACCACACAGCAACATAGTGTTGGCCCAGATCCGGCCCACATCCGGTATTCCACACATACCAGATGTGGGCCAGATGATGTGTCCCGGATCTGGGCCGACACTATGTTGTTGTCTGGGTAAATATATATATGATAATTCTATATAAGATACCCAGACAGCAACGTAGTGTTGGCCCAGATCCGGCCCACATCTGGTACGGATGTGGGCCGGATCTGGGCCGACACTATATTGCTGTGTGGGAAGAGTAGTGTACTCCGAATTCAGCATCAGTTTCTGTTGTCCATCAGAAGGTACCAGTCCATTAACCCTTTCCGTTCTGCTCTTAGATCTACTGTTGCATATGAAGTTTTGATGTAATACGAATGAATTTGCTTGCTTTTGTGTTCTCTTTACAAGTATAGTTAAATATCTACTTTTATATTTATTTTCTTTGTGAAATGATTTTATTCTACTCATAATTGGTAAACTATAGATCTAAGTTATGTGTAAATACTGTAAACATTTGTCCAATTTTTTTTTTTTTTGTGTGTGTGTGTAAGTACAATCTGTAGCATATATAAATCTACTGGCTCTTTATTGTTTGGGCTCTTCGCTCAGCAGCCTTAAACTTATGTACTTCTGTCAGGGAAAAAAAATCACCTTGTAATTCTGGAAAAAAATAAGTTGTTTTTTTAAGAAGAAGAAAAAATCCAGTAGCAGTTTATATGTGGTTGTAAAATAAAAGCCCTTTCCAAGGGTGGGATACTATCTCTAATGCCCTTTGGGGCTTCAGATTAATTTTTATATGTCTGTATAAGCTATTGGTCAAACTGTACATGAACTATGAATACATAAAACATTCATAAAGCTTTCACGAGTAATTTTTCCCCCCCACACATCACACAGGGCAATTGGATCCAACTAACTTTGATCATGTACAGTGTAGATTTCTGACGCAGCCACAACGTTTTTGATCAAACATATTGACTGAATGATTCAAATCGAGTCCAATGAGAGGTATCGCTGTTGTTGATACACACACAGCAACATAGTGTCGGCCCAGATCCGGGCCACATCCGGCATTCCACACGTACCAGATCCGGGCCGAAACTTTGTTCCTGTCTGGATAGAGAGATAAAAATAATATATATATACATATATATTGATGGTTTAAGCAAACTTGTTAGTTCATTAAAAAACAAACAAAAGAACAAAACTAAATTCACACACCACTTATGGCCACTAGTGTCTGGTGTGGTCAGTGCCCCAATTTCAGACCCTGCTGCATTTCTCCAGTCGCCAAAAAACGTCATTATTACTTTTATTCCTGCAGTCAGAGCATTGACTTGTAGAGTGGGAGAGATTATTACACTTCTTACAAATTCAGTTACCGGTCGGTACTTAAAGAATACCTTTACGATCAAGCTTGTGTCGTTTATTTAACTCCCTGTCATCATATTATAATACACATAACATAATATACATACATAACTCCAATACATTATATATTTTTTTTAAGAAAGTGTGTCTTCTCCTCCTCTCTGCTGCCCAGGGGCGTGGGGTGCCACCCTAAAAAATAGCTTTGCCACCCCAGATGACAGCTCGGATACGGAGGGGCGTCGGCTTAACTTCCCCCCATCGGCTTAAAAAAATGTTTATCTTAGGCTACTTCAATCGATTGGGTCACGAAAAGTACTTATCAAATATGATCTATAATTCACAATAGTTTTAGTTTTAAGTCTGATGTCTTTATTATGTAGATAAAGTGCATGTCTGCCCCTGCAGGACAGGAGGCTAGTGTAAAAGGCAGATCGCTGAATCCACGGGTGAGTGCGGACTCGTCTCGGAGGAAGAATGCGTTCGTCTTGTCCAGACTGGACTCCAGAGACGAGTAGCATAGTTGTGAGAATCTCCACGAATACGAAAGCAAACTTTTCATTTGAATAGCATATTCTGACAGGTGTTATGATATTGACATTGTCATTCAAATCACACAGTGATTTCAGGAGACACAACTTGACAAAAAAAGCATGTGGATAAATTATATGTGTTAATTATATAATATTTTAATTTTATATATTAAAAGCTTTTTATTTAATTTTACATAATTAAAACATATATTCAACATTTAACATATCTCCAAGATGATCTTACTTGGTTTGGGATTAATTACTAATTGCTATTAAAATGTAAATGTATCAAAAGCAAATATAGCCTAAGCAAATATTAAAATGGCAAAGCAATAAAATGTCTGTTCAAACTAAATAATATTTATTGGGACAGTGTTCGTCATAGTGATGTCACTGGCATATCTTCACCCCTCCCCCATGCTTTAATCTTTTCGCCAAAAATACCACATGTGGCAAGCCGGGCGACCACCAGGCTGAGGCTTAAGTTTAGACTTTTCTCTTTTTAACAGTGGTGGAGGAAGTATGTGGACGACATAAGTTTACATTGGGTTTAAGACAACAAGCTTTCAGGTTCTTGTACTGTATGTTTACTCAAATAATCTCTTCCCTTTCTCTTTCTTTCATAGTGTTTCACTGATATAAATTGTATTGTTCACTTCTAGTTCTTTTTCTGCATCATATCCAACATCAATATGAGTTTGTCAACCATGCCCACCATTTTTGAGAGTGCAGAGCAGTCCTCATCTACTGAATACTCAGATGAGCTCACTACGGCCCTTGCTGCGGGACGGTGGTGGGCGATAATGGAAGTTTCAGACCCCATACCTGAGGATTATGAGTACAGGGGCTCCATCTCAGGCCATTGGGGGGAAACAGTGGAGGCAGGAGAAACATCAAGTCCCTCATCCCTGGTCTTCAGTAATGCATCTGAGAAGGCTCATTTCCAGCACGGGGGTTTCTCAGATGCAACACGGAAGACCACACCGCAGTGGAGGCAGAAAACGATGCAGGGAGAACCCTTCTCTTCCAGGTCCACACAGGGAGCACCTGTGCCCGACAGATCAACACAGCGAGCACCTGTGCCCGACAGATCCACACAGGGAGCACCTGTGCCTGACAGATCCACACAGCGAGCACCTGTGCCCGACAGATCCACACAGCGAGCACCTGTGCCCGACAGATCCACACAGCGAGCACCTGTGCCCGACAGATCCACACAGGGAGCACCTGTGCCTGACAGATCCACACAGCGAGCACCTGTGCCAGACAGATCCACACAGGGAGCACCTGTGCCCGACAGATCCACACAGGGAGCACCTGTGCCTGACAGATCAACACAGCGAGCACCTGTGCCCGACAGATCCACACAGGGAGCACCTGTGCCTGACAGATCAACACAGCGAGCACCTGTGCCCGCCAGATCCACACAGCGAGCACCTGTGCCCGACAGATCCACACAGGGAGCACCTGTGCCAGCCAGATCCACACAGGGAGCACCTGTGCCTGACAGATCCACACAGGGAGCACCTGTGCCTGACAGATCCACACAGCGAGCACCTGTGCCCGCCAGATCCACACAGGGAGCACCTGTGCCCGACAGATCCACACAGCGAGCACCTGTGCCCGCCAGATCCACACAGGGAGCACCTGTGCCCGCCAGATCCACACAGCGAGCACCTGTGCCCGACAGATCCACACAGGGAGCACCTGTGCCCGACAGATCCACACAGGGAGCACCTGTGCCCGACAGATCCACAAAGGGAGCACCTGTGCCCGACAGATCCACACAGCGAACACCTGTGCCCGACAGATCCACACAGCGAACACCTGTGCCCGACAGATCCACACAGCGAGCACCTGTGCCCGACATATCCACACAGCGAGCACCTGTGCCCGACAGATCCACACAGGGAGCACCTGTGCCCGACAGATCCACACAGGGAGCACCTGTGCCCGCCAGATCCACACAGGGAGCACCTGTGCCAGACAGATCCACACAGCAAGCACCTGTGCCCGACAGATCCACACAGGGAACACCTGTGCCCGACAGATCCACACAGGGAGCACCTGTGCCCGCCAGATCCACACAGCGAGCACCTGTGCCCGACGGATCCACACAGCAAACACCTGTGCCCGACGGATCCACACAGCGAGCACCTGTGCCTGACGGATCCACACAGCGAGCACCTGTGCCCGACGGATCCACACAGCGAGCACCTGTGCCCGACAGATCCACACAGGGAGCACCTGTGCCCGACGGATCCACACAGGGAGCACCTGTGCCCGACGGATCCACACAGGGAGCACCTGTGCCCGACGGATCCACACAGCGAGCACCTGTGCCCGACGGATCCACACAGCGAGCACCTGTGCCCGACGGATCCACACAGGGAACACCTGTGCCCGACGGATCCACACAGCGAGCACCTGTGCCCGACGGATCCACACAGGGAACACCTGTGCCCGACAGATCCACACAGGGAGCACCTGTGCCCGACAGATCCACACAGGGAACACCTGTGCCCGCCAGATCCACACAGGGAGCACCTGTGCCACCCAGATCCACACAGGGAGCACCTGTGCCCGACAGATCCACACAGGGAGCACCTGTGCCCGACAGATCCACACAGCGAGCACCTGTGCCCGACAGATCCACACAGGGAGCACCTGTGCCCGACAGATCCACACAGGGAGAACCTGTGCCCGCCAGATCCACACAGTGAGCACCTGTGCCCGACAGATCCACACAGGGAGCACCTGTGCCCGCCAGATCCACACAGGGAGCACCTGTGCCCGACAGATCCACACAGCGAGCACCTGTGCTCGACAGATCCACACAGCGAGCACCTGTGCCCGACAGATCCACACAGGGAGCACCTGTGCCAGACAGATCCACACAGGGAGCACCTGTGCCAGACAGATCCACACAGGGAGCACCTGTGCCCGACAGATCCACACAGCGAGCACCTGTGCTCGACAGATCCACACAGGGAGCATCTGTGCCCGACAGATCCACACAGGGAGCACCTGTGCCAGACAGATCCACACAGGGAGCACCTGTGCCAGACAGATCCACACAGGGAGCACCTGTGCCCGACAGATCCACACAGGGAGCACCAGTGCCCGACAGATCCACACAGCGAGCACCTGTGCCCGACAGATCCACACAGGGAGCACCTGTGCCCGCCAGATCCACACAGCGAGCACCTGTGCCCGACAGATCCACACAGGGAGCACCAGTGCCCGACAGATCCACACAGCGAGCACCTGTGCCCGACAGATCCACACAGGGAGCACCTGTGCCCGCCAGATCCACACAGGGAGCACCTGTGCCCGCCAGATCCACACAGCGAGCACCTGTGCCCGCCAGATCCACACAGGGAGCACCTGTGCCCGCCAGATCCACACAGCGAGCACCTGTGCCCGCCAGATCCACACAGCGAGCACCTGTGCCCGCCAGATCCACACAGGGAGCACCTGTGCCCGCCAGATCCACACAGCGAGCACCTGTGCCCGCCAGATCCACACAGCGAGCACCTGTGCCCGCCAGATCCACACAGGGAGCACCTGTGCCCGCCAGATCCACACAGCGAGCACCTGTGCCCGCCAGATCCACACAGCGAGCACCTGTGCCCGCCAGATCCACACAGCGAGCACCTGTGCCCGCCAGATCCACACAGGGAGCACCTGTGCCCGCCAGATCCACACAGGGAGCACCTGTGCCAGACAGATCCACACAGCGAGCACCAGTGCCCGACAGATCCCTGGTCTTCAGCGATGCACCAGAGAAAGCTCAGCAGTCAAGTTTCTCTGGTACAACAATGGCCAAGGACCAGTGGAGAATGTGGAGGCAGAGAAAGATAGCACCTGTGCCTGCTGGGTCCCCAAAGAAAGCACCTGTCCCCATAGGGTCCAAACAAAGAGGAAAACTCAGGATCCCTGAATATTTAACATTTAACTAATTGTTTAACCCTCTGGGGTCTGAGGCGTTTTCGGGGTCCTTGAGATGTTTTGGCATGCTCTGACATTTGTGCTTTTTTCAGTTGCTTATAAACATATTAATGGCACAGGTGAAATTACACTCTATATAGCACACACAGGGCTACCATAATATGTGAGCAACATGTATGTACATGTTTGTATTTTTGAGAGAATATTGTTTATGCGTGGTTATTAAAAACTAAAAAATAAAGTTTATAATATAAGGCCACAAATAACATACTAAATATTTGTCCACAAGACTTTTGACTAGTGGATGTTATCGCCTAGAGTTTTTGCTTCAAATTGATCTGAAAATCATTCTGCCTTATCATTCACATAAAACAATAGATTGTTTTAAATTGTGAAAAACATTTTTTTGTTTGCAAAGGCAATATGCGGATGGGCGGAACGGCCCAACCCCCTCTTGAATAATTAGGCAGTTCTCACCTGAGCAGTCTGCATACTAATGAGCCTTTCATTCAGGGGTGTCACACAAGAAAGAATGCAAGGACAATATATATACACTACCGTTCAAAAGTTTGGGGTCAGTGAGAATTTTATTTTTATTTTTTGGAGGAAAGAAAACAATACTTTTATTTATCAAGGAATAATTAATTTGATCGAAAGTGACAGTAAAGACATTTATAATGTTACAAAAGTCTTTTGAACTTCCTATTCATCAAAGAATCCTAAAACAAACAAAAAAACTGTACAACTGACAGACCAACAACTGTTTCAACATTGATAATAATAATAAATGTTTCTTGAGCATCAAATCCTCATATTATACTGATTTGTGAAGGATCATTTGACACTGAAGACACTGGTGATGCTGAAAATTCAGCTTTGATCACAGGAATAAATTACACTTTACTATATATTCACACAGAAAACAGCTGATTTACACTGGAGATAATATTTAATACTATAACTGATTTTTGTTGTATTTTTAATCAAATAAGCGCAGCCATGGTTAGCAGAAGAGAATTCTTTTAAAAGTATTTAACATCGTACCGACCCCAAACTTTTGAACGGTAGTGTATATAAATAAATAAATGTTTATACACACACACACACACATATATATATATATATATATATATATATATATATATATATATATATATATATATATATATATATATATATATATATATATACATACATACAAACAATCAAAATTTTAATGAAAGCCAAAAGCACATTTTTAGTCACACCTTTTAGCCATCCACCGCGGTAAAAATAAACCAGTCGCATTGCAAAGTCGTTCGCGAAATGACCGCCAGGTGGCGCAAAGGGACATTTAGCAAAACGTAAGTGGGGCTAATGTCTATTAACAGTAGCCTAAGGATGAAATACTACAAGTTATGGTAATTTCCAAATAAGCCTACAACAAATTGTTGGTCATACAGATAAGATATAATCTTTTAAAACTTTAAAAGGCTAAAGTAGGCCTACACTCTCACAGGCTAAAGACAAAACGTTTTCTCGCTCATGCCAGAAACAAACGTTTGGGTATTTCTCAGTGAGAAAATTCATAGCTGAGCGGTAGAACTTACGGTTCATCATCAAGATGACACGGGTTCAAATCCCGCACAAACATGGTCTGCTGTAAATTTTATATTTATTATTGCAAAGAGATTTGTCTAGCTCTAAAACTCTGTTACACCATACAGTTTTTTTTTTGCTTATATTTATAAAATACAATTATCATGCATTTCCATTTCACACTAAGTAAAAATACAAAAAAACAAAATAGTATCCAACAGAACGACTTTGCATCTGTATAATAATAGGCTACCAATCGTAATTTCAAAAGCAGTTCTGTAAAAAAATAAATTAAATATAGCCTATATATATAGGCTATATATATATTATTTTTTTTATTCCAGGCTCTCATGCCACAACCCCGATTTCTCACGCTGAAGTGTCAACCCGGTCGGTCAAATTCCTGAAGGATATAGTTTATCTATAGATACCTGTTGAGCCACTCGTGATCGACTAGTTATTATACCGCAAATTAGTTAAAATATCCCGTAATCTATCTAGAGCGAGCGTGCATGCGAGACAGATATTGTGCTCCAAACCGTGCGCGCACATGGCAGAGAGGTCTGTTCCCTACAACCTAGAGTTTTAAAAAACATGGTTTTAAGTAAAGTGTGATTTGCCAGGGGGGATTGTGATTTCCTTCTGGTCTAAACATCCCTGCTTCTGCTGAATTATTTTAATCCCCACACCCCTCCCTCCACAGCTAATCAATGCTATAGGCTACTTCACCAATATCAAATATATAAAATAGAGATATGCAACAGGCACGTTTAAACGACAAACAATAAAATCAAAACCAGCGTTTCAGTTGTTCATTAGTTCCAGTGGCCTTAATGCATGCACGGCTTTTCAAATTTCACAAAGCGTGTTGAGATTATTTTGAATGAAATATTGAAGTTTATAATTAAGTGTTTTGGCACACCACGCCGAGTGGCCCTATTTTTCTAAAGTCGGGTTTTATTCTGGCATGGTGAGTTAGTGTTCGACAAACACGGCGGCGCGTTCATTTAGATTAATTTATTTTTCTCATTATTACAGCTAAAATAACTTAGTAGGCGACTCCGTAATTTTTTGGTCATACAGATAAGAGTAGAGTAGCTTACATCGTTCAAAACTGTAAACTTGTATTCATATTAGGCTAACGACAAAAACAGTATAGGCTATCTGTCCTCTCTGTCTCCGGGAACTGCGCGTCACAAAAATGAACCGAAAGCCACTTCAGCTCAGTCACGATAAGAAATCGGCTATGTCTAAAGCCTTTAAATGTCTAAATATTTAGGCTAATAAATGTTATCTGATTATAGGCTAATCCATATGAAAACTAGAGGAACAGAGGATCTACTCAAACATGTAAGCGCTTCCCAATGAGAAAATGACAAGACAAGGGTGAAAATCTCGCTCTAATTAAATGTAGGCTAAATCGCCCTGAATTAAAATGTAAAAACAGATCAAATAATGTATTTGTCGAAATGTTCCGATATTGTTTCATTTAAGTTCATAATTGTTCTATAAATGTTATTTAATTTAGCAGCATTACCACGAAGCACCGTGTTTCGATATTTATTTGAATAATACAAAATCAAATAAAAACTTAATTCACAAATTGCATGCCTGGTTGTAAGGATCCAAAGATCCCTGTAGAATTTAATATTGAGTTGAACATTTTGTTCATGACAACAAATTAACAAGCGTTTTTTCAGATTATATTTAGTTTTGCTTGGAAAAAGCTGCCCCAAACCAGTTTTATTTCATCAATTATTGAAATAATGAAATATTTAGTAATAAACTTTTATGACAGAAATATCACTAGGCTACATGTAATTCCATTTAATTCCTTCATTATCAACACAGTCTAGAATAGCGATTTAAGTGTGAATTGCGACTTCTCTTTGTGTTAAGTCAGCCTCAGACTCCGATAGCCTGTGGGGGGTTGGAGGGACAGTTGCTGAACAAAGGTGTTAATGTTCCTCTTTCATATGGAGAGTGTTGGATAGCCAGCCTGATGAGCAGGCAAAATTATTGTAAGGATAAATCTGTGTCCAAATGTAGGCCCCATATTTTATATAAATTTATAATAGTAGTTTTAGTATACTATAAATATTGTAGTTTATTTATTGTAGCCTATTTAAAGTTTTTTTTCACACAAAATTTCAATTGAAGTTATTGTACGGTGAATTCAACAAGGCATGCTGTGTCTTTGAAGCAACAATTAAAGGCTAAATAATTTTTTGGTGATTTGTATGGCTGACATGCAGCGACATATACAGTAGTATTATCAGAGCGAGGGAGACTAAATAAACTTGTTAAAAAGAGATCCAGCGCCAGAGAGGCAAAGAGAAACGCATGTTTTTAATTTAAATATGTTTCTTTGGACAATTTTCGTTTTGTACTGTTTTAATTGTTTAATTTAGCTGTAATTTCTTTGGCAATACGAATTTAAAATGTCGCAAGAATAAGATTAGCCTAGTGTTTCTTATTTTGCATCGCAAAAGAAATAAACTCTAAACCGATGCAACCCTGTTTTAAATTTAAAAAAAAACTGTCCCGACACTTTATTTAAACCTTGAAATGTTCGAACTTGGTTTCAAACATAAGTAACTTTTGTGTTCTTTTACATTACACAATAATTTAGCAGACTAAAGACGAGCTTCTTCATTTTCATTTTCTGATGCAATCGGCTGACAATCTTCCTTCATCAGTTTTTGTCGTTTGTGCAGCGGCTGCGGTTCTACAGGAATGTAGCAAATTTATGTTGTAATGATAATCAAACAAAACTCTTGACTTTAAATAAGTAAACAGATATAAACAGTTACCTATTTAAGCATCAAGGTGGGAAAATATAAACGTAGGACAACGGTTAACAACATGTATGCTACATTGAGATTCGATCTCGGGTCTATTGAAGCTCCTTGAAGCTAGTGTTGTTGCGTTGATCACTGAGCTACCGTCTGTACGCTGTTGTAAAGTCTCATTCATGTAGCCTAAATGTTTTTATTGCAATGTTTTATGTTGAAATGTTTTCATTATTTATTCAATTACATTTCAGTAGCCTAATTTCAGTATTGTGATTATGAATTATTTTAACTACATTTCACTTGTTGAATTCTTCTGCTGCCAGCTTTCAATCGCTCTGAATCAGCTGCGGCGCGGCAGCAGATTACACATTAGAGAGAATAAACCGGAATAAACGAACACTTTTCAGAGTCTATGATTGTAGCGCCTCTTAGCGGTAAAAGGCAGCAAATACACCACACATTTTACCGCCGCGGTGGAACGGCTGATGTGGGCGTTGTCATGGCTTGCCTCAACATTTGCGTTTGAATAGCGCGCGTCCTCCGTGGGCGTGTCAGATTAACGCGTAATGAAGTGTAATGAGCTGGGGAAAAAAATACTGACAGCACTCTCTTTTCATACAGATTGCATAAACTGAGAATATTTGTTTTTTATATAAATTACTTCATTTAAAAGAAGATAATTTAAGCTTCATAAAGAAAAATCTCTCGTGCCTGTGTGACAAGTAATCGCGGAGTTACAGTTAATCTTAGGACGCGTTTCAGAATGGACTTCACTGACAGAGAGAACGCAGAACTCGCATCATGTTTGTTTTTCTTTATTTGGTGAAAAGCACAACACTTTGTTTTTATTGTGAGTATCCACAAAAAAATAGAAACTTAACAGGATCTAATAATGTACAACACTTATATGTAAGATCAAAATTAACCGAGTATTTTGAGTCTCTTTTACACTGATAAGAAAAAAAGCGAGACAATCGCGCCGGCGCGATAGCCGACCCCAGGGGGTTAATCTCATGTCTTAAATGAGTACGTATTTTATGAATGTATAATAAAAAATAAAAGATATATATATATATATACTGTGTATTTATTTATTTGTCAATGACAACACATTAATTAGTGTTATTTAAACAGATCATTTTCATCTGCTGTCACTGGCCTGATTAAATTCACACACTAAGCCAAAGAATAACATTGTAACATTATATAAATCATATTTACCACAATTTATGGCTAAAGATAATGGCTATATAATACAACTGATTCACTATTTCAGTATACATTTTCTTGCACAACAAAACAATAGCCTGACATCATCAGAAGGTTTGTTTTATTTTTATGACAGATTTAAGTCCAAAGACTTTTACTATACTTTACTTTTATCAGTGGAACTTTTGTATACAAAAAAAAAATTCATATATTTTGAAGCTTCTGGTGCATTTATTTGGTGCATGTTTCACTAGATTTGCTTTTGCTATGTATACTTAAAGATTCAGTTTTTCTGGAAATTGTACTTCATTCATAAATATTTATTTCTATAAATTAAGCCATATATTTACATATAATAAACTGACTTTCTGATACAGTTTAATAAATAAAAAAACATATGTAGGCCTAATTTACTGAAGGTTTTGATTAATATTTTGCTGGCCCTGCAAAAGAAACAATATTTCAGAATCAGAATGCATGAAAAAGTTGCAGAATGTAACTGCAAACAGAATTGCTAACTGCATTACTATGATACATATCAAGTATTCTAACTCATTCAACCTAATACTCCTATAATGATGTTCAATAATGATGGAAAAAATTATTCTCACCATTTCTGAACAAGCTTGCAATTAGGCAATATACACATCAAGCTTATATATCCGTACTATATGTTAAAACGCCATATTTGACGGTATTTGGCAGTAAACGCGATTAATTTATGCCGTAAAACTGAACCTCTTGGCTTGCCATTATCCTAACCAAACGTGTTTTACACACCCACCCCACACCACTACTAAACCTACCTATGCGTTTCCTATGCACGTAAAAACTAATTTTCGCGTATAAATTGCACGATAAACACACTGCGTGCTATAGAGACCAAAACCAAAACAAACTTGAAGCCAATCAGCCGTAAGGGGCGTGGTCACTCATGAAGGGGGCGGGGCCTGTGCTGAATAGCGTGTTAGTTAATATGGGGGCGGAGCTATCAAGATAGGGGTGTGATCCTTTTGGGTAGGGGCGTGTTTGCTTTGGTGATTTCAAATATCAACAGCGTCTCAGAAATTGCTTACTGTACCTTTAAGGGGCGGAGTTTTCTAAACTGACTTATGCAGCAATGGCTTTGGTTCTTTGGCCTGATAGCAAATACTAGCTATCGAAATAAAACAATATATTACCAACTAGCAATCAACACAGATTAAGAACTCTTAAAGTCCCCCTGTAGTCAATCATTTTATCCCTTAAAATCATCTTTGATGGCCAATATGACACATTTAAACGTGTTTTCCTTGAAAATAATTCTTCATGGCTTAAAATATCTTGAATGTAACTCGACACCCTTGCCTCATTTAGTATGCGTGGTTCTATGAATATGCAAATGAGCCCCACCTCCACTCACTCACTCAGCTCAGAGATCCACTGGTTGACGATCACACGTTGATCTGATTGGTTACAAGGTCGTGTGTGACGTCAGAAACACCAGCGATTTCAAACCGTGTTTTTGAGACTGTCTTTGGTTCACTGCAGTTTTAAGGTTTTAAACACTCAGCAATGCTGTCGACTTATGATTTACACATGATTTGTCTTGAAGCATATTAAAAACACCACATAGACATAATAAACAACATTAAAAATTTGATTTTCACCACAGGGGGACTTTAATAAAACATATGTTACATAATTTATGTAAAGATATTGATAAAATACTGTTTGACTTCATATGGAAAAAACAAAATATATTACATGAAAAAAAAACACTTATTATGAATTCATATGAAAATGGTGGCCTAAATTTTGGGGATTTTGAAACATTGAATAATACATTTAAAATGAATAGGCTAAAACTTTATCCCCTCACATATTCTTTCAAACCCTGGTAATACACATATTCTTCTTGTAATTATAATATTGATTAAATTCCAGCAAAAATTTCATCTGAATTTCATCGCCAGGCCTTTTAATCAAACTAATTTTCTTCACATAAGTATTATATACAGAACAATAAAGATATAATATTTAAACTTGTTTCTGAAACATTGATCCACCAATACACCATCATCAAAGCAGTTATTTAATTTAAATGGTTTTCTTATAGTTTTTTTGCACATTATAATATTCCTGTAACACATATGCAAGTTTTTGGTACAATATGGCCTGAAATCATATGTTTAGACATCAGAAGATTATTTACATTCAACAATGGTCCTCACCTACTATAGTAAGCTCTTATAATATTAGTTTAACTCACAGAACAGATCCATAAGAGCGTTATTTCTAACTAACACTGTCTTTGCCTGATATTTACTCGTATTGGAATCATCTGACAGACAATATTGTGTGGGAAAAGGTTTGGCTTATACCTCAATATTCAATTACAAAGTCAAAAAGGCGTCATTCAAAATTATACACAGGATTTACCCAGTGAAACATTACTTTTAATAAAGTTAGAGGTGTCAGATGCCCTGAAACTGTGGCTGGTTTATTCAGGCACTGCACATTCATAAGACCGTTCTGGCAAATTATTAGTGATTTTATTATAAAGAACATTCATTATTTGGTCTTTTGGAGAACTAGAGATAAGCACACTCAGGTTTATATAATACATTTAATATTTTTAATGTCAAAATTCTATGTTCACAAATGTAAGTTTTCCTGTAAAATAAACCCTGTTTTATATAAGAAAGAAATGGCGCTTTATATCGACTCCATCCAATTTACAATAAAGGTAAAAATGAGAAAATGTATCAATATCTTTATGTGGATATACATTAGTCTCCAACTGTGTAACGTTTATGATGTATTTTCTTGTATTCACATTTGTAAAATACTCTTTATTTGTAAATAAAACAGATTGATTGAATGATAACTCGTAAAGCAGACTGATAGTCTATAATACTGACAAATATATATATATAATTATATGTATATATCCTCATGATATGCAGCTCATGACGTTGGTTTTGAGTGTGGCGACTGCAAAATTAATAAACAAGGATTATGCAGGTACAGATTTTATCCAGTGTTAAGGATGTAGCAGAAAGCTGTGGACAACTATATAATATCTCATCACAAACATTTAAAAATGGACAGTTCGTCATTTCAGATGTGCAATATTACATATTTGTGAAATTCAAGATACATTTGTTCATCTATATTTGTTGTGTGTTCAATAGATACCAAGACGATTTCTGCACTTATTTACGAATTATTTAGTTACAACAACCTTTATAAGAATACAATTTGATATGAATAGATATTATATTGCATTACATACATACATAGTATATACACGCACATTACACAAATATCGGACTTTTCTTCAAAGCAGATTGATGTACTAGAAGGTTAGTGATCCATAATGGCAAAATTCATATTTGTATAATTAAGCACCATAAATATTTACATGGACGGACACTCAGTTGTACATTAAACCTTGATGATTATAATAAGCAGTGTGTGAATCACTCCAGAGAATAATACTGGGAACACTTTACAATAAGGTTCATGAGTTAATGAAATAACTAACCATGAGCAACACATTTGTTACAGTATTTATTAATCTTTGTTAATGTTAGTTAATACAAATATAACTGGTCATTGTTTGTTCGTGTTAGTTCACAGTGCATTAACTAATGCTAACAAACACAACCTTTGATTTTAATAACGTATTGGTAAATGTAGAAATTAATATTAACTAAGATTAATAAATGCTGTAGATGTTCATTCTTAGTTCATGTTAACTAATGAAATGTATTGTGAAGTGTTCCCGTAATCCTATACTGCCCCCTGCTGGAGCATCACACACTCTCACCCTGCGTCTCAATGTTCATACTAAAAATATATTTATTTAATGTTATTCGTGTTATATTTCATCTGCAATAACAATGTGGACTTTTATACAGATCGGTTTGGCCGTTAACTTTTAAATACATCATTATGCATTAATATGAGGAGAGTCTCGTCATGAAAGACCAAGTTCATCGTGCTTCTGCATTTCTATTCGATACTGTAGGAAATGAAATTAAATGTGGAGGATTTTATCTTTGACAAGATGATTGACAGGTCGGTTTACTGTGACAGAGAGCAACCGTTAAAGACGCAATCGTAGGACGTGATAGTTTGTCCCAAAGCTTGTCTACTCTTCTGCTACACACTCAAAAGTATGCACTTTTTATTCACAAGAAGAGTAAATACTTTTAGGGCGTAGTATAAGTAGGCGAAGTGAGGCGCATTATTTAGGATTGGGTAAATGGATTTAGTTGACACTGATCAGCTTGACCTGAACGCAGTGTATGGACCGTCCCGAGCTCAGCAGGGCGAGGAGGAGGACACCTGCTGGTAGTCGGGACACTTGAGCAGCACGGGGTAGCTGGCGTTCATCTGGAGCGAGGCGTCGCTGGACAGGTCTGACGGGCTCCGGCCCCGGGTCCAGGGCTCCGGGTGGAGGAACTGACCCGAGTAATCAGAGCCGTTGCTCAGCCGGGGCCGGTAGAAGCTCGGGTGGGGCTGGTAGATCTCCTCCGCCGTGTAGCGCTTCATGAACAGGTACACCGACATCACACCTGCACTCTGAACACACACACACACACAGAAGTCAAGTCATCTTCATTTATATATTGGTGCGGATGAACTTTATCTGGACAATAACTTTATTCTAGAGCTGCTGTAAAGCCACACAATCTCTGTTACTGTAATCTCCTATTATCACTGTAAAGCTGCTTTGAAACGAGCTATATTGGTAAAAGCGCTGTATAAATGAAGGTGACTTGACTTAAAGTTCAATACCTACCATAACATCAGTCCATATATCACACACAACTCTCTGGTATGGTCTAGATTAGAAGACTTGGAGAATGTGGACTGTTTTTATGGTGCCTTTCTAGTGGTTGTAGTATTTGACCTTTCAGGAGCTTGACATCTCCTGTCATTTTATGGATTAGAGCTCCAATTGTGGGAAAGACTGTCAAACTTCTGATGTTTATGAAAGATTCGGCATATTAGAATGATTTCTGAAGGATCATGTGACAATGAAGACTGGATTGAGTAATGATGCAGTCGTCTGACCATTAATGCAGACATGTTGGTTTGCTTTATCAATGCAGAAATGTTTCCTGAAAACACCTGCAATTACTGAAAAAAGTAACTTAACAAAAGTCAAGGGTCAAGACCCCAACTAAAGCAAACACCGATCATCATAATGGTGACTAGGGGTGTAACGGTACACAAAAATCACGGTTCGGTACGTACCTCGGTTTTAAAGTCACGGTTCGGTACGTTTTCGATACAGCACAAAGTAAGAAATGCCAGAGAAATTTCCTATTTGTTAAAAGAAAAAAATATTTTTAAATAACTGAGTTTTCCTACGTCTTGAAACTTTCAGGTTTATAAATGGGGGTCATCTTTGAAGGATGAACAAATAATGTTTTGGTCATCACATTAAAAATAAAATTTAAATATATATATATTTATTTATATATTATTTGAGTTTTTAAGAGCTGGAAAAAGATGTGTGAAGTACTTGAAAGCAGTTCACTATTCCAGCCAAACTGGTTACAGTTAGTGTTACTATATTAAACCCATGGTGAATGTTGCTGGTCTGTGGACGTAAAGTATTACTAGTTCATTCACGGCACAATGTTTCTCCTGGTTTCCACGTCAGCGCTGTTTGATCTAGAGATCTACGGTTAATAACGGAGAAATGTGAATGCTTCTCACTAGATCTCGCAGCGATGTTATTACTTCAGTGGCGAATTCAAATGTTTTCTTTACTGGATCTCTTAGCGCTGTGTTGTAACAGTGTCGCTTGATCGAGATCGGCTCGCGCTGCACAGATGTTGCTGGTCAAACGATCCGTGAAGCACAATATAATGTGTAGCGCAGTTTCGTTCCGCTTTCATTACGTTTGCCATTTGATGTTGCGCAACGTTGGGGTGATCGCGCCAGCGCAAATTTTGTCGGCAAGAAAAATGGTCCAAGGAATCGTTCGGTTTGTATGCGTACAAAACCGGAAGCCTCGAACCGAAACGGTTCAATACGAATACATGTACCGTTACACCCCTAATGGTGACATTTTTTAACCAACACCAACATCCAAACCTCTGTTAATTCTCAATAAGAGCTTCTGTAGACGTCTGACAGAAAGTCAGTCTGGTTAGTGATAAGTGAAGCTGGTAATGCTGTTTGTGGAGTTGTTTACTCAGATCTTCAGAGATTTAATGTATTTTATCTTCAGTTCATCGAAGGCTGTGTCTGAAGAAAGTTGTAGTTTGTGTTCTTATCTCTCTTTCTTTCAGTGCTTGTTCACAGCCGGTGTTTGAATGATTGAAAGAATGTTTCAGGAACATCACACTAACCTTTAAACAACATTATATTAACATTCTGGAAACTGGACATTTTTATGTTCTTGAAATGTTACAAACCCACGTTCCTAGAATATTTCATTGTTCATCAAAATTAAGTTGAAAGAACGTTTGAGGAACATCACACCTTCTAAAACGTTCCTCTAACGTCAAGAAAACTGGATGTTTTTTACGTTCCCAGAACCAACACTGAATATTTGGAGAACGTTCTTATAACAAAAGTCTGTTAGCTGAGATTACATCTTTAAAGAAAGCCTGAGTTAACACACACAGGCTGGTTTAACTGCAGAGAAGTGTGTTCTCACCTCAGTGAGCAGGAACGAGATGGCAGCGAACGCAAACGACCAGCCGTACTTGTAGCTGAAATACGCCTCACTGCTCTTGGTCCTGCTGAACATCTCGTCATTAATGCTGGAGATGTAGAGAACCAGACCCACCACCAGAGACAGCCCTGTGAGACAGACAGACAACAGCCTGACGCATGAGACGTGTCGAACGACATTTAATATTCAACAATATTATTGATCTCCTGCATTGACAGCATTATATGAGAACTGAGCTGAGCTGGACGATGACATCACTGTTTCTCCAGAGCGGATATACACTCACCTAAAGGATTATTAGGAACACCTGTTCAATTTCTCATTAATGCAATTATCTAATCAACCAATCACATGGCAGTTGCTTCAATGCATTTAGGGGTGTGGTCCTGGTCAAGACAATCTCCTGAACTCCAAACTGAATGTCAGAATGGGAAAGAAAGGTGATTTAAGCAATTTTGAGCGTGGCATGGTTGTTGGTGCCAGACGGGCTGGTCTGAGTATTTCACAATCTGCTCAGTTACTGGGATTTTCACGCACAACCATTTCTAGGGTTTACAAAGAATGGTGTGAAAAGGGAAAAACATCCAGTATGCGGCAGTCCTGTGGGCGAAAATGCCTTGATGATGCTAGAGGTCAGAGGAGAATGGGCCGACTGATTCAAGCTGATAGAAGAGCAACTTTGACTGAAATAACCACTCGTTACAACCGAGGTATGCAGCAAAGCATTTGTGAAGCCACAACACGCACAACCTTGAGGCGGATGGGCTACAACAGCAGAAGACCCCACCGTGTACCACTCATCTCCACTACAAATAGGGAAAAGAGGCTACAATTTGGAAGAGCTCACCAAAATTGGACCGTTGAAGACTGGACAAATGTTGCCTGGTCTGATGAGTCTCGATTTCTGTTGAGACATTCAGATGGTAGAGTCAGAATTTGGCGTAAACAGAATGAGAACATGGATCCATCATACCTTGTTACCACTGTGCAGGCTGGTGGTGGTGGTGTAATGGTGTGGGGGACGTTTTTTTGGCACACTTTAGGCCCCTTAGTGCCAATTGGGCATCGTTTAAATGCCACGGCCAACCTCTGCATTGTTTCTGACCATGTCCATCCCTCTATGGCCACCATGTACCCATCCTCTGATGGCTACTTCCAGCAGGATAATGCACCATGTCACAAAGCTCGAATCATTTCAAATTGGTTTCTTGAACATGACAATGAGTTCACTGTACTAAAATGGCCCCCACAGTCACCAGATCTCAACCCAATAGAGCATCTTTGGGATGTGGTGGAATGGGAGCTTCGTGCCCTGGATGTGCATCCCACAAATCTCCATCAACTGCAAGATGCTATCCTATCAATATGGGCTAACATTTCTAAAGAATGCTTTCAGCACCTTGTTGAATCAATGCCACATAGAATTAAGGCAGTTCTGAAGGCGAAAGGGGGTCAAACACAGTATTAATATGGTGTTCCTAATAATCCTTTAGGTGAGTGTATATATAAATGAACTAAATTAATAACTTTTTACAACAGAAATTAACCATCACTGAACTTACTTAAGCTGGACTGTGACTCTATTTTCTTCTAGACACAAACTTTGTTGCATTATTTTCCTGTTATCTCTGTAAAGCTGCTTTAGAAACACTCTGTAGTGTAAAGAGCGCTGTATAAATGAAGGAAAAAGACTTGACTTGACGAGGAAGAGGAAGAAGTGCACCTGACAGGATGAAGAAGATCCCAGAGACAAACGCCAGTATGGTGCGGTGGGGCCGGATGTGCCCGATATTGTTCAGCACAAAACCGATGAACATAAAGAACAAACTGACCAGCGGGAACGGCGTGGCCGAGCGAATCATCTCTGAAGAGAAACAGCATCACAGGGAGAAAAGAGTCATTCGATAGTGAGTTAAAGGCCTGTTCACACCAATAACCACAACTATAACCATAACGTTTAAGAATCGTCGTCGCTCCTATTAACACGACACAGTTTTCAGCCAAAAACATAATGTACTTATTGTTTTAGCTATGGTTATTCAGTCAAAAACACCCATCATATACAATAAAACAAAGATACAAATCAAGTATACAGTGCTTTACGTTTTTCAGGTTGCCTTACATTAGATATATTCAATAGAAGAAGTAAGAAACAATACAGAAACTGAATAATCACATGTACAACTAAAACACTGCACAGCCTTCACATTGATTCATATTAAATCTACAAAAGTTATTCAGTCAAGAGTGATTTTCTCTTTTCCTCCAGTTGTTTGACTGACAGTAGCAGGTTTACTGTATTAGGCTGCTGTCACTTTAAGACCTAATGCAGGATCCTATTGACACACACCGTTTCTTTCCCAACTGTTTATGTTCATTTGAGACACAAGCGACTGTTTACCTGAATACTCACCAAAACAGGCATTTTGATATAAGTGTGTGTGTATTTGACCGTTCGAGTGTAATAACCCAGGAAAGCGAGTTTAATTCATGATTGTACGCTGTCCGAGATGTGGTTTTCTGTTTGCTTAATAACTATTTTTAACATCAAGCACATCACACATAAGTCACCGTCACGTGCCCACTCTTTCCTCTGCTATATGCATTGATCTAAAACTGACAACTTTTTGAAGTATCTTATTAAAATCATTCAGATATTGCAAGACCTTGCGGTTTTATTTCATTCAAATGCGTTTCGCACAATGGCTTAGCTAGCATGCTAACTAGCGGTGTGAAGCGTGATGTCAGCCGAGTCGCAGGGCTATTCCTGCTAATGTGGAGCGGCTCTTGTGCGCGACAGCCGTGATGCTCACCATCAGCGGGGTAATTACCTCCACACCGACATACACTCTCAAACACCTGTCGAAACTGACAGCTCATAACCAGCCATCCTGCACTGTACATCATGGACTGGATATGCCATTGGATTGGATTTGGATTCAGTTTAACTTCAGCTGGATTTCTTGGTTAATATGTTGAAACAAATACTCTATTGTCCTTGATTGAAAAGCTTCAATAAAAAGAGTCAAAGTAGTAGATCTACGGACAGATCATGTGTAGCCTAAAGATTGGCGGTAAATCTGACTGAGCTTATAGCCAATCGTTGAGGGCTGCATTTAAGCGCAATAAATGACAGCAGAAAACAATACTTTATATTTTTTTAAGGACAAAATAATCGACAAAAAAAAAGTTGTCATCTGTTCTTCCTGAAGAATAGACTTTAAATAGATAATTCATCGCTTTGTTTAAAGGGGGTGTTTATAGCAGAGGGGGCGGAGCATCAGATTCTAGAGAGCGTTTGATTGGACAGAAGATGTGATGAGAAGCTGAAGCCATAAAAATCCCTGATCCATTTTAGCGGAAGTGAGAGACTGTAAGTTTTGAATCTCCTAAATGCGAATTTCAGAACTTTCAGAAAAAAAATGGTTGGATTACTGGATAAAATTTATTGAATATAAATCCCCTATTGAACCAAATACATTTAGTGTGTGAGAATGCATGTGATATGATCATCTGTGGTGACTTCCTCCATCTTCCTAAATAAATATAAATGTAAATATTTGTCTTTTTCTGTATCCAGAAGAACTGTGGCAACGTCTCCAAGACGCTTAAAGAAACCAACCTGCAAAACTACCTGAAAAACTGTGTATCTGGGGGAAATCTGTTTAAAACGCAAAGGGTGGCCACACCAAATATTGATTTGATTTAGTTAATTGAAGTTAATTGATAAATAAAATGTATTTATGACAATCTTTTTGCGAGTATCCTCACTTTACAGCATTTTTACACAAGTGCCTTAAACTTTTCACTGTACTGTAACTTCATTTCTGTACGGTTTCTTCAAGCGTCTTGGCGATGTGGCTGCAGTTCTTCTGGATTGAGTCTGTTTTTTCATGTAAACACAGACAGACTCGATGATGATGAGATCTGATCTTACTGACTGTTGTCAGACTTGATTAACAACCAGGATTATTACAATAAATGGCAAAATTAACGTTTGGAAATGTAAACGGATATTTCCTACTGACACACTACAGCAAAAGTATTGCATAACTGGCTTAAACCCTTTTTTGGGGGGGTGAAAATAGTAACGGCTTTTGCATAGTACTGTATTTATTCTTAGTGTATTTGTAAACATTTTAAGAAATACTTAATACTAATGCAATTAATGTCCAATAAATATTGGTTTAAAGCACTTAATTAATGACTTTACGTGACCTAATCTAAAGAGAGAACTATTTATGGTTAATAAGTTGTTAACAAAGCATAAAAAACATTATTAACTCTTTATATATGGAGCTACTTAAACAATAATAAATGTGTTAATTACAGTGAAAATGAACAGAGAACACACTATTTGTCCATAACCTATTAATAATGTAGAGAATGCAATATATAAACTACGAATTAACTATAACTAATAGTTTGTTAATGATTTGTGAGTACTTTATTACTCTATACTTAGAAAAGTTGTTCACAAATGGAAGTGTTACCAAATTTTAATAGTCATTCAGAAACAAAAATATTCACTGTAAAACGTAACGGTTATATGTACTAAATAAAATTGAGTTCACTTAATTTAAATATTACCCAAAGTTATGTGGACACAATGACTGAAACAGAACTCAAACTGAATGAGTTATAGAACATTTCTAGATCACAGCATGATAATTGGATAATTATATAATTAAGTGACTACTTAAGTGATAATTGAGCATTAGTGATGAACGCCTGCTGTTAACAAGCAGAATCACTGAAGGAAAGAGAAACACAAGAACCACAACTGACTTCCAGCCACAGCCTTAGATGAAATCAACTGAAGATAGTTCTGGTCAAGTCTGGGACCAAACCCAGTTGAGAAGGACTACTGTAAACATTAGTAACACTCGTTTTTGCTTGTCATAAAGGTGTGTGTGTGACTTACTCAAAACGTTGACAGTCGACTCACTGGTCAGCTGAACATTCATGGGCATCACATATTCGATGGTGAAGCAGCGGCCCCTCTCCTCACCTGACACACACAGAGAGAGAGAGAGAGAGAGAGAGAGAGAGAGAGAGAGAGAGAGAGAGAGAGAGAGAGAGAGAGAGAGAGAGAGAGAGAGAGAGAGAGAGAGAGTTATTGCTCCGGGATAAGATGAGCTTTGGCTTTTCATTTAATAGCACACACCAGGGTTCTTCAAACAGGGGCTCTGAATACAATACAATAACGGCCATTAAACTTGTGGTTTCAGACTACTTCTATTTTTTTTTTAAACATTGGACAGGAAAAGAAGTAGGGAAGAGTGGTCAGACAGGACTCAACTGCAGCTGAGGTGTAAGCATGTGTTCAGGCAGATCTACTGACAGATCCAGAGTACATGAAGGGAAAGAAAATTGTATTTGTTTTTTCTGTGATTGTTTAAAAAGGTGCAAGTTGTTGTTGTTTTCTTTGTTGTTGTTGTTTTCTTTCTCTCTTATATTAGTAATGTTTTAATTTTTGCTGTATTTTGTCTATATTGCTACCACACCGTATGCATATTTGAATTTTATATTATTTTACTGGTCTTGTTTTGTAATATACTAGTATGTTTTGGAGCATGCATTTATAATAATTTTCTTTTCCCTCTTTTTTTGTAACTGACTCAGAGAGTAAGGAATGCTTTTGTTTAACTTCAGCTGGATTTCTTGGTCAATATGTTGAAACTAATGCTGTATTGACTGTATTAACTGCCTGAATGAAAAGCTCCAATAAAAAGAGTTAAAGTAGTAGATCTACGGATCATGTGTAGCCTAAATAAATCTCAATCTTCTCATAGAGAAAAAGGGCTCTCCTTTTAATGGCCGTCATCCATGCTTTCTCTTTTCTTCGGGAGACTGTAGTGTTAGTGCAGTCAGTCATGTGGTGAGACCTCCAGGATCATGATTTCACAGTCTGTCTTATATCACATTCACACTGTAACACCCGAAGCAAAGCAACCCTCTCACTTTAAAGCACAGAAATAATGTGAGACTTCGGAAAGTTTGGGGTGTTTAAATCCCATGGCTGATCGTGATCCTGTAGAGCTCAAACGACGGCTCACATCTGTTCACAGTCACGCTCAATTTCCCCGGATATAAACAGCGCGGGTTTGGTCCAATCGCTCGCCCACATCTTCACACACACACACTGCATTCCTTCACTGAGACTAATGTGTGTGTTTGTGCCGTTGTGTGAGTGTGAGCTCATTGAAACCAAACATACAGCCTCGCGTGAATAAACCTCATCAATACAGCAGGACACATCCCATCATTAAACACATTCAGAAAATGATGATCCCAGACAACAACTGCCAAACCCGGACACGCGGATCCGAGCTGAAACCTTTGTAATCAGTCCAGATTGCCTGGCCAGGCAAAAATAATGGCATAAATCCATTAAAACCCCTTTGAATGTGTGAAGTCCATTGGAATGAACTCAAACGACCGGCTGTTTATAACGCTGACTCTAATAGGGAACATAGGAACAATGGGGATTTAAAGGTGTCCTTTCACAAGATATAAAATAAGTCTCTGATGTCCCCAGAGTGTGTGTGTGAAGTTTTAGCTCAAAATACCCCACAAATATTTTTTATAGTATGTTAAAAATGTCACGTTTTGAGGGTGAGCAAAAACCCGCAGTTTTTGTGTGTGTCCCTTTAAATGCAAATGAGCTGCTGCTCCCAGCGCAGGGGGCGGAGCTACAAGAGCTTGTGTGTGTGTGTGTTAATTAATTCATGTTAACTAATGTAGTTAAATAATGTTAACTAATGAACCTTATTGTAAAGTGTTCTCTTAACTGAACGTGACTGACCTGCCAGGAAACACACTCTCCAGAGGCCGGAGTGTATGGACAGGTGTGTGTTAGTGCTCTGGTTGAGGGGCATGATGACGCCCTCCTCCAGATAGAGCCAGTAGTCAGTGCTGACGGCGATGCCCAGCAGACCCAGACTGCAGACCGCAAACACACTGCTGAGCAGAGCCAGAGCCTTCCTCCCGCACGCGCTCATGCCACCGGGGGGCGCTCACACACTCACACACCACCTGAGGGAAACACACACACCAACTTACATCTCCAGGAAATCTGACATAATGGAGCGCCTCATGGAAACGTGTTTTCGGAAGCACACAGATGCAGTTAGAAAAAGCACATTCAATGGACAAAAACACACTCACACTGCAATTTTCACATCTGTGTGTGTGTCATTTGAGCAGCTGTCTAACTGTTTATGCTAGGGGTGTAAGAATATATCCTGTCAACATATATCGCAATATAAAATGCAACAAATGTGTTTATCATGGATAGTGAGAATATGTATTGTGTATAATTCACCCAAAATGAAAATGACTGTGAAAAAAGAGTTTTAGTGTCAGTACTACATTAAACTACTATATTTAAAGGTGAACTCAGTAACTTTTTTACCTTAACCGAACAGCTTTGGAGTCATTGTAATGTTTATATTACTGATTTCGTGTTGAATGGTGGTCGTCTCGCACCCCCCTGGTGCCTGTGAGCCGCAAAATCACACTTGCAACTTTGGGCCGGCGAGCCGCCGGCCTGAGTGTTAGGAAGTATCGTGTGATACCAGGTCTCGCGAGGTAACGAATTGCTTTACGGCAGAAAACAGATCTGATAAAATTCTGATAAAATGAGCATCAAACAGAAATAACCCGGCGCCGTATACATGTGGTGTTCGAGACGCAGGGCGCGCGCAGCTCTTAAAGGGGCCATATCTTATTTCCACTCGTTACAGCGTCCATCCTACTGAACAGGTACCGGTGTACAGGGGGAGGGGATCCGGCCGTGAGTGCGAGCCATCTCTGCGTGAGTGCTATTCACGACAGTACAAGTACTCCACAGCGACTCTAGGGGTCGCTGTTTGACAAAAACGGAATTCTTACTTAGTTCTACTTTAATGTTGAATATAATGTATAATATAATGCAATATTTGTGGTTCCTGATAATGCCAAATGTTACCAGTAAAAGTGTCCTACATTATTTTAAATATATCTAGTCAGTGACAGAGATTAAGCATATTCGTCTAAAATAATCCTGTGTTTTCAGCTTCAGAATCATGAATATGTTTATTCTGGTGTCTCTATTGTCCTGTGTTTTGGGTTTCAGCACCAAGTCCAAGCCTATTCATTAACACACACAATGTAACACCAAATTTAGCATTTTAATCAAGTTTATTTTTTGTTAACCTTTTAGCATGTCTTGGATTATCGCAATAAAATGGTATCGTGAGTTCAGTAGGTATTAAATCGTGACATGAGGGGATCGGTACACCTCAAAACTGTCCTGAACCATCAAGTTTAGACTTTTCTTTGGCTTAGCGCATGGCTTAGCGCATTACAGGTGATATTTCAATCAGTCATGCCAATACCTGTCACACACACACACACAAAGCTCTCATATAAAGTGCAGTACCTGTCACTGGATCAGAACGCCAGAGCGTCCATCGCTGCCGGGATGATGGACCTGTTTAAAGACCGACACATTCATGAGCTCCAAAACACACAACATTTAATGACACATGTACTGTACTGTACAGAGATTGTGTGCATTTTAAACAAGCTCAAACAGCTCTACAACCAAGCAGATGCAGATCCACACAATCCCAATTAGAGTTGTAAAACATGTAAAACTCTTCACTTAAAGGCTTTTTTTTTTTTGTTATGCCGGTTGAAAGTCTCTTCAGATCCTGATAGAAGTCATTAAATGAAGTGGTCTAAATGCATTTATATTGCCTGTGGAAGGCGCAGGACCATAAAATGTTCGACCAATCTAATGTCCTACCTGCCTGTCAGCGTATATATTTATATATTCATACCTATCCAGAGTTAGACAGACGTCAGTCACTGAGCGCCGCAAACGAAACAACAGCTGTCTCTTATAGTCAAGTCATCTTTATTTATATAGCGCTTTTTACACTACAGATTGTATTATAGTATTATAGTTCCCCCTGAACCAAAACAACCAGCCTATGCTGCGTTCACGCCATAACTACTGTCATCTGAGAGATGGAAACCCGTGACGGTAAACTCGGAGTGGTTCGTGACTCTAATTTATGCGTTTCTATGGAAACACTATCAACGGTGAAATAAATCTGCAGCAGTCAGGTGGTGCAACCAGAGCTCTTTAAGTGGTTTATGTTCATTATTATTGTAATGTTAATATGTGCTTTGAGACATGAGGTAGTTAAAGGGTTAGTTCACCCAAAAATGAAAACTCTGTCAGTAATTATTCTCCCTCATGTTGTTTCAACCCCGTAAGACTTTCGTTCATCTTCGGAACACAAATTAAGATATTTTTTGATTAAATCTGAGAGCTGGATCACTCCTCCATAGGCTTCTTAAGGGATCGAAACTGGCCGGCCCAAAAGTTAGTAAAGACATCGTTAAAATAGTCCGAGTGACTACAGTGGCTCAACCTTCAGTTTATCAAGCGACGAGAATACTTTTTGTGCGCAAAAAACAAACAAAAAGAACGACTTTATTCAACTACTCTGTAAGGCCGTGATATTTCACGTAGTGAAACTACGCAAAGCTTCTAGGTTGTACGTCACGCATCACACACATGACCAGCATCGGCCAATAGTGAGCCTACGTGTGACGTGCAACCTAGAAGCTTTGCGTAGTTTCACTACGTGAAATATCACGGCCTTACAGAGTAGTTGAATAAAGTCGTTCTTTTTGTTTGTTTTTTGCGCACAAAAAGTATTCTCGTCGCTTGATAAACTTAAGGTTGAGCCACTGTAGTCACTCGGACTATTTTAACGATATCTTTCATAACTTTTGGGCCGGCCAGTTTAAACCCTTTAAACGGCGTCTCTCTGACGCTTTTGTTGGCTGCGTCACTATAAGCAGGCGGCATTACCTCACGACACTGATTTCGAACAGTCTTCTGAGGCAGCGTAACGGTTAATGATCTACAGCAAAGAGCGAGCTTTGGTGAGAACCAAGCGAATATTTCAGAAGTAAAATAGTAATTTCTCGCTAGAAATGACATCAGAAGTGGAAAACGTTGGTCGAAAATGTACATTTACACACAAACTGACGACTAACCACAACTTTCAGACGCCATCTTTGTTTTTAAGCTCAACTGTCACAGAATAGAAAGCAGAGGATTGTGGGATATCAAAGGCAGTGAATGATAGATCTGTGCTGTCTTCATAAATCCATCAGATGAAGGTTTCTCAGGAGACTGGAAGTGAAGCTAACTTTGGATTCGGACGTGCCTTGATGCCAACCTAAGTCCCACCTTGAAATGCATCCAGCAAGGAGGCGTGTCTTTGGAGGGAGGATGGGATCTTCAAAGCTAACCCGCTATTGCTAGCCTCTCTGAAAATTGCCTACCCTACCTTTAAATGCTCATAAAGAATTACAACTGTCCTTCACTTTTTTAGACACCATTGTCTTCTGTAGGGCTGTTTTATATGAGTTCGGTTCATAACTTTGCTGAGCTAAATTGAATCAACATCGAACTTAATGAATTAATGGCCTCCGTAGAGCAGCAGCGGAAATTTAATTTGTTTCATAATTGCCTACATTAATAGTTATTTTACTGTCTATTACAGGAAAGCTGCTTTGAATAAAGCTTTTGAATAGAAATAGATTTTAACTTGACAAGACTCGACTTTTGAAGAAAATGGAAGAAAAAAAGTGTCTCAAAACCTTGTATGACCGATACAGATTGCTTTATGGTGGAGAACCGATTATTAATTATTGTTAATTGTTTTCCACCAACATTCCGATGTTCGTACAGCTATTATTACCACAGTAAAATCAGGAGTGTGTACAGCGTCAGAAAACTTCACAATCTTTTTGTAATTTGACAGTGGTGGATAATACTATTTACCACAATTTTATTGCAATAACAATAACTGCATAATATGACTGGATTTATAGTTGCATTGTGTATTTTTGAATTACAATTTATTCATTTAGCAGACGCTTTTATCCAAAGCGACTTACAAATGAGAAATGAGATTTAACTGGTCTACTGGTGTAATCACTAAACATTTTTTTCTCTTTACACTGCACATGTTGCAGCAAAAATAACGCGAGGACTGAATATTGATTATGTGCTGCACTGCTGCGTTATCATAGGGTATATTATAAACATATGCAAACAATTAAGCAATTTTAAACACGTTTAACATGCACTAAATATAAACAATACTAATATTCAAAGCACACAAATACTAACACATATGTCTGACTTCAGAATATGAAATCATCAGTATAGACGCATGCACCTGTGTTGACATGTATGACGACAGCAGTGCATGTTCCTCCATCCACACTGAAAGGATGATAATTACCTGTAGATGTTCTTGATGCGAGTAAGTGTGTGTGTATTCCAGCTGGAGAGAGAAGCAGCTCCGCGCAGTGCAGAGTGTGCACGAGACTGATGAAGACGCGCGAGCGCGCGCGAGTGTATACGTGACTGATTCGTTTAAACGATTCCGATTCCGTTCGAATGAATTGTTTCACACAGTTCATCGAGTCATCTCTCAAAAGTCTTTTTCTTCTGACGTCACCGCTCTATTTTATGTGCCCTTTTTAAGGTAAAACGAAGATTTTGTCAAATAGTGACAGTATTATTAATTTGAATGAAGTTATAACCTAATTGTAGTTTGTTGATTGATGAAGTTTTGCCGAATTATGCCTACCAGTACATGTTCCGTTCCAATAGTCTGTGTCCTCCACCTCACAGCCACAGGTTAGTCGAGTGTTTTACACAAAGCAATGTGATCCTCGACTGAGATGCTTACAGCAAGGTTCCCGGTTCGAGTCCTGGTTTGTTAGCCCAGATATCACACATAGCAGCATAGTTTCGGTATGATGGCTCTCTACTCTCTCTAGTTTTTAATGCTCTATTATTGTTTAATTTAAAAAGGTTTTCTGGTGTGTGTGAGTTTTTGGGGTTATTAATGTGCTGAAGACTTTAAGTGCTGAATACTTAAAAGTATTGACTGTGCACTCCTCAGTACAGTGATCGTCTCCTGGCTAAATACTTTTGTACATGCAGGTGTGCTTGTGCTTTTGTCAACTACATTGCAAATATGAAACAACTTAAAATGTAAATATATATATATAAGTTGCATGAGTAAATACATCTGCAATATATTACATGTGAAGTACCACATCTGACCACATATACATCTATATTATATTATGAAGTATATAACTAAATTTAAAATTACATACATTATGATATATTAGTAAATATATTGTCACAAATTTTTCAATACATGAAAAACAGCAATTCCTTATGTATTATTCAGTATATTGTAATATATTAACGCAATATATTATTCTGTAAATTTTCAAATTAAACCATTTAATATATTGATAATTCATATATAGGAAATATATTTTCGTTCCGTAAGGGTTATTAAGGCTGAGATGACTCCATATTTAATATACACAGGTTTTGTGGGTCAGATAAGGTCCAGTTCTTGCCTGACATGTGGCCCAGATCTGGCAAACAGGAGCGGTCCGCCCAAGTGCCGTCATCTTTCCACAAGTGCCAGATGTGGGCCGGATCTGGGCCGAAACAATGTTTCTGTGTGGGATATCTTTTTACCCCTAAACGAAGAACAAACAAGACCTTTGCCGTGAGCATATCGAGGCTTTAATAGTGTTTTGTGCTTTTGAGATTCACAGTGAGTTGAGTTGAGCCTTTGACTGTTCAGTGTGATGTGCTTTCTGTTATCATTATGTTGTATTTATTGTGCTTTCTGTGTTTACAACTCTTGCGGTGCCTTCAGGCTTTTCCCCTGCATTGTTGCTTGCGGCTATATTTGCTTCAAATGTGTTTATTTATCTCATCTTATAATTTGGGAGTGGAACTGCATTTCATTTTTCATATATTTTTTTGTTAAATGGCACATACGTAATCATTAATGGAACCCTTAAGGAACCAGAATAGTTAGGAGGCATTAGAATCTTTAAATGCTTTATGATTCCCATGATCCCTGCTCGAGTCAGGACTGTGGGAAGTGTGTGGATGAATGGGGGATTAGTGTGGTTTAGCTTAATAAACCATAACCAGCTGGAAACAATGAGCTCATGAACTGGACTTACTATATAGCACTGATGAGCGCCGGCACAGACTGAATTATGCGCTCAGTGTCTCTGCTCTGATTGGTCAGATGGCCCAGTCTGTTGTGATTGGTCTACTCTGCTCTGATTGGTCAGATGGTCCAGTCTGTTGTGATTGGTCTACTCTGCTCTGATTGGTCAGATGGCCCAGTCTGTTGTGATTGGTCTACTCTGCTCTGATTGGTCAGATGGCCCAGTCTGCTGTAATTGGTCTACTCGGCTCTGATTGGTCAGATGGTCCAGTCTGCTGTAATTGGTCTACTCGGCTCTGATTGGTCAGATGGCCCAGTCTGTTGTGATTGGTCTACTCTGCTCTGATTGGTCAGATGCCCCAGTCTGCTGTAATTGGTCTACTCTGCTCTGATTGGTCAGATGGCCCAGTCTGTTGTAATTGGTCTACTCAGCTCTGATTGGTCAGATGGTCCAGTCTGCTGTAATTGGTCTACTCTGCTCTGATTGGTCAGATGGTCCAGTCTGCTGTAATTGGTCTACTCTGCTCTGATTGGTCAGATGGCCCAGTCTGTTGTGATTGGTCTACTCTGCTCTGATTGGTAAGATGGCCCAGTCTGTTGTGATTGGTCTCCTCTGCTCTGATTGGTCAGCAGTCTGTTGTTATTGGTCTACTCTGCTCTGATTGGTCAGATGGCCCAGTCTGTTGTGAGTGGTCTACTCTGCTCTGATTGGTCAGATGGCCCAGTCTGCTGTGATTGGTCTACTCTGCTCTGATTGGTCAGATGGCCCAGTCTGCTGTGATTGGTCTACTCTGCTCTGATTGGTCAGATGGCCCAGTCTGTTGTGATTGGTCTACTCTGCTCTGATTGGTCAGATTGCCCAGTCTGTTGTGATTGGTCTACTCTGCTCTGATTGGTCAGATGATCCAGTCTGTTGTGATTGGTCTACTCTGCTCTGATTGGTCAGATGGCCCAGTCTGTTGTGATTGGTCTACTCTGCTCTGATTGGTCAGATGGCCCAGTCTGCTGTGATTGGTCTACTCTGCTCTGATTGGTCAGATGGCCCAGTCTGTTGTGATTGGTCTATCACTTACAGCGTGTGTTGAAAACGAAACGTCCATTACTATATCTGAATATCAGCTCTGGATCTTCCCTAGCTCTTGATATATACGATGGCGTCAGTTTTACCGTATCAATCTCATCCTTTGGAAGTTCATGCAAAGTGGATTCGCAGTGCAGAAAACAGTGTCTTCTCAACATGTCGAGAACACGAACCAATCTCTTCCAGTCTCAGCTACAACTACAGTGTTTAAGGGTGGGGCAAAGGAGACGTTGTTCACAGGCAGCCAATGAAGAATATAGGCTGACATTTTGCAAAATATGTTACAAACCTACGTAGGTTTATGTAGGAAGTGAGACTGAAATTACTGACGACTCGTTTCGGCAGTTCAGAATAAATCGTTTCTTTTGAGACAATAACTCCATTTATAGTGCACTTTGATCTTTAAAACTTTGTAGACCTTTTACATTTCCAAACAGCTTTATTACACACTACATGAAAGGTTACATCCGAAAAAACACAACCCCATTACCTTTTCAAGAACCAGAACATGGACATTATCCATTTTGTCATACATTTATTTATACACATTATCCTTTACAAACTACAGAGGGACAGAATTCTGTAAAGAAAAACAATGAAGAGTGAAATAACCTTGTCAAACTAAAACACTGTCCTGGAATTTATAATTTAATAATAATAATAATAATAAATATGTTTATAATTCCTGGTAGAATCTATATTAAGAAATGGCTGGGTGGAATGATCATATGAGATACTTAATATGTCAAGTGAATTCTGTTATGCCACCTCACATGCAGAAACCACAACCAAACACATTAACTTTACATTCCCAAATACTCTCAATGTGAGACACTTGTGTTAACCTGCATCCAGCAAGACAACTACTTCAACACTTTCGTAAGAGGACCGGCTCTATTCCCACTCATAACATGAATTCATTTACTTCATAGGATGAAGAAATAAACACCTGGAGTATATCTACTTGACCCTGTTTGTTTTTCTTCCATCCACAGGGGCTTGCACATTAAACATCAGGTCTATTCAAACTAAAATATAGCTATATACTGAAAAATGACGGATCACATGTGCTCACAGAGAGGAATCAGTGGTGAAATTCAACGGTTCCACCGAGGGCTTGGCACAAGACAAGAGCCCAAACCGAGCCATTTAATGTGTGAATACAGGATTTCTGAGGTACTGATTACAAGGAGAATCCAATAAATGATGTCTGACGTGTGCTAATCTTTTCCCTGTTGTCTTTTAGGTAAATCAGACTAATGATAGACACATCTACATGGAAGTCTAATTCTTCATCCACCGACTGAAACTAAACAGGAAAGAAAGCAACAACAACATGATGGAAGATAGTTAAGGTGGGACAGGTATCGTACTCGGTGTGACAATCATCCCATGCTAGAGGACTCCGGATTCCTGGAATCATGCAACACGTTTCGCATGCGCCGATTTGCCGACACGCCACATGCACACAGCAGCTGCGGTTCAAACACACAAACTGTGTGTAGGAACACTGAGTACATCCACATAGCCCAGTCAGTCTACACACAGCTCCTACATGTATACTATCAGCATAGAAAACATAGCAGAGTTACATAGATACAAAGGTTTGCAAACTAGTCTTTTTGGATCATCTAAACATAGAAACCATCTAAGTTAGTAAAAGCACATTCAGTTCTTAGTATAAAATCTGCAGGACAATGTAGGGCTTCTCTGTATTTACAAAAATCATGGAATATAGTGTACCTTAAGTGTGACAGTGCTTTACTTTAAAGTACTCAAAGAGCAAATAAACTAAAAAGATAAAAAATATCAGATAAACACCGGAAAGCTCTGTTTGATAAGAACTTCAGAACATGTCATTTAACACGAAGAGTATTTATCACCAAAGCACATAAACACTAATAGAAAAAGGGTTATATTAGAGGTTATACATAACTGACCTCTCATCCCCCTCAAACATAAGTCACAAAATCATGTTGAGCATAGATTGTAATGATTTAAATGAAAAAAAGATTGTATTTAAAGACCATTAGGAATTTTTGCATTGTGGCAAAAATGTTAAAATGCACACTTTCTCCTCGAATCCACATTACATTAATGTTTTTGTAGTTCTCATTATTTCTCAGGGATGATTTTCATTAGATTATCATTATTGTCATTATAGTTAAAAGCAGCACAAACAACAAACACTACCATGATTTGAACTTAATGTACAGTAAATTTTACAGTAAAAACCTTTATTTCGCATTTTGCCACATTACAGTAATGAGAACGAGTTTTGGTTATTTTGCATTTAGGGAAAATGAGCTTAAAGGGGCTATATGTAGAATTCAGAAACGTTTGTTGTTAGGGACACCGGTGGCCGTTAAGTGAACTGCAGCATCAACTTACCGCTCACACTCGTTCACACGCAACGTACAAGAGACTCAACGCCCCGATATACTCACGGCGAAGTTCTTACGTTCTTTGCTTAGAAGTAAAAAGAAGTTGGAAATACCTTTACAGTAATATACTTTTAAAGGGATACTGCACCTTTTTTTTTGGAAATAGGCACATTTTACAACTCCCCCAGAGTTAAACTGTTGAGTTTTACCGTTTTTGAATCCATTCAGCCGATCTCCGGTTCTGGCGGTACCACTTTTAGCATAGCTTAGCATACATCATTGAAGTGGACAAGACCATTAGCATTTCTAAAAAAAAAATGACCAAAGGGTTTCGATATTTTTCCTATTTAAAACTTGACTCTTCTGTAGTTACATCGTGCACTAAGACCGACGGAAAATGTAAAGTTGCGATTTTCTAGGCTGATATGGCTAGGAACTATACTCTCATTCCTGCGTAATAATCAAGAAACTTTGCTGCCGTACCATGAGAGCAGCAGGCGTAATGATATGACGCAGCGCCTGAAAATAGGCCACCTTCCATCAACAAAATCGCAACTTTACATTTTCCGTCGGTCTTAGTGCACGATGTAACTACAGAAGAGTCAAGTTTTAAATAGGAAAAATATCGAAACTCTTTGGTCATTTTTTTTTTTTATAGAAATGCTAATGGTCTTGTCCACTTCAATGATGTATGCTAAGCTATGCTAAAAGTGGTACCGCCAGAACCGGAGATCGGCTGAATGGATTCAAAAACGGTAAAACTCAACAGTTTAACTCTGGGGGAGTTGTAAAATGAGCCTATTTCCAAAAAAAGTGGAGTATCCCTTTAAAGGATTAGTTCACTTTAAAAAAAAACTTTTGCTGATAATTTACTCACCCCCACGTCATCCAAGATGTCCATGTCTTTCTTTCTTCAGTCGAAAAGAAATTAAGGTTTTTGATGAAAACATTCCATGAACTCGTTCATCAAAATGAAAAAATCTTTTTTCGAGTCATTTGATTCATTTAACGACCGAAATGAACGAATTGACTCGGAAAAAGATTTGTTCATTTTGATGAACGAGTTCGAACAGGAGAGTCACACAGAACAGAGAAAGGCGAGCATGTGAGCTTATAAAACTTAAACGTTGTTATTTTTATTGTAAATGAGCGATCGTTTCGCATGATAAGACCCTTATTCATCGTCTGGTGTCATTTAAAGACATTTTAAGCTGCATCTGAAACTGTTATTAACTGTATTTTGGACCTTGGACCGTATGGTTCCCATTTAAGTCCATTATATGGAGAAAAATCCTGGAATGTTTTCATCAAAAACCGTGATTTCTTTTCGACTGAGGAAAGAAAGACATGGACATCTTGGATGACATGGGGGTGAGTAAATTATCAGCAAAAGTTTTTTCAAAAGTGAACTACTCCTTTAACGAACATCCGTCCACGTTGCTGAGAGCGGTGTTTAGATGAATATGTAAATACGTGCTGTTCACTTTCCTCAGCAGTTCAGAAAGCATCTGATCATAACTATGCGGATATGTCTGGCAATGTGAGACTATAGTTTGAATGAATTCCTTTTCTTTGCATGACACATTGATGTTACAGAACAGAATAACTCTTTTGACATTATCCTGAACATTGTATAAGCATTCATCTCATGTGTCATAGAACGGAAATTGTCCTTCACATAGAAATCAGTCTACAGGCTTACATAGACAACCTAGGAAGTCGGGGAAGGTCTCGTTTTTTAAGTTTCATCACAAGCTGTTTACACACCGGCTATAAAAAAACTGATTAATACATGAAAATTCGTACATATAGCCCCTTTAACAGTGAGTGCTGCAAATGTCACGATGCAAAAAAATCTTAATGGTTTTAAAAAACAGGCTTCATTTTCTTTAAGCAAAGAATTTCTTGAGTGAAATATGTCCTGAATTTGGTTTTGGAGACCCAACCTCTACAGTAAGCGTTTATTTGGTCTCGTTACATGTTCTTTATGTTGTAGTAGTGCTAGTTTTCTTTAGCTTAATACGCAAGATTTAAACCAAAGACCATTTCTGTTTGTGTGGGAAAATCCGCAGTATGGGCTCAAACATCGTAAAGTATGATAAATTAAGCATTTAATAAAAATGAACATGCAAGCGGGTACATGGGCCTGCGCATTACCAATGAGGAATCGCTCATTTAGAGCAAGAGAAAAAGTTCTGTATATGTTGAGTAAGTAGGAACCAGGCGAGCAGGCAGTGACAGGATTGGAAGTTGTCATGCTAAAACTCGAAGAGCGATATGGGTTCAAGTTTCAGCCCAAGATAAGGGACACCACCATCTAGTAGGAAATCAATATGCATATATAGAGCTGGATATAAAAACCTTTTTGATGCAGTTATATTTTGGCACTCCTATAACAAGATTTAGATTTACAAATATATAATTCAAGAACATTAGAAATGGCAGTAGAGCACATCAGGAATAGGACACAAAAACCTGTTTCATGTCAGCATGCTTCACACACAATAATCTGAGGACTGGAAAAGGGGATCGTTCACTATCTCCACCATTTAAAATATCTGTGGGTTTTGTAAAATATACTAGTCCTGAACATAATTTCTATCTGCATCCAAGCATCAGATAAACTGTCATTACTACCCCAGCCAGAAACACATTGTTGGCCCAGATCCGGGCCATATCTGGTACATGTGGATTCAACCACTGGATCTGCCAGATGTGGGCCGGATCTGGGCCAACAATATGTTGTTGTCTGGGACAGTATGAGGGCAAACATTATCGTTCTGTTTAAAAGCCTAGAGAGCTGCCTTTCTGTCAAGAAAAGTGGCATCCTAACCGAGATGGAACCTCATAAAATAATAATTTGTCAGTCTACACTCTTACAAACAAAAGTTCAAAATGTGGTTTTCTGCAGTGATTCCATAGAAGAACCATTTTTTGGGTTGAAAAAAAGGGTCTTACAATAACTTTTTTTTTCCCGTAGAGCATTTTAAACATCTAAAGAGCCTTTTGTGTAATGGAAAGGTTCAATGGATGTTAAAGATTCTTCATAGAACCATCAATGCCAATAAAGAACAATTATTTTAACAAAAATGCTCACCAGGCTTTGGAACAGATCATAAATCATCTCCATTAGAGTCTGAATGTGGACACATGCTTTTCTATATCAAAACCACTTCTCCAGTCCCCCCTCAGTTCAGATATGTTCAGATAAAGGGTAGTCAACTGTCTACAAAGATTTGATGAGTTCATTGATAACATGGATGCAGTTGTTAGTTTTTGCCTCTTCTTCATCGGGCCGTCTCATACCACGCTGTGAAGCGACGATGGGTGGATGAACTCTGGGTTTATGAAAGAGAATCCAGCAAATTCGCTCTGGTCGATGTTGGCGATGACCAGTTGGTCTGGAGGGGTCAGCATTGGCTGCGTGCGGGTGAAGAATTTGTCGAAGTTCTCCGCTGCTTTGCCGCTCTGTGAAAGAAAGGCGAGAAGAAAGACGTGGGCTATTATTAGATTCAATTGAAAAGTTGGCAGTGTGCATGAGAGAAAATTCATTGACGTAGGACTTCACATATGTACACTCATATGTCCAGTAAAAGAAGGGTTTTATACAAAGCGATAGGAAGGGGAATATTCAGGGCTGTGTTGAAGGTTGAAATGACGTACCAATAGGGTCTTTTGAAGGGGCTCTTTTAACCCCAGGGCTCTGCAAACACTCATGGGTGGCCACAGTATGAGATGAATCAAATTATACCCGTTAAAAACTTCAACACACACACAGTTTATACACAGGGAGGGAGGATCGGCACATAGGGTGGGTGGTTTTGATGCAAACACATGAAACGACTCTTAAAATAGTCCAGGCCTTTATCATGTGGGCTCCTCTATTGGGTTGGGAATCGTTTGAATTATAGCGATTCCAATTTCTATTTACAAGTGTTTTAAGATTTTAAGATATTCAGGAACAGAAACTGTAATCAAATGTTAAATGACACTACACCTTATAAATAAAATTACATTACAAATAGAAAAGTTATTCAGTCAAGAACAGCTTGAATAGTGTAAAATCACATTTAAATGCACAGAAAGGAATTGATAATAGGAATTGAAAGTATCCGATTCCTGACCTTATGGATCCGATTCCAAAATTGGAATTGATTTTCGATTCCCAATCCCACTATTAAGCTAAGTTGACTAAGTACCAAATGTACCAAAATGTGTTTCCGCAAGTCAGATGTGAGTAAAAGTGTCCTATCATTGGTCAGATTGCACCTGAATCACCACAGCCAAACCACTCCAGAGTTTTCAATCGGACCGAGACCACCTCGTTCAGATGATCTCGGACCGATTGTTTTGGTGTGGATTCGAGTGTGATTGCCGTGTTCATATATGCCTAAATGAACCAAACTAAGAGAGAAAACGTGCCAGGTTCCAAAACAAATGCTGAGAAATCATCCTAGAAGTGAGAGAGCTAATCACCAAGACTTTTAGCAGTGAACTGTGCTCAAGGTCCACACATCATTTTTTAAAATGATCACTCCTGGATTCTTACATTACACCAGGATCATCTTTTTCAAATGCATGTAAAGGTTTGCACAGCTTTCTGTTCTCCGTAAACTCTCTGCCCAGACAACAACATAGTGTCGGCCCAAATCCGGCCCACATTTGGTATGCATTGAATAACTTTGCAACTACATTTCAATTTATTCAAACCCTAACCCTACCAGTCTACTTATACTCTACTAACAGTCTAATGAGCGTTAGTAGACATGTAGGTGCAATGCTACTAATAGTCAACAGAATGTGTTAAAAGGATCACCAAAATAAAGACCCATTGTATATTCGTAATACACATTCCTTCTTATTATGCAGGTGATCAGTGTACATTATTCAAAAGGGAAAAATGTGTATCTTCAATCCATAATACACCAGCTCTAAAATGACTTTCTCTTTTAGCTGACATCACGGAAACTTCTTTTTTTGAACCCGACGACTCAATCCACCTGCCATATATTGGCAATTATGCATCAACCAATAATTCCTGATGGATCAGATCAAGTCTCACTTCAATGTAAAGTAAAACGGGGCGTGAACACGTTTCATCATATTGACTTTGAGGACAGACTGATCTTGCGTCAGTGACCTCATTGGCTGGTCAAGACTATATACAGTACATTGAGCTGTAACAGTGTGAGCTCTTAACCCCCCATTGTTTCATTAGGCAGTTCACCAACGCCTTCCTTTGCCAATTGTTAACTTCCTGTCAGCCACTGAACAAGTGAAAGAAAGAAAATGATTCATTCATCTCAATGATCTGATAGATTGCCAGACTCACAGTGTGATGTAACTGAAAGTGTAGGTCCCAGCATGCTTTGCATGGGATTTAATGGCCAGAGTAAAAATATTGAAGTAAAGTATAACTTTTTCTGTTTTTTGAGCAAGATGAGAAAAGAGAGATACGTGTCTTTGTGCCGTGTTTAATGTACAGTTATGCTGGGATGTAGAATTGTTTAAATTACACTGGGTTCCCCATTGAGGTGAAAAGTGGAGCTTTTGCTTGGTTTGAGGAAGGGTACATTTAGAGTTACGTCAAATTCTGACAGTAACATATAATTTTACATAAAAACAGTGATATATTGTAGAAAACAATGCATTCTGGGTAATGATTGTTGTTTTCGAGAAAATAGCCTACAGGAAAATGCTGTGAATTAACAGCGCTCAAAGTCGACACTCATAGGCTGTGTATCAAATCACACCCTATACCCTCATTCACTATTCCCTACATTAGCTCACTAAAAGACACTGATGAACACCTGATAAGCAGAATCACTGAAGGACAAGAACAGAAAAAAGAGAAGAAACACATGAACTACAACTGACTTCCAGCCACACTGAGTGTGAAACCAGTTTAACATTATTTTTTTCATACATGTACAAATGTTCTTGTTGAGAATGAACATAGATTAAGATATTGATGTTTTATTGAAAATAATAAAGTTTATAGTCACCATTATGCTGATCAGTGTTTACTATTTTACCATTAATTTACAGGTCAAAGTTTTACAGTGTATGTCACCAGTGTACTGGAGAACTGTTGTGACCATTAACCGACTCTTGATCAAGGATCATGTAAGGCTGAGACGATGACACATCATACTATTATCAAAGAACAGGAGTTATGCAAGTAACTGAATCATATGCGGTGTAGTCTACTGTGACCTGAGAAAGTGAGCTGTCATCCAACAACAGCCTTGGCAAAGGTGACAGACATCATATTCACACATCATATTCACACTCACCACTTTGGGTTTGAAAACAGGCTGTATCTCTCTGTTGGCCAGCCGCTCCCAGTCAATTCTGCGGAAGAACGCTTGCTCCTTTATATCCCTCTCCCCCTCCGGGCCGCAACCGAGACGCTTCGATGGATGCTTCGTCATCAGCTGTGTGTGTGTGTGTGTGGACGAGAAGACAGATTATTAAACCTGAGACCATCTACCTCAGACTCAAGAATAAAAGAGCATCTGTGTGCATTCAGAAAAAACAGGAAGCATAAATATAAAGTATAAACCAATTATATTAATTATTTATTTGTCATTATAAAGTCAAGTCACCTTCATTTCTATAGCGCTTTTACCAATATAGCTCGTTTCAAAGCAGCTTTACAGTGATAATAGGAGATTACAGTAACAGAGATTGTGTGGCTTTACAGCAGCTCTAGAATAAAGTTATTGTCCAGATAAAGTTAGTTTTGATTGATTCACTTCAGTGGCAAAGATCATTAGTTATTAACTTAGGGGCCGCTAACACGACACCGCTCTAACTGAAAACTGAAAACTTTTTGTTTTTAAAGAAACCTGAAGCAAGTTCCTCTGGGCTCAGGTTGGGAAGTAGCCTGGGAAAACCCAGACAACTTCCGGCAAATGTAGATTTGCTCTGAAAGTTAGTCTGGCAAAGAGCTCATTCAAGCCCATTTCCAACCGGTCGAAATCGCGGCACCAATCAGAAGCGTTGGGGCGGGCTTTACACGATGACGACAGCGCTGGGATTTTGAAGCAGATTTTGTAGCCTACATTACAAAGATGGATGCCGCCGTCGAACATCACTCGTTCAAATCAGCTATCGCGTCTGTTTTAAGTGATTTGAACGTTTCCCTTTTGTTAAAAACCGAGCAAAGAACAACACTCGGAGATGTGTCTCCGCCGCTCTGCATACGTCATCTCCTTCATCGCTCTGATTGGGTTTAGGTCTATCCGCGACGTCCGTTGGTGACGACCCTCTGGAAATGATTTGTCTATGACGCTTTGCCAGACCAAAAGTGTGACCAAAAGATCAAATATAAATAAATACACATCATTTAAAGTTTAATGATATATCAAACTATTTTACATTAACTAATGATCCACATTACATTCATGATCTTAGGGGTCATTATCATAAAGTGTCATCATTGCCTATACTCACTTTTATATCGCCACCATGAATCATATTCATCTTATTGGCCTCACAGGGGACCAAAATCAAGCAGAATGGAAATGAAATGAAATATAATATCTTCCACTCAGCTATTATAGCGGCTGATATTTCCACGACTTGAGCTGACAGCAATATTAAAGTACGCCAGTTATTAATCCAAGCTGGAAATTTAATTCCACCATAGCCTCTGCATTATTCTTTTCTCATATATGGCATCACATGCATATAGAAATGTGTAGAAATACAGGAGCTGGTGCGGATGTGTCAGGACTGACCCCTTTACAGATGGACACAGCCTCTTTGGACAGGGATTTGGGGTAGGACACATTGTGCTCCATTATGGACTGAAACAGCTCGTCCTCGTCCTCGCCATCGAAGGGGGGCTGTTGGAAAACGCAGTGTGATTACATTTCCATGTATGTTCTAGGATAAAAACATATCAACCAAATAATAAACAAGTGCAGACAGTGTCTTGAAAGTTTTCAAGTTTTACTCTAAATGTTGTTGATCTTGAGAGATCACAATAAATGCATCAATCGGTTTGAACTCACACGTGCTCTTTTTCTTAACATTCATATCTTTTAATATGGCAACAGTCTGATATTGTCATATTTACAGTACAGGTGAAACAAAAGTGAACAAAAGATGTAATTCAACTTAAAAGGTGAAACTAATATATTATATAGACTCATTACATGCAAAGTGAGATTTTTCAAGCCTTTATTTGATATAATTTTGATGATTATGGCTTACAGCTTATGAAAACCCCAAATTCATGAAAAGCTTTTCATAAGCTGTAAGCCATAATCATCAAAATTATAACAAATAAAGGCTTGAAATATCTCACTTTGCATGTAATGAGTCCATATAATATATTAGTTTCATTTTTTAAGTTGAGTTACTGAAATAAATGAACTTTTGCACGATATTCTAATTTTTCGAGTTAATCAGAGATTCAAACAAACCCATAAATGACGAATATTTATGTATGAACTTGACATTGAGATCCTTTGCATGTACACTAATACGCTGATAACTACCAAAAATCAGTTTATTGAAATAACCAGATTTACCGGTTTACTAGCAAATCAATAACCCGGCAATGCAAGTAACAGGCTATTGTCATAACCTAAGCATCCATGTATTTCACTCTGTTTATTAAGTGAGTTGTGATGTTAAATAAAGCACTAAAGTAAGCTTGCACAGACTCATTCTCCTCTCGTATTTGAAGTTTCCACAACTGTACCAGCACTTGTCTTCTGGCAGCACTAATGAGAACACATTTTTTTAATATTTCTTGGGTCAAGACAAAGTGTCAGTTTGCTAAATATTACTCTCCCCTACCGCAAAACCCTTGTTGTGTCTGGATGTGCTTAAATCTGCCGTATAAGGATGCTTTGCTGTCACATATCACACAATGCGCACTTTAATAATGATTCAATAATTGCTGTATCGATCGCTCTATTCCTAAGCTGTTCCCGATCTTACGGCGATAAAGGAAATGGTTTACCGCGTTCCACACGTTGTTAGTTTATTAAAAGCATAATCGGGGTAAGAATGTGCATGTAAACACACTCATTGATGCTGTGGTACAGGTTCTCATTCTCAGTCCTGTTTAAAGGTGCATTGCGCAACTTTTCATGTTAAAAATACCTGTTTTTCTATCCTATACATGCTTAAAGAACTGCCTGATGGGCTGAATGAGCCCTTCTCTGCGCACTGAGATTGCCTCTATAATCCTGTACAGTAAAATATATAAGAGGGATTCGGGCTGGAATTTGAGACTGGGCGTGACGTCATGCGCGTTCACGCTCACCAGGCTATGTCTCGCAGGTTTGTGTATTCGCCGCCATTCTCCGCATCAGCGAAGACAACTCGTGCGTCAAAGGTAGAAGATGGATTCAAAGAGACCGGCTTGTAGTCCATTCCAAACCCCAACGCAAACTCCACGTAAAGTAAAGAAAAGAAACATTTTGTCTAGTGTCACCAAAAGGTCCAAATTGGAGTCAGACAGGCGTCGGAGTAAGACGAGAGTCAACCTCGGGAAGGCATTCAACAAATGGAGAGATCTCCGGTCTGCTCTTGGTCTCAAACGGGATCCTCAGTTGGCTTTTTTCTTGATAAAACGGTAAGATATAGCCCAGTCTCTAATGTTTGATACGGCCAATCTATGTATGACAACAAATGACGATGCTTAAAATGTGTAATGCTTTAGCCTAAACTAGATACATGTACAATCAGAATTGGTTTTACTACCATTGTTAGTGAACAGTTTCATAATCTAGGAATTGTGTTCGGAAGAATAGTACATGAAACATAAAACAATAAAAGATGCTAACTATGTTTTTGTGTATGGCCTACCGGTAACGTTAGCTTTGTGTCCATTGCTAACATGCTAAGGTGTTCATGTCATTGACCAACAAGGAAGAACGCCGTTGCATTGGCTATATTGTCTTTTTCAGTAAAAAAATAGTAAATTGTTCCCGTGAATGGTCCATTGGCGTGCACAACTCTGGTTGCAGTTTCGCTTGTCGCCAGAGGGGGCGTAGGTCTGCAAAAACTCAGAGACTTGCGTTTTGCACCTTTAAGTGCTCCAGAAGTCCTCGTGCTCACGGATCATTCGCACACACACAGAACTCAATGCAATCGTTTCTGAAGAGGACCAATGCATGTTATGTTATGATTCCCGAGTCATTTCTTATTGTATCCTCACAGCAGTGGGTTGATCTATTACATAATACACTAAGACAAAACCATCTAAAGTGAAACACAAGATTCTTCTGTTGGGTAATTGGACCCGGGAGTCAATGGGAGAAAGAGGAGATGTAAACGACGTAACCGTGGTAACCGTTCTGGCAGAAAGTGTAGCCGACACCGGAAGGCCTGGGAAGCGCTCTGTGTTAATGAATCTCACTGAGATAAACAGAGGATATGCCAGAAGAGACACGTAAAGCAGTTTATATAACAGAGCGAAGTGTACGAGTGCAAATTAAACGTCTTTGTGAATGAAACCGATCCTGCAATTACAAACTTTTCTGTGAAATACAACGTGTTCTCATGAGAATTCATGTGTATTTTACGTAAAGTGGGTTCTACCACACACACACACACACACACACACACACACTTTACCTTGTGTTTGCATTCACAGTGAAATTAACAACTGATCTATGACAGGATCTTAAACCAGAATTATTTACGTATGTAAATGTTACTACTAAGTCTTACTGTACTTATACCTACATATAAACAATGAGATCGGGCTGGTGAAATCATGGATATGACAATATTAATGTGGTAACATGACATATATTGTATTATATAAAATGTATTTAAATAATTTTGTTTAATAATAATCTCCTTCCGAGAGTAAAAGCTTCCAAATTCGTTCTTAGAATTGGAACTGTAATAAAACACATATATAAGGTTTATTATTTATATATATATATATATATATATATATAGTATTTATATATAAGGCATTATTATAAATGAAGGCAAAAATATTTTGATATATACTGATATTTAGCGATTTTATGACACAAGTTTCATGCAGAGATGCTATACGTTCAAAACAGTGTGTACCTTTTATTTCTATTTTGCAATGTTTTGCCTCATAGACTGTCTGTAAAGAGCAGTAGGATCTAAGTGCAGGGTTATTATTAATAAAGTAAAACAAATAATATTAACAGGAAACACAAGGAATAAAGAAACAGAACCATTACAAGTCACAAATGATAAAGCAACAAGAGAAACACAAGCGTAACAAGACACACCTGCAGACAATCATGGGAAAAACTACAAATTTGACTACAAAAATGCACAAACCAGGAAATATGGAAAATCAAAATCAATAATCTGATCTCTGACAGCTTCTCCATCAGTGACACTAATGTGTGATTGTGTTCAGTTCTTGCTCAGTAAATCGCGGAGACATCTCAAGTTTTGATTGTATTAAATTGTATTGACTAACATGAACTAACAATGAGCAATACATTTGTTACAGTATTTATTAATCTTTGTTAATGTTAGTTAATAAAAATCTAGCTGTTCATTGTTTGCTCATGTTAGTTCACAGTGCATTAACTAATGCTAACAAACACAACCTTTGATTTTAATAACGTATTAGTAAATGTTAAAATGAATATCAGCGAACGTTAATAAATTAAGTATTGTTCATTCTTAGTTCATGTTAACTAATGAATCTTATTATAAAGTGTTACCAGTTTTTCTTTTATGAATCAAATCTAGTGATGCTCATTAGATATGTATAAACGATATGCATAACAGGCTTCAGCCTACACATTTTTCAGTTATTATGTATATTTTTTAATTTTAACATGAAAAAAATGTCTGTGAAGACCGAAATATTGAATTGAATTGATGTCTAACTTTTAAAAAAACTATGAAAGGGACGGTAGTGAAAGTCATCCTGGGTCGAGGAATGCGTTTAAGGGTTAATGTAAATGCAACATGAAAAACACATGACCGTGTGTTTAGCCGCGGCGATGTCTGATCACAGCAGGACTGCAATCACAAGTACTCAGACAAGACTAAACGATCCACGAGAACAAGCCTCCGTACCTGCCCAGCCAGCATCTCGTAGAGGAGCACGCCGTACGCCCACCAGTCCACAGACTTACCGTACGGCTGATAGGCGATTATCTGCGGAGGAGAGGAAATAAACTGTTCAGTCATTCATTCAACTCTCACTATTCAACCTCCATTCATTTGCCAAGAGCACAAGGCATGTTTTATCACTGCTCAATCTGCTATTTCTGATCATTTGCTGTATAATAATGGCTTTTTCCCCCTTCACCAGTCCATTTCCACCCACATATTCAGCACACACACACTAACGAGTGTGTATAATCACAGGGGAAGTTAATGAGGGCTTTGTTAAGCATAGAGACTGTATGTTTCATGTCACACTCGTCCTCTTCATGTGTGCTTTGGAAATGACTGCGTAGTTGTGTCGCTTTACACAAATAGAGAACAAATTGGTGCCCCGTTACTTTTTTTAAAGCAATAACGTCACTTATTATGCCATATTCTTTAGAGAGATGACTGGAGATGTGTTACATACAATTATCATAGCATGAAGAGTATCTAGATTAAAGTGCACTAAATGTCTTTTGCAAATCATAAAACAATTATTTTAATATATAAATCGAAAGAATTATATATATATTTTTTGTCTAATTCTTAACCTATTTTAATCACCACAATTTACCAAAGGTATTATGCCTGATATTTATTCATTTAGCTGTGTCCTGTGTGTGTTTTTTTTTTTCATTTAATATCCCCGTTTAAAAAAATTAAATGGGAAGATATTTATAAATATTGATATCATTATGTTTTCTTATTGAGTGTATGCATCAAGCACAATCATTCAACCCTGTTACCAAAATCATTATGAGAAAAATGTTTTTATTTTACTTAGTAGTCAATAGTTTTATCACTTAAAACTCATCTTTGATCACCAAAATGACATATTTAGATGTATTTACCTTGAAAATACATTCTTCATGCCTTAAAATATCTTGAATGTAACTCGACACCCTTGCCTCATTTAGTATGCGTGGTTCTATGAATATGCAAATGAGCCCCGCCTCCACTCACTCGCTCAGCTCAGAGATCCACTGGTTGACGATCACACGTTGATCTGATTGGTTACAAGGTCGTGTGTGACGTCAGAAACACCAGCGATTTCAAACCGTGTGTTTGAGACTGTCTTTGGTTCACTGCAGTTTTAAGGAGAAAACACTCAGCAATGCTGTCGACTTATGATTTACACATGGTTTGTCTTAAAGCACATTAAAAACACCATATAGACATATAAACAACATTAAAAGCTGGATGTTCACCACAGGGGGGCTTTAAGCGAAATATAGGTTTAACAAACTACAAATTAATATTTGGTCCATATTAAATATAAGGTGTACTGTCTATAAAACCCTTTTTACCGCTAAGCACAAAATAAAAGGATCATTCAATACTAAGTCTGACTCCTGAGATGTACAAAGTTTACAGTTTTGTACAGTTTTGTAATGAACTGTTCTTGAAAGAGTTGTGTATCCTATATGTGGAAAGCGCCACATGACCTCAGATAACTGGACTGGACACGGTTGCTCGAACAAAAATACAAATAAAATATCATAAAATAATAATTCAGATGAGCGTTTGAGTGACAAACTGGCTGTTTCGGTGAGAAACAGGAAGATCTTGAGTGTTTGATCCACTGGTTAGGTCACTCTGCTTAAAAGACCTCATACACAACACACACACACACATAAACAGATGAACACATAATACTAATACAACAGATGTTGTTCCACACATGATTTTTTATGATACCCTTTGATACAATAGGCTCTGTATAATAATACTTATTTTGTAAAAATGGCCTAATTTCTGTTAGGGTCTGTCTAAAAAACAAGCGATATAGACTCAATACAGTATATCACTCAAGAGTGGATCTGGCTTCAGGATTGTGACTACAGTAAACAAGAGTCCTGGTTTGGTTCCCTTATTTTTGTGCGCATATGACCAGGATGTAATCTGTCCCGTCCAATTTATGGAGACGTCTATTTAGTCTAAAAATACCCAGACAGCCACATAGTGTCGGCCCAGATCCGGCAAGCGTTGAATCCACATGTACCGGATGTGGGCCGCATCTAGGCCGACACTATGTTATGCCTCTTTGTTTTTGTGGTCAGAATATCCATCTGTCAGAAACTGTTACTAACAAACAAATATACATGTGTGATCAAGGATATTTAAACTTTTTATTAAGTGCCTCAAAAAATGCTGGAATATCCTTCAAAAAATAAATGTCCTTTGCAAAATCCAGCAACTAGTTCTTCCTCAGAAAGACTTTGTTTCTCAGTGGAATGATTAAAACTGTAAATCCGTCTCATGTCATTTCCCGCTCTTTTTCCACATCATCTCTCGACCGTCCAGTGTCAGTAAAATAGCAGAAGGCGTGCAGCTGAGTGTCGATGTCGATCACGTCTTCTCCAGCTCCCGCTTCCAAGAGCAAATTTAAACTATTGATCTACAATTGTTTTTAGAACAGAAGCGTCAATATATCTGATTGTTTCTTCATTATCATTTGTCTGAAGTCAGCATGTCCAATAAAGTTGTGTGACAACACAATGAGCGCAAAGAATAGAAAGTACGGTAACACTTTACTTGAAGGGGTGTGCGTAAGACTGACATGACACCTTCATAATCATGACATGACACTTGTTATGAATATGAAGGAGGTTTATGCATGTTTATGACAACTGTCATTAAGTGTCATTCCCTCAATTATAACATTTTTAATGCAAATATGACATTGTTTGAGATGTCTTTGTTATGACAACTTGACATTACTAAGACACCACAACCTGCCATAAATATGTCATAAACATGACATAGCAGATTAATGATCAAACTTAAGAAAGCACTTAGCTTTATGGGTTAACATTACATTAAACTGTCAGGCGGCTGGTTTTGACATTGGCTGTCATGAGGCATTATAACATTTTAATGACAAATTCAATTTGTACCACTGTAGTCGAGGTCAAGAAAAATATTCATAACACAGTTATAATGCCTCATGACAGCCAATGTCAAAACCAGCCACCTGACAGTTTAATGTAATGTTAACCCATAAAGCTAAGTGCTTTCTTAAGTTTGATAATTATCTGCTATGTCATGTTTATGACAGGTTGTGTTGTCTTAGTAATGTCAAGTTGTCATAACAAAGACATCTTAAATGCGCAATGTCATATTTGCATTAAAAATGTCATAATTGAGGGAATGACACTTAATGACAGTTGCCATAAACATGCAAAAAACCTCCTTCATATTCATAACAAGTGTCGTGTCATGATTATGAAGGTGTCATGTCAGTCTTATGCACACCCCTTCAAGTAAAGTGTTACTGTTACCATTGTGTAAATGCAACAAGAACAGCAGAAACATGTTCAATCACGCTGAACACACTTTGAAACCGCAGCGCGAGAGCTTAGAATAAACACACCTGTTATCGTTCGTTGGTGCGGACGCACAGTTATCGTTATAGTTATCAATCTTGGTGTGAACCATAGACTGTAAAAAAAGATGGACGACGCCCCTTCGCTCTCTTCCATTGGTCAGAAGTGAAGCCGCCAGTGTCCCGATATGGCGCTGACATCTTGGGACTTGAGTCTGCGCAGAAGCGATCTCGGGACCAGACCTGCGCAGTCGTGAGCCGGAAGTAAAGCCGCGAAATCAAGGCCCCGCCCCCACTCTCGCAGAATCAATCGCAACACGCTCCGGCACTTTTTAAAATTAATTATAGAAATTTAGATATTAAATTTAAAGCTCCAATCTCCTCAGTCCTGCGTAGATCCCGAAAAAAAGTCTGTTGGTGCTTTAGTGACTACTTCGCTCTGAGAACCTGTCAATCACAGCTGTCAATCATGACGTCACACCACCGTATCAAATAACTAACTAAAAACAAACTTATTTTAAAAACAAACACTTGAACTTTTTGCGTGAGAAAAACTACCGTAAATGACAGAAACCATCTTTGGAAAAACGATATTTGAAATGTAATTTAATTGTTTAGTTGGTCTCACGTCCCGTTGAATAACACGGGAGGCGGGGTTTATGAGCTATACTGGGACCGGCCACCAGGGGGCGATCGAGACGCTTTGGCTTCACTTTTCAGGGCTTGTGCGGCACGCTTGGTGTGAACGGGCTTTTACCACCCCAGACAGCAACATAGTGTCGGTCCAGATCCGGCCCACATCTGGTACGCATTGAATCCGCGTGTACCGGATGTGGGCCGGATCTGGGCCGACACTATGTTGCTGTCTGGGACATGACATCATCATTGCACCACAATACTTTTTTTTAAAGGTTTTTCCCCAAAAAGCAACAGCCACTTTTGAAGTCTTAGTATGGCCAAAAATAAAAACGTCATTGTGTTTCTAAAAATACAATCCCATCTGCAGTAACATAAGGGCTGTGTGTGTGATTGGCTGCGGGTCTGAATAAACGAGTGTGTCAGGACACAGACGTGCTGAGGTTTCTAAAGGAGACGCTCCAGTCACAGAAAGCGCTCTGGGCCGTGAGAAGTGTGTTAATCAGTGGCATTATTCTACATCTGTATTATTGTATTTAACCTATAGAGCTTCTCCTCATGCGCGCTGAACATCAATGTGTGAGTTGAGTGAAACGGTCATGTAAACGCCTCAATCCGTCACACTGAGCTCGATATGATTGAAAGAGGTGGTGTACACTTAAATAATCAATTTAGTGAGAACATTTTAGCCGTGTAAGCCGTTCAGTGCAACTCAGTGCACATGTGCAGTGCCATGATGTGTGTGTGTAGCGAATGTTTCCCAGACTCTTCTGTTTAAATGATTATCAGGGTCACTGATCCGACATGAGGAAATCAATAAGTGAAGCAGAGAGTTCATGACACACGAGCTAAAGACATGTAAAGACACGTGAATGAACACAGAGAAACATAAGAAATCTGCAGCTGTTTGCAATATAAAGAGATGAAAGTTCGCTCAAATCACACACACACACACACACACACACACACACACACACACACTGAGAATCAAACTGCCCCGTTTATTTCAAAAGCTTCCATTGAACTATAAGGATCCTGCCAGAAATACATCATGTTTATGTTTGCTTTCTCTCTTCCCACCTACAATATGCTTTTCACACTGTGCGTCTCCTTTGTGCCGTGACGCTGGAAGAGAGCATGTTCCTGCTACCCACAGTGCTACACACACACACACACACACACACACATACAGATGTAATGGTTTTATACTGTACAAACTGTATATACTCTCCCCAAACACTAACCCGACCCCTAAACCTGCCCATCACACACACACACGACACACACACACAATGTCAAGCTGCCACAGTGGAAATGTCACAGCGCTAATCTCCAGGTCAATATCACTGTGTGCTTTTGCAGAAGAGAGCAATTTAAAATGTGGCTATTAGTGAATGAAGTGGCCATGTATGTAACACACACACACAAACACACACACACACACACACACACACTTAAAGATTTAGCAACACAAACTGACCAAAAACATTTTTAGATTTAGCAACAAAAAGATGCAAGATTTCCCCAAATAACCATTAAAAGCATTTGCATGTTTTCAGTTATTACTGATTAAATATGTCGTCAATCTGTTTAAATATGATATTTTTAGGGGTGTAACGATACCCTCATATCATGATTCGATACATATCACGATACTGAACTCACGATACAATGATAAAAGGTTAACAAAAATGTTGATTATTGATTAAAATACTGTTGATTAAAATGTTAAATTTGGTGTTACATTGTGTGTGTGAATGAATAGTCTTGGACTTGGTGCTGAAACCCAAAGCACAGGACAATAGAGACACCAGAATAACAATATTCATGATTCTGAAGCTGAAAACACAGGATTATTTCAGACGAATATGCTTAATCTCTGTCACTGACTAGATATATTTAAAATAATGTTGGCCACTTTTACTGGTAACATTTGGCATTATCAGGACCCACAAATATTGCATTATTATACATTATATTCAACATTAAATATTGCAGTTTAATGTGGTACTGACACTAAAACTCTGTAAACTTGAATTTTTTCTCACACAGAAATGTTATTTTGGGTGAACTATACACAATACAGATTGTCACCATCCACGATACATATTGTTGCACTTTTGTATTGCGATATATCGTGACTACACCACTAAGGATGAGTCAATTTTTTTTGTTTGTTTGTTTGTAAGAACTACTTGTTGAATGGCTCCCTCACCTCCGGGGCGATGTAATCCGGCGTTCCGCAGAAGGTGCGCGTCGTCATGCCCTCATACATGTTTTCCTTACACATGCCGAAGTCTGCGATCTTAATGTGGCCCTCGGCGTCCAACATCACGTTATCCAACTTCAGATCTCTGAGGACAGAATAAACAAACCAGGGGTCTCATTTATAATACTGTGCGTAGGATCCGCACTAAAAGTGTACATGCGCCCGATAGCCAAAAATATTCAGACTTATAAAACAAAATTCCCTTTATAAACTCAGTCAGCGTAAGATTGTGCGCACATGCGTCTCCACCCCGAAATACCCATATATGGAGCTCACAACACATATCCTCATCTGCATATCATTTGCATATGCATATTCATCCACGTGATACCATGTTCAACAAGACATTAGGACAATATGCGATACGGATGTGCCGTCACATTACATTGCTAAAACCCATTTAGTAGCCTATCCTTGCCTTGTTTTTGAATAAATAAATCAAATACATTGCAGAGAAAGTTTTCACAGGGCAAATAGTATTTTTAATTGCTTTATATTTTTAATGGAAACACATAGACCTTGTTGTGCATTGTTGATCATTATTTACGCGAAAATATTTCCTTAGACTATGAGTTCTGCTATTATCATGCGCTAAGCAATCCTCGCTGTAGTTAAAACATTAACACACAGCATGCCACAGGAAAACTGCATCCACTACAGAAAATAATTCAAATATTACAAATATTTCTATTTATTAAAATATAAAAAATGTTGTAGCTTCTCGGTAATGATTTCATGTAATTTAAGTGCTTAACTCCATTAATAAGTATGGCATATTTAATCTAAATGTGTATATCAGATGTAAAACATAGTTTAAATAATAATTTTATTCATCTAAACTGTTATTGTGAACATGCACTGTATTTATGATTAGGACTCATAATGAAGATTCATCTGCCGTCAGTCCCTCGGCTCACCACCGGTGTCGCCAAACCGCTCCGTCTCCAAAATGTTGTACGCATGGCTCAGAGTTTGCGTACAGGTGCGCACATTCTCCCGTCAAGCTTGTTTTTATGAATCACAAGCGTTGGAAGTTGCGTTCGCCTCTTTCAGGGCCTGTTTTGTGCGACGCAACGGTTATAAATGAGGCCCCTGAACAGTACATGTCCAACTCAAGCTATGGTGGCTCATCCACGAACAGCTCATGAATATTAATGATTGCTAATATTAACAGATCACCTAATTTAATCATTTAATTCATAAGCTTGAGTCCAGCCTCAATAAAGTCATACAGTGTGGAGACAACCAAACCTAGCTATGCTAACCGCCTGTTCATTGCTAAAGGGGAAGCAAAGAGAAATAGATTTGGCTATTTTTAGAAAGAAATAATATTGATAAAAATTGTAATATTTTTCCCCCCTCCAAGTAAAATGAACATTTACTAAGTTAATTTATTTTATTGTTTTCCACCACACCAGAATATGGTGCATTGCAAGTGCTAAAAACTAAAACAAAACAAAACAATTTTTTTCTTTTTTTGTATATGAGACTCATTTAAGAAATTATTTGGATTACATTGTAAAAGTAAAAAATATTATGCTGTATAAGGTCACTGCTGCTATAATTAATAAAGTAAACCTAACTCAGAAATTGGGCTCTATATGAGTTCAGTGATTCAGATCAAATGATCGTGAAATAATGATTATGTTATAAAACAACCAACACCATCAGATCACCTTTTCTCTTTGTTCATCTGGCTGTTATAACTCATGTACAGCAGCCAAACAAAACTTAAAGTTAATGACTTAAGGGTCAAGAGCCCAACTAAAACAAACACTGATCACCATAATGGTGACTTAAAATTACGTTTTCCTCCTTCAGTGATTCTGCTTGTTAACATCTGGTGTCTTCAATGTTGGCAATGTAAAATAAAGAGTTCTTAATTTATCTTTGACATCTGTCTGTTATTCAGATATTTTTGTTAATTTTTGTGTGTAAATTTTACTTGTTTTAAATGGTTAACTTTTAAGGAATTAATTTGATTAATTATTACTCAATTCTAATTTGTTAAATTTAATTAATAATATTGCTTGTAATCTGTTGCCACAATTTTATTGACTAGATATAGTGTATTCATTTTTACAGTGTGTATGTATCAGAGTGAATATATATATATATATATATATATATATATTATATATTCAGAGTTTGCATACAGGTGCGCAAATTCTCCCGTCAAGTTTGTTTTAATAAATCACAACTTATGTGTGGGAAGTGGCGTACGCCTATTTCAGGGCCTGTTTTGTGCGACGCAACGGTTATAAATGAGGCCCGAGGTGTAAGAAAGTCCCCTCAGAGAGCAGATGTGTGTTGTTTAGCTGTGTGTGTGTGCGAGTGGGCAGTGAGCGAGGTCAGGGCGACCTCAGCCTTCATCATCAGAGAGCATGATTAATGCGAGCTGAACGCTGAAGCCCTGCAGGGACGGGGAACGGCGAGCGAGACAGCTCTGCAGATAAACAGCCTTTCTTACACCCCCCGTTCCTCACACAGTGACTCATTCTCTTGACAGGAATGATACATACTGCAATTCTTGGGAGTTTCGGACCTCAAGTAATATGTGTTTTCAATGACACTTGAGCTTCTATTTGCACACAAATGAGTTCTCCACATGTCATGATGTCTATAAATGTCATCATGTTCAGCTAGCATTCCTCGAGAATGTGAATATGTTAGCTATCGCACATAACAGCGGGGAGCTGACAGTTTAAAACTATTTAAGCTCTATCCAAGAATTCATATTTAATGAGAAAAAAACATTACTTATTTGAAACCCTCCAAATGTCTTGCCCTATAGACTTCCAACATAAGTGAATTAAAGTTCATCAGAGCTTGATGCTGGCATCAACCTTTAGGTGTACACCGACAGACATTGACTAAAAGCAAAAAAACAAAAACATCTGTGGCCCTCCTGGTATTAAGATGCGTTTTGGTCGATCGGATCACAAGTGAACGACGCTAAATACAGGTGTAAACCGGGTCTAAATTATGCCCTACGTTCCTTAGAGAAAATGCTCTGTGACCCTGTCATACCAACTAGCCGTCTTTTCCAGTGACTTGACCAGTGTCCTCTCAATGGCCAGCAGGGGGAAATGTGGGAATTAGGTTAAACTAAAACAAGGAATGTGGTATATAATTGTGTGAAATGTATGATGAAAATTGGCTAGCAATTTCGCCAAGCAAATACCAAGAAATAGGTTGCATAGTACAAATTGCTGTCAATCAAAAGGAGATGCAGTCTTTCGACAGACCCTCCAATCATCACGCAGAAGCCCGGAGTCCAGGCCAGCCCACTCCTCCATTCACCCCAGAGACACTGGGCGTCCGTGGGCGGGACATAATCGCAGCATTTATCCAATGACCGTCTAGTTTCGAAGCACTGAAGAGAACTGTTCAAAGCAGCCTCATTGAAGTCAATGGACGCTCGGCTTCAACGGGGCAATGCACTGTGACTCTACGGGAATGTATGAGAAGGAAATCGAGTCTGCTATATGTAGCTGATTCTGAACGAACTCGTCTTCGAGATGAACGTGTTCTAACGCTTTTTTAGTCAATAAAATGTTAACACAATAGTACATATTTGACCATTTTTTGACATTCTTCTAGGGGAAGCCGAGCTTCCCTTGCAGTCTTAAAGAAAACCCCAACTAGACCGGATTGCTTTCATAGTGTAAACGCTCATGTGCTTGAATGTGTTCAAACAGCCACAAAAGACCGTCTCCTGACCTAATGCCTGAACATTATGGGAAGAGCTGTAGCCGGGCGTGATTTAAACTTTCTGGTGAAGACCCAAGTTTGGTTTGAAGATGAAAAACGTATCAAGCACAATGTTCTCTCACCATTCCTGATTTCTAACACACACTCTCTGTGAAACGAAAGCCGCTGCTCTCCGTATGTTTTTCAGTCGTCTCCGATGTCGTCTCCATATGTTCATATGTACATTTTATTTTAAGCATAGCAACACCCCAGACCTAAGCAACAGCTAAGGAGCCTCAGAGAGCCCAAACAGCTTCCCAAGGGGGCTCGTGGAGCCGAATCAACTCCAACCATGTGCAGGTGAAGCGCAAAGAGCAGAGGCTAAAATAACTCTCTATATAGCAAGAGGAGGCCCATGGTCCTAAAGGCAGTGGCCGATGAGACTCAAAAGGAGTCTGCGGACGGAGGCCTCGACATGACAACTCTCTAAAGCGAGAGGAGGCCTAGCAACGTCCTACACTCAGAACAGCTTACCAAGGAGGCTTACAGAAGCCAGATACTTGATGACGCTATCTGAGCCGAGCTCTAGGAATACTCTGCGTTCGGGCCAATTACCAAGATCAGAGCCCTCTCCCCGGACAGCACGCCAAATACGCTTACCAATTTAATCTATCCGACTGATTTGTAAGTGTGAACTCGTGAAATGGTTTAGCGAGCTCTTAACGCATTATAGTCCTTCAAGTCTATTGCGATCTCAAAACTCAAACTCCAAAAACGGCCAGTTGATAATACCTAGAATATCAAAATCGACTGCTGGCGGTAGATCCTTTTCCTATTTACCACCAAAACTCTGGAACAGTCTTCCTACCATTGTCCGGGAAGCAGACACACTCTGTCAGTTCAAAGCTAGACTAAAAACACATCTCTTTGACCTAGCATACACATAACACACTATAGACTTCTATAATTCAATGTTAGGCTGGATAGATTAAGTCAGCCGGAACCGGGAACCCTCCCCATAAACCCAAATGTACTTGTTACATCATAAGAAGAATGGCATCTACGCCAATATTAGTCTCTCTGTTTATCCCGAGGTTTACCGCAGTCCGCCGGATCCAGGCCATATCCAGATCTGATGAGGACCTGCAGTCCTGAAGTGTCACTAGTCCTTCCCCAGTGAAGGCCTCCTTCCCTTTACCTTTGTACTGATGAAACGTCGTCGGGATAATCCCGGTTCATGTGGCTACGCCGAAGCGATACAATTCTGTATTATACATTTTTCAAGGCTTGTACCTTGGAACTTATTTCATGGTTTGCGTTCTCGAGCCATCAGCGGGCCGGATCGCATTAAGGGTTTCAGTGTTCAGTTAGAGCGGTGTCGTGTTAGCGGCACCTAAGTTGATAACTAATGATCTTTGCAACGGAAGTGAATCAATCAAAACTAACTTTATCTGGACAATAACTTTATTCTAGAGCTGCTATAAAGCCACACAATCTCTGTTACTGTAATCTCCTATTATCACTGAAGTTTGAAACGAGCTATATTGGTAAAAGCGCTGTATAAATGAAGGTGACTTGACTTAGTTGACCAAGAGATAACTGGCCAGCCTCTCTTCAATTGGAGGAACTTGTCGGGGATCTCCACCTGCGAGCCCCATGATGTTAGTCTCCTACACCTAGCGGGTCCTGAACCGTGAGGTACAGACGCCAGTCCCGATTCCTTTGAGAAAAGGGACAATCGAGAGCAAAGCTTCCTCATGGAAAAGCACTTGCAATGCACGCATACACCCCCCCTCAAGGACTGAGCGTGCATGCTCCTCGCCCAGGCACATAACATGTGTGTCATTGGGTGTCAGGTAACACGGACACGGATGAACACACTTCCTAAGATTCATAGTGCTAGTGCTGGCCATACACGCTCAAACAGACGGTCTCCTGAAGGCAAGAAAGAGGATTACGTATTTCACACGTGCCTGTTATACTCACGGTCGCACCAGTGGTAACGTCATAGGTTGCCGTCTGCCAATGTCAAGTTAATTGCTGTGTTTAGACTCATGCTTCAGACACGGGTGATGCCAGAGGCATTCCCCATAGTGCCGTGCAAGGTCCCTTTCGAAAGGGAACAGGACAGAAGTGCTTGAAAGTGGACAAAAGAGCCAGATTAAAACACCAGGTGTAAACTCAGGTGTCTCCCTTGTCTACTTGTGATCCGATTGACCAAAACGCATCTTAATACCAGGCGTAAACAGGGCCTGTGATTTCATGGGGTCTTTAAATATTCGGTAAATGCTATACAGTGCATCTTTGTCCTGAGTTTACTGCAATTATATGGTGAATATACTGAGGGTGTTTCTCTGCTTTTCTCTAACAGCTGTACATGGGATTTTAATAGCACTGTCTTGACACCTTCTCAGCTGTTATTGGCTCCGTTCTAAGCAAATCTAATTTGATCATGTGAAGAGTCACATCTGCTGCAATCAAGTGTATTTTCCACAGATGGTGACACACCGACAAGGTGTGACTACATCTACTGTATAAGATCTACTGTGCTCGAATATTTGTGCTCGGAAATGACTATGTAATACTTTTTTTTAAAAAGTAAAGAGAGTGTAAATCCACTCACCTGTAAACAATTCCCTTCCTATGAAGAAAGAAGAGTCCCACAGCAATCTCGGCTGAATAGAAGCTGTCAACACACACCAGTGTAGATTAGTCAGCATCACACATTCAAAAAGATGTAAAGGACTTTTTTTGTGTGTAATTCTCAATCTGGTGTCAGAGTCCTTACAAGAAGCAAAGGAAACAAATGTGCCTTTGTTCAAGCGTTGGTTATTCCGGCAGAGTTTGTCTCGGAAAGATGTTGTGAGCGCAGACACACATTACAACAACAGTATGAACGGCTCTATTTCAGGAGGCTCTTTTATGAACACAGGCATCACATGTTTCCTCATTATATGTAGTTTTATTCATGTGTGCTCATTGAGCAAATGTTTAAAACTTTCTGTGCGTGGCATTAGAAATATGAACATGCTGACAGTCTTTTATACTGTATGTGTTTTCGCATTGTGACATTTTTTAAGCACATTTCCATACAAATTCTTGTTTTACATTCACCCAAAATGTAAAATTTTTTGACAAAAACATTGTTTAAATTATGTATTTAACATGGTAGTATTTGTTGCACTGCATTTAATTCATTCAGATTTAAAGAATCTAAAGCAAATCAATATTTAATGTAAAAAAAATTGTTTGCTTAACTTGACTTTTTGAGTTTTCTTTTTACATTGACTCAGTTAAGTTGTATTTACTTAGAATATTATGTTTTTTTTTCATCTTGACAAATTTGGATATTTGAACTAATAAAGATTAGTTGGAATAACTTTATGAAAGTAAGGTGAACTTGTGCAAAAGTTGGTAACACTTTACTTGAAGGGGTGTGCATAAGACTGACATGACACACGTCATGAATATGTAGGATCTTTTATGCATGTTTATGACAACTGTCATTAAGTGTCATTCCCTCAATTATGACATTTTTAATGCAAATATGACATTGTTTGAGATGTCTTTGTTATGACAACTTGACATAAACCAATACATCATAACCTGTCCGTGTCTTTGTCATGACAACTTGACATTACTAAGACAACACAACCTGTCATAAATATGTCATAAACATGACATAGCAGATTAATTATCAAACTTAAGAAAGCACTTAGCTTTATGGGTTAACATTACATTAAACTGTCATGTGGTTGGTTTTGACATTAGCTGTCATGAGGCATTATAACATGTTAATGACAAATTCAATGTGTACCACTGTAGTTGAGGTCAAGAATAATATTCATGACACAGTTATAATGCCTCATGACAGCCAATGTCAAAACCAGCCGCCTGACAGTTTAATGTAAAGTTTAATGTGGTTTCTTAAGTTTGATAATTAATCATGTTTATGACATATTTATGTTGTCTTGGTAATGTCAAGTTGTCATGACAAAGACACGGACAGGTTATGATGTATTGGTTTATGTCAAGGTGTCATAACAAAGACATCTCAAACAATGTCATATTTGCATTAAAAATGTCATAATTGAGCGAATGACACTTAATGACAGTTGTCATAAACATGCATAAACCCTCCTTCATATTCATTACAAGTGTCATGTCATGATTATGAAGGTGTCATGTCAGTCTTACGCACACCCCTTCAAGTAAAGCATTACCGAAATGTTTACAGTAGAAATGTTTATTTCAAATGTAAACCTTTAGTAGGAGACCTCCAAAACAAAATAATGAACCTTTAAAATAGCATACGGACACTTTAAGTGTTTTTCACATTAAATTGAGTTATAAATGCACAAATAACCACAGTAATAGACGCCACTTGCTGAATTATACATGTGTACATGATGTAGCATACCACTCTCTGAAATGTTTTTAATTTAGCTGTATATTGTATTATAGCCACTACTTAGCATGCATTACGCTAGTATTACACTGCGAACATATTCACACAAACACTGTTTGGACACGCCAGCATGTTCAACACTTCTAGAACGGTGTGTGTGGCTTGATTAACGAGCTCGTCATTAGTTAGTCTGTACTCGTGTGTATTGATGTCTTACACGGCTTGTGGCTCCTTAAACTTGCCCACTTGCTGGATGTGATACATCAGATCTCCACCGTTAATGTACTCCATCACAAAGTACAGACGATCCTGACGAAAGACCAAATCATATAAATAGTACAGCAGCAGAAAATGAACTGTTTTCAATCCTGACCTCAGATCAGATGTTACTGACGTATAACAGATACATTAGTGACCGCACCGGGTGTCAGAGATCATGCTTTGACCTTCCCCTTTGTCTTTCTCAGATTATAAAGTTGATTACTTTAGCAAACAAACATGATGGATGGCATATTGACTAACACATTAACTCAAATGACACGACTGAAGTATTTCTTCAATGTCTGTTGTGCTTCTCAGGGCTCATTACATTCATTTCATGTCTCGCTAATTGTTTTAATGTGACGTATTCTACATTTTTGTTGCAAATTCTGCTTATTTGTCACTAAGATAATAGTATCTTTCTAACAGAAGAGGTTTTGTATCAGTAGGAATGTGTTGAAAACGACAACACTTGAGTCAGCACAAGTGGCTTACCATGATCTTTACTTTACAGTTAATTACACACTGTACATTCATTTCTCATTAATGAAACTCTCATTAATTATGGACCTGTATTTAGTAGTTCTCTTTGAGATATGAAGAAAATAGTAGTTATTGATTAGCTAATAGTGAACTACCTCATTCATACTTATGCATGGTAACACTTTACAATAAGGTTCATTAGTTAACATTAATTAATGTATTAGCAAACATGAACTAACAATGAGCAATACATTTGTTACAGTATTTATTAATCTTTGTTAATGTTAGTTAATAAAAATCCAGCTGTTCATTGTTTGTTCATGTTAGTTCACAGTGCATTAACTAATGCTAACAAACACAACCTTTGATTTTAATAACGTATTAGTAAATTCTGAAATTAATATTAACTGAGATTAATAAATGCTGTAAAAGTGTTGTTCATTCTTAGTTCATGTTAACTAATAAACCTTATTGTAAACTGTTACCTCACTCATTAACCCGTTTCTTGTAAGTTTATAGTAATAACTAGAATGTTAAATATTGCGTTACTAATTTATTAATGTGTATTTATTCATTAATGACGGTAATCTAAAGTGTTACCCACACAGGGTAATAGACTAAGGTATTTGTGTGAGTCAGTGCATTGATTTGTGTGTGTGTGTGGTGGTTAGTAAAGGACACTACCACACCACACACACACTCACACACACACACACACACACACACACTCTGACAGTCGTGTGTGTAGGAGCATTGTGACCGTCCCTCAGGGGTTTACAGTGTTCGGAGTGAAATGCAAGTGGACATGATGGTTTGCTGTCTGGATTCAGCTCATGAATATTTAATGAGGCCATGCTGGGATCTGTTGCATTATTCATCAGCAGGATCCCCATACTGAGAGAGACCCGCTGTGACTCCTGGAGGAGCTTGTCCTGTCACACACACACACACACACACACTGGTCGTATCTGCTGTGTTTATATTCAGCCAGGGCTTTCCGACACAATGACAGGTCACTGTTACACTCCAAAAAACATAGTTAAAGCAGAATAAAAGATTCAAATAAATCGTCTTATTTCAAGTCTTCCGAAGCCATGCAATAGCTTTGAGTGAAATGACTGAAAATAGCCCTGAAATCAAACATGGCACTGGAATATCTTGTCATAATTCATAATGTTTGGTCACATGAGCTGAAAAATGCACTGAAAATAATTGAAAAGGGTGTGTAATTTATTTAAAGTGCATGTTTTATACTGGACTAACTGGAAAACATGGTCTCCGGTTTTCGTTTAGAAAATGACACAGCCCACAAAAAAATAAATAAAATAAATAATTTTGTTTAAATAGTATTTTTTCTTGACACCTGAGTGCTATTGTGCAGAACACTTTACTGACTGCAGAAATAAATACATATGGTGGGGTTTATTAAATTTTCTGGTGTTTTTTTAGTAGGAAGGAGAAAATAAGACGCATATTTTAAAGCTTCACAATATTGCAATAATCATTAAGGTCTTTTAAAGCTGTCTTTATTTAGAGTTAGCAAACTAAATTAAACATTGACGTACAAAATATATATTTTTTTATCTTAAGTAAAAAATCCACTGTCATATTAAAGCTAATTTAGCTTTTGTTTATGGTGAAATTAAGTTGTAAAAATGATTATATCGACCTACATTAAGTAACATTTTGGAAAATATATTGATTATTTGTATGGGATTGTCAGGGGTTGCTTGTATAATCCTAATTATGAGAGATGCGTGACCCAGAATGAACGAACCCAAAAAAACAAACACATTTAATAAACACAAGAGAGCAAAAATAATCCATAAACTTAACACAAAAACTAAGACTAAAACTAAACAAGAACTTAAGTATGACAGCTATATGGTCTTCATAATAAATCATCTTTTCACTTTATATGAATGTTTTTGTCTTTGGGGAAACATATTTGTGATTAATATTAAATCAGGTTTGTAAGAAACTCATACATTTGGAAGGCTTGATATATGTGGTCAAAATGAATTGTCATTGCATGGAAAAGATGTGCATAAGGATTTTGGATTATACAAGCAACCCCTAAAAATCCCATACAAATAATCAAAATGTTGCTTAATGTAGCTCGACATAATCATTTTTACAACTTAATTTCGAGTCCGAATGAGGATGAGAAAATGAATTTGGATTTTTGTGTGTCTGCCGAACACACACAGCTGGCGTAAAGCGAGGCCTGTCTCACCACAGTCTGGAAGCAGGAGTGCAGCTGTGTGAGGAAAGGGGGCTTTTCTCTCTGGGCCAGCACTCTCTTCTCCACCATCGTGCACTCCACGTCATCATCCTGGATCACCACGTCCTTCTTCAGGATCTTGATGGCGTACAGCTCCTCAGTGGACTTCATCTCCGCCAACATCACCTGTGTTCAAAACACACACACACACGTTGAGTGGAAACTCTGCTCGTGATTGGTTAGTTAGTCATTTGGCATCACAGACAGCATATCTGCCAACCCTCAGCCTTCCCTCGCGGGTCAAAGTGACCCGAAGCACGAAACTTTTTTTTGTGTTATTTATCTTTAAATTACTAGATTTGATCAAGAAATAAATAGTAATTTAGACATTTAAGCACATTCCTCACATTCTTTCAACTTAAATTCAAAATAACTAATAATTTCATGGACAAACCTTTTAATTCAGCTCAAAATATCTTACATTGGGTGTGTTTGCCTAACCTGGCCCTAGCCAGATGAATTTCGCTCCGCCTAGCTTCACTCACATCCATCTGGAACCTCTTCCATTGAGAGTGATTTCTCCAACCAACTTTATGGTTTAGCCAATCAGGACGCAGGGCGGGAGTTTCATAGATGTGACGTAGTGGAGAAGCGACCGTGAGACTGTTTTGATTCAGACAACAATGGCGGCTCGCATCGAGGAAACAAGCGTTAACATTGATGCTGTTAACATTGATTTCATCCGTGTTGTCCAATCTACCTAATATTGTTTCATTAAAAGAACATCAGAGAACGGCTCTTAAAGGGATACTCCACTTTTTTTGGAAATAGGCTCATTTTACAACTCCCCCAGAGTTAAACTGTTGAGTTTTACCGTTTTTGAATCCATTCAGCCGATCTCCGGTTCTGGCGGTACCACTTTTAGCATAGCTTAGCATACATCATTGAAGTGGACAAGACCATTAGCATTTCTATAAAAAAAATGACCAAAGAGTTTCGATATTTTTCCTATTTAAAACTTGACTCTTCTGTAGTTACATCGTGCACTAAGACCGACGGAAAATGTAAAGTTGCGATTTTCTAGGCTGATATGGCTAGGAACTATACTCTCATTCCTGCGTAATAATCAAGAAACTTCACTGCCGTACCGTGAGAGCAGCAGGCGTAATGATATGACGCAGCGCCTGAAAATAGTTCCGTTGTGTTGACGGAAGGTGGCCTATTTTCAGGCGCTGCGTCATATCATTACGCCTGCTGCACTCATGGTACGGCAGTGAAGTTTCTTGATTATTACGCAGGAATGAGAGTATAGTTCCTAGCCATATCAGCCTAGAAAATCGCAACTTTACATTTTCCGTCGGTCTTAGTGCACGATGTAACTACAGAAGAGTCAAGTTTTAAATAGGAAAAATATCGAAACTCGTTGGTCATTTTCTTTTTAGAAATGCTAATGGTCTTGTCCACTCCAATGATGTATGCTAAGCTATGCTAAAAGTGGTACCGCCAGAACCGGAGATCGGCTGAATGGATTCAAAAACGGTAAAACTCAACAGTTTAACTCTGGGGGAGTTGTAAAATGAGCCTATTTCCAAAAAAAGTGGAGTATCCCTTTAAGGCTTTTGTTGGTGGAAACGATGTTATATAGATCAGTGCCTTCTCCCGACCGGATTCTTCAGCGTCACGGGTTGGCTTCGGTGTGAGTGGTTGAAATAGCACGTTGATAAAGATGACAGACAAGTGGCTTATCCAATCATATGCAAGGATTTTTGATAAGGCCCAACCTTCTGAAACGCCATTTCAATGGATCGGTTCCAGATGGATGAGTGAAGCTAGGCGGAGCGAAATTCATCTGGCTAGGGCCAGGTTAGTGTTTGCCGACCTCTTGTGGAAAAATAATAATATAACATGATATTTCACGAGTCTTGCCACTAGATGGCCTTATAGCTCTATACTCAAATGAGCTGTTCCTCTGGGTCCTAAAGCCAGTTTTTCTTCAGGATGCATTATAACATTATAAAATCATTTTTTTGGTAAAGTTTTAGCATTTTTAGTTTGAATTTTGAGCATTTTTTGAGATGGTCCTCACTGCAGAACATGAAATCCACGGGGAGGAGTCGGATCCAGATCCAACTCCTCCCACCTTACATATACCTAAACCTACCCATCTCTACCCCCTGATCCCTAAACCCACCCCTAATCCCTAAACCCACCCCTGATCCCTAAACCCACCCCTAATCCCTAAACCCACCCCTAATCCTACCCATCTCCACCCCTCGGATCTTGATCCGACTCCTCCCTGTGGATCTTATGTACTGCATTGAGGTGCTACTGCATTTTTTAGGGTTTTCTATGTGTCCTGAAGCATTCCTCGCATTACATTCATTCCTAAGGGGGTCAAATTGACCCGCGAGCGAAGGATTGTTACTTTTTTAAGTTTCAACCACAAAACTCCCCAATCCATTCAATATTTTTGTGTATTTTTGGTTAAAGTGTGACAAAAGTCCTGGGGTCTTGGACCCCTCTAATGAACACTCAATTTAAAAAAAAATGTCAAAAATATTTTCCATGAAGGTTAAGGTGTGGTCATATTTACTGTTGCATGGCCAAATTTTGCAAGGTGAAATTAAGTCATTACAATTTGAATCTGCATGTACGGGAGTTTTGCATGTGGGCTGTGTAAGCTGTGCTTTATATATTGCTACACTATTGACAAGAGACAATGGTCCATTATGGACCTTTTATGCCCACAAAATCTGTGACCACACCTTTATCAATAGAAACCACAGTGATGGGCCAAACATGAGGATCTCCAATCTTATTGGCTGAATTTATGTTATTTTCAGGGAGGGTTTGAGGTTTTAATCACTCCACTGAGAAACAGTCTTTCTGAGGAAGAACTAGTTGCTGGATTTTGCAAAGTTGATCTTTTTAAGGACATTCCAGCATTTTTTGAGGCACTTAATAAAAAGTTGAAATATCCTTGATCACACATGTATATTTGTTTGTTAGTAACACTTTCTGACAGATGGATATTCTGTGGATTCAACGCTTGCCGGATGTGGGCCGGATCTGGGCCTACACTATGTTACAGTCTGGGAATGCAAAAAAGTGTGATTTTCTAACTAAGCAATCTTGTTCTAAAAACTGCTCTGTGTTTGGGGTTATTAATGAGTGCCTGTGTGTGTCAGAAACACTTGGGATGCGACTGACCTTCCCAAAACTGCCTTTGCCGAGAAGAGCCAGGAAATGGAAGTCGTTGAGCCGAACTCTGTCCATGTTCCCGGATGGTAAACTGAAGCGTCGGTGATCCGAGGGAGTGATGACTTTCTTCCCAGGACCGAGCCTGGCTTTCTACAAGAGTGATGGAGAGTGATCAGTTACCAAACACACACAGGAGCTTTCACACGAGACGCAAACGCACGTCTGCCACTGAAACTTCTGTTGTGAAAAGTCAGTTTCTCCTCAGGATGCATTCAGATACACATGTAGACATTATAAAAAAAAAATTTTTGGTGAAGTTTTAGCATTTATAGTTTGAATTTTGAGCATTTTTTAGGTTTTTCTGTGTGTACTGAAGCATTCATCACATCCCATTCAGTACTAAGGGGGTCAAATTGACCCGCGAGGGAAGGATTTGTTACTTTTTTAAATTTCAACCACAAAACTCCTCAATCCATTCAATTTTTTTTGTATTCCTGGTTCAAGTGCGACTAAAGTCCTGGGGTCTTGCGTGCTCAACTAGACAACATGGCACTTCTGAGAAATGTGTTGTAACACAGTCAGGCCTGTGTGAAAATGAGAGGACATGCTGAATAAGGTGTGCTAGGCTTGAGAGACATCCACAGCTGCTGGGGAGAGACAGAAACATGTGGATTCAACGTGTTCCAGATTTGGGCCGGATCTGGGCCGACACTATGTTATGACACTCCTGAGCTGTACAGCCAATCTGACCAATCACAACCGCTGGAAAAATATCCAGGCTTTTAAAAAACTGTTCTGTGTGCTGTAAAGTGAATCACAGTGACCTTGAGCATGCTTGACTCTAATGTACTGGTTGAGGTAAAGGCCTTTCATGCTAACTGTGGTTCACCCAGTCAGTGTTAGTTACAGGCATTGCTAGACGATCGCTGTATCCGACTGCTCACATGCGCTTCTAATCATCATGATTTCACCACATCCAACCACATTGACTGTGCACTAGTGTTTAATTCACTGATTTTAATGCTGTGCTACAAAAATGTAGAGGGAAGATACATCTTTAAAGCTGCAGTCTGCAGTTTTCCCTCTTTGTCGCCATCTCTGTTCGAAATCTGCAATTGCAGATATTCGATGAATTATCAGCTTTACGTGAGTTGTGCCTCGGCACGGCACAGCGCGGATGAACACAATGTTTGAGGAGAGTCACGAGTGTGCGGCTGTCAGTCGCCGCCGGTGTGGATACAGAATCACAGATTATTCTTTTTGGAAGTATGACCAACATAATAATTTTCCCCCGGAAAATGTCATCTGAACAAGTAAGAAACATCCACTTTTGTTCTGACCAACTAAGGGAAAAAAAGCATTGCAGTAAATCGCGCTGATTAAATCTAACAATCGTTTATCATATCAAGTCAAACCGTGCTAATTATACTTTGTTCTCAAATTGTTAATGTTCAACATCAGCATTGCGTGACTATAAAGCCCTTCCGATATTATCCTTGTTTTCGCATGGGCCGTTGCAGTCTCTTTTTTTCTGTAGCCACTCCGAAGTCCGAAGTCTTTTGCATTTTACAGCGGGTGAATCTGTTGTCACTGGTGATTGTCGTTTGAACCTTTCTGGATCCATCATCAAATTAATAAGTTTAATTATATCAAGTGCTGTGAGAAAAGGCTATAAATCTCCACCTCCAGCATCCTTACCGCAATGGTGGATTTCTGTGGGAGATTCGAGCATGTCTTTGTCACATCTGTACACATAAAGAAGAGTCTCGGCTAGTATAAGCTCACTGTAAAACCTAACAGTACTATTTACTCAATTAAATTGAGTTCACTGCACTCAAATAATACCGAAACTTGAAGTGGCTTGAATGACTGAAACAGAACTCAAACTGAATGAGTTATAGAACATTTCTAGATCCCAGAATGATAATTGAATAATAATTGTATAGTTAAGTTAATTAATCATCAATTAAGTGATGATTGCTCATTAGTGATGAACACCTGCTGTTAACAAGCAGAATCACTGAAGGAAAGAGAAACACAAGAAATACAAGGTTTAAGGTCACCATGATGGAGATCAGCGTTTGCTTTAGTTGGGGTCTTAACCCTTGATGCTTGAGTACAAATCTTTCTTTGGCTGCTGTAATTGAATGTTTATGAAACATTTGATATGGTACAAAATTCAAAGAAAAGTATGATCGGGTGATGATGGTCAAGGTTTGATGATGACAATCATCATTTAATGACTTGATTCACTGATCTCATTCAGAGTCTAGTCTCTGATTATATTATTAGTTGTATTTCGAAAATAGATTCTACAACATAAGAACTAGCAATGTTGTATCAGATAGTATGAAGGATTTTACAGAAAATGTAATTCATTACTAAAACTAACACAGATATCAAGAATCAGCGTATGAATCTCAACAATGGTGACCATTAAAAAAACTATTCATGCTGCAATGCATGCTGGGAGCCATGGATAAGGTTTGTATTATGGTAGTACCCAGCATGCATTGCAGTATGAAACTTGCTGACACTGATCTCTCCGAACCGCTGTCAGTGTGAACACCCCTTTAGGTTTCTGAGACTCAATCTGGATCTGAGAGGCCGATACATGTAGTCTCCTGTATGGATGTTTGAGCAGATCTGTTAACTGGAGGCATGGAGAACGTGATGCATGTATGTAGTGGATCTGAGAGAGACTCTCCATGGCTCAACAGTCGACAGTGATAATGAGGGGTCGTCACCCTCCTTCAAAACCTGCAATTACACCTCCGCCGTCTTTCACACTCTTGCACACACTGAGTCCAACATTTTCATATGCGTTTTTTCGTATTCGTCATTGGCTCTGAATTGTCAAAACACTTCTCAAATTGCTTGCTACTGATGCGAAAAATGCAGGAAAACGAATTTTGGACCTTAAGTCTAAAAAACAGGTGCTTTTGTGTTCCTCATTATGTCTAAACAATGACTTTAACAATAAACTTTTCACACGCCATTTTAGGTATTTTTCAAATTTTTTCTCAACAAAATTTGAGGAATGTTATTATTAAATGTTTTTTCTTTTATATATTTTTTTAAAATATTTTTAATCATTTGTATTAATATTAAATACCTTTAGCTTGAACAGGCACAATGCCATTTATTAACACTTCTATTCTATGCGACATTCTAAAATCCTAATAAAATGCACTTTAAATATCACCATTTCATAATGGAAATGTAACAGAGGAAGATTATCACCCGTGTTCCTCTGGCCGACACCATGACAGAGAAATGCCAAAGAATAATGAAAGGTTTCAGATGCCAGTTTAATTTGAAGCTGCGGATATAAATCCCCTCACAATGTTAATGATTTCCTCTAGAAATGACGAACATGTCATATGCAGGTGTGCAGCATGGCTAATGTCCCGCACAATTATGAGACGTTACACACGAATGTGACTAATTTGCAGCTGCATTAATAATTTAATCAGTGCAGTGATGTGTTTATATATATATATATATATACAGTATATATCATCACACTCTTTGAGTTTTTGATTGCAAGTTCTAGCTACTGCTTTTTCTGTGTATGTTGCTATTCTATTCAATCCTCACGTTACGGCCTCCTTAGCATCAATCTTTTATGCTTTATTCCTCATTTGTAAAAGATTATGGATAAAAGCGTCTGTTACATGGTCATACACTTATGAAGAGAGCCATCGTGTGGTTGATTTTAGGTTTACCAGGCTCACATACTGTATGAAACATGAAGCCGCACTAAAAAAACCGGAATGTCATATTTTCTGGAAACCAAATCAGTGTATTAGCATAAACATCACACAGTTGTCAAACACAACCATAAACTATTCTGTGCTAAAAAAAATACAAATAAGGAAATAAAATGTTTTTCATAGATAACAATAAATGCAGGATTTCTTTTTGCAAAATAATAACATAGTGTAATCTGTTTTGTCACCTGAATTTAAATTACATTTTCTGTGATATATTGGTAAAACTTTAATTTACAGTGTCCTTGTTACATGTTACATGCACTTATTGTAGTAATGACAGTAATTTATGCATAATTGCAAGCAACTAACCCTCAACCAAACCATACTTATATATATTTATAATTATATATTTAAGTACTGAGTAATATTAAGCAACTATGTACTTACTATAGGGTTAGGGTAGGATTAGGGTTTGGTTGAGGGTTAGTTGCATGTAATTATGCATAATTTACTGTTATTACTACGGTAAGTACATGTAAGTAACAATGACACTGTACAATAAAGTGTTACCAAACTATTATTGACTATTAACTATGACTTTTGCCTAAATAAACTCCTAATTTACTGCTTATAACAGTTAGTAAGGCAGTTGTTGTAGTTGAGTTTAGGTATTGGGGAAGGATTAAGAGCTGTAGAATATGATCATGCATAAGGCATTAATATGTGCTTTATAATTGCTAATAAAAAGCCAAACTGCTAAGAATATGCAATCTAATAAGCAACTACTTAATAGTAAGAATTGATCCCCAAACTAAAGTGCTATTATTTATTAAAGCATAGTGTGAGATACGATGCACTTCTTTTACATATTGTTCTGAGAAACAACATGATCACAACATTTATATTGGCAGAAATCAAAGTATGTGGAAAAAAATGTCATTACAGATTGAATTACAGTTGTAATTACAATGTAATAACACGTATGTACACAATACATACATACGCAGTACAATTTAAGCTACGTACACAATAGTTAAAGACACTTAATATAAAGTGGGACCATATTTTGTAATAAATAAGTCTGTACAAATATAATCGACTTTCAGTATTTCTTGACTGTATATATTGTCCCGAGTAACAATAATGCATTATTATGAATCTATTCTTACATGCATACATTTAAGGATTGAACATTGACATTTCATTAGCATGTTTCTCTTTGTTAGATAGTAAAAGAGTTATGATGTGCTGCCCTCTATTGGAGATCTCATATAAGTGAGCTCATGCAACTCAAACACTGGTGCACTTCAGGACGTCAGCGGTGAAACAAGAACACACTGTTTATTGCGTGATCTAGTGTGTCATTCGTTCATGATGCACATGAAACATGCTCAGGGTCAGCGTGTGAGAAAGCCTTCTATAAACTATAGATGGCCGATGCAGACCACAAACAGCCAAAAGATCAGCGCCTGTCCTTTAGCTCCTGTGCTCTGCCTATTTACTAACAACTGCAGTGCTTATGGCTTCACAAATGGAATAAATAATGTGTGTGTGTGTGTGTGTGTAAAGGGGGCCGTGATTATTTGATACATTTAACTATTATTTGATACATTTAGCTTTTTAGTTGTGTAATATAACTTGTAAAATACAAGATTAATTTTGCATTGCATTATCATCCAATTGGAATGTCCCATTCATCACTGTTGCCAAATAATGGGTATATAATAGGGGTGTAACAGTACATGTATTCGTCCCCAACCCTCGGGCTATGCATGTCACGGTTTGGTGAACACAGTCAGACGACGAATACAGTCAGTCACAGACGATCCACTCTCCAATCCAGAAAGGGCAATGCAATGCTGTTTGCTAACCGCCATTACAGGAACCATAACCCTTCATGGAAAGGAAACTGAGGTGGCATCCTGTTTGTTTTCTTTATTTTTAAAAACGCACAATGTTTTGTGAGTGTACACAAATGAAAACATACTTACTCATGTCTTACTCTTTTCTGTATGACCATAAATGAGAGTATTTCAAGTTGTTTCACACATATTTTATTGTAGGGCAAATATTTGGTCACAATCAACTACAAAACTGAAAAGCATCTCTTCCCATTTCCAGGACACGCGTATTTCATCACTAGTCTGTAGTAGTGCGACTTCCACGAAACAATTCGGCACAATGCCAAGTGATTTTGTCTCACTGCAACAGTGCACTGTAAAAAATTATCGTGAATTTAACGGTAAAAGAAAAACTGTTAATTGGTTAACAGAAAGTTTGCGTACTATATACGCGTGAATAACTGTGATAGATCTAACGGTACATGTAATGTAATTTTTTACAGTAAAATACCAGTAAAATATTTTTGGAAGTGGAAAAAGAACAGGTCAATTTATAATTTACAGTAAAAAAACGTAAATTGACATTCCCACAATTCCCAGCGTGACACTTCACGTATGATGTATTTTTGTTGAAATAACTGTTTTTTCATAGTTTTTCTTAGTTTTTTTCTAATCAGTTTTTAACATTAGGGTTTTATGTTACATGTAATGTTGTTAAATTCACGTTTATTCCATGATGGTGTTAAGTGTTTGTGTGAATGACACTGTGCAGCTTCTATATATTAGTATTAACTTCCTCAGCGTGTGGAAACGCTGCTTGTGATGAGCTTTGATTGATCATGTGACTCTCATCACCACTGTGATTGGTGGTATCGGTCTATTATAATGGTACAAAACAGATATTAGTACTTCAATAGATCTGTAAATTAACATTATATCAGATTATGAACTGTAAATTTAAATTGAGTCTGTAAAACCTAAAACGTTGCTACCGTATTTTTCACAGTAAATTTCTGGCAACCACAGCTGCCATTTTTTTTTACCGTAAATTTAACCTTTTTTTTTTTTAAATGACGCTAGGTGGAACAGACTGTAATTTGCACTACAGTCTGTTCAAAATAAATGAAAAGAAACCTAGCATTGGAGATTAGCTGCTTTTCTTCTGTTGTACCGAACACCAAATCTGAGGAACGTACCGAACCGTGACTTCTGTGTACCGTTACACCCCTATAACAGTTTACTTAATAAATTGCTGATCATTACCATTTTAAAATCACCTATTTCAGTGATCAGAGGTCAGATATCTTCATTTGAACAATAAAGAAAGAGTGCAAGAGAGTGTGTGTGTGTGTGTGTGTGTGTGAACAGTGTAAGTGAAAGCGAATAGAAACCTGAAAGTTGGAGTGCATCTTTGTTAGTAAATCTGATTTCTTTGTTGTAGCCTGAGCCACACAAATAATCAGTGTGATATTCTGTGATGAACAGATAGAGACAGATGAGAGGCGAGCAGGCTATACCTTCAGCAGGTGGAAATTGAACTGACAGGCCTATAAGAGGGAAAAACTGGCATGTTAGCCGGATAACTGAGGACTGATAAGCGCTTATCTCTTCAGACTGCTGGAAATCAGGAGTTAAGCGTCTCTAAACAGGAAGAGAGGATCCGTCAAACCAACACTGAGTCACAGACAAATCAATTACTCTCAGACAAATGACACACGCGTCAACAAAAGACGGCGGTAAACAGAAAGAAGATTTATCCGATTGTCCAGTCATGATTTCTGCTCGGGGGTGCTAAAGCAGTTTTTGAAACAAAAGGATTTCTATAGTCATTTCAATACAGTAACAGCTAGTCCTCGCTTTGTCGAAAAACAGATTCACAATTTTAGTGAAATACATATTTGTTTTGCGAAGATGCGAGAGGATCAACGTTCAAACGTGTACTTGCTTGTCACCTCACTTTTTTCAATTCAGCCTTACATATGTGAATATTAAGGCTTTACACTTTTTTCAGTGTAAAGCCTCAGTGCAAATCATCTCAACTGTTTTGTTTGTTGTGGATCCATTGCAAGTTTGCTGAAAATAAAGATTTTGCATAGTCCAAAACAAGAAACAAATAAGGAATGCAAAAGAGCTGTTAATTGGCTGATGCTCTTGATACCCAGAGAGAGAGAGAGAGAGAGAGAGAGAGAGAGAGAGAGAGAGAGAGAGAGAGAGAGAGAGAGAGAGAGAGAGAGAGAGAGAGAGAGAGAGAGAGAATGAAGACACAAAAAGACTCTTTGAGGTGAAAAAAGAAACATTTTGAGAAGTTTCCAGAAAGAGAGACACAGACACACAAAAGCAAACAGTTATGGCATTATGAAGCCAAACACTCATCGTACAATAAGTAAACACTTCCCACCAACCACCATGAAAACTATGGTGACCTTGACATTGGATTTGGTCTTTGAGAGTCACTTTCTAGTCTAAATTGCATAATAAAATTGCAAGTTCGTGTTATTTGTCTTTAAAATTCACCACTTGAGGTGAAAATGAACAGCCTTGCAAGACTCAGTGTGTGTGTGTGTGTGTGTGTGTGTGTGTGTGTGTGTGTGCATGTGCGTGTGTGTGTGTGTGTGTGCTTTTGTTTTTGTGCTATATGAGGACACAAATGTGTATAATGACATGCATATTACACTGGTATTACAACTTACACGTGATATATGAGGACATTGCATGAGTCCTCATATTTCAAATAGCTTAAAAAACATAAAAAACAATGTTTTTTTTAAATGTAAAAATGCAGCATGTCTCCTGTGATGGGTAGGTTTAGGGATAGGGGCAGTGTAGGGGGATAGAATATACAGTTTGTCCAGTATAAAAGTCATTACACCTATGGAATGTCCTCATATATCACAAAAACACAGCTGTGTGTGTGTGTGTGTGTGTGTGTGTCTCACCTCAAACTTGTGCCGCAGCTCCAGGTTGATGTCGCTCTCCTCTGGGATGGGCACGTTGTAGTACTCACCCTCCTCCTGGTTTAACATCTTATACCTGTCACACACCAGAGAACGGCACACACAGCTGAAGCAGCAGGAAATATATAGGGATGCACCGATATGAAAATTTAGACCGATAACCGATAATTCTTTATATTTGAAAGCCGATAACCGATATATTGGCCGATAAATCTAAATCTACTATTTGTATATAATTTTTGAGAGCCTGATTACAAAAACAAAAGTCTCACCATTAAAATTCCTGTCCCAAACACACAATTACATTGTTCTCGTTATCGGCACCGATAAGAAAATTTCTCAGATATATTAAAGCCGATAAATAATGTGTTATTTCCTTCAGCCGAGACACTTCAGATGTGCACTGTTCAACATGATGGATTTGAATTGCTTGAAATATGATTGGAATCACTTCAAAAAGGAAAATAGAGACAGTAAAGTGCAACAGTCTGTAATATCGGCTACATAAAATTATAATGAGAACATTATTATAATTGTGTGTTTGGGACATGGATTTTAATGGTGAGACTTTTGTTTTTGTAATCAGGCTCTCACAAATTATATAAAAATTTGGATTTAGATTTATCGGCCAATATATCGGTTATCGGCTTTCAAATAGAAAGAATTATCGGTTATCGGTATCGGCCAAAATTTTCATATCGTGCCTCTCTAATTACCATGGCACAGTAATAGTAGCATACTGTAATACCATGGCCACCTTTATTTTATATAGCTCTTCTTTATACAATACTGATTGTTTCAAAGCAGCTTCACAGTGATAACCAGGAAAATAACAGAATCAATGATGCAAACTTCATCAAATATGAGACAAATTTAAGTTGGACTCTAAAAAACAAAAGTGACCATCCGAAGGTCAACTTGAAAATGTTACTGAATATTAAGTATCTTTTTTAAACCCCAACTAAGCAAGCCGAAGACGCCAGTGGCGAGGAACCTAAACTCTATCCGGTGACAGAAATGGAGATAAAAAAAAAACATCTTTACATTTTTTCTCGATTGCTAACACACATTTCATGAAACAATTCAGCATTTTCTCACAACTACACAATATCAAAACTACACACCAGATTGTACAACCCTCAAACTTCCACTTCAAATTCAAATATTTTAGTCAGAAACACATTCTCTTTAGTCAGAAACACATTCTCTTTAGTCAGAAACACATTCTCTTTAGTCAGAATTAAAGTTTGGCCTCATATGACACACACAAAACCTACAAATACACAATGAGAACATGCTTAAACCTGTGCAAAATAGGACATTTTTGTGTAGAGGTTTGCAGAAAACATTGAGAAAATTGGAACGTGTGTGAAAACAGTTTATAAAACAAATGTGTTTATAGTTTTCGAGAATAATAAAGAGATACATGAACGGTTTGGGAAATTGAGTCTGAATCGGCTATAGTGTGTTAGCAGTCGAGAACTGTAATGCAGATATGTGTGTTTGTTTTAGAGCATGGCTGATAAACACACTCTGAAGCGACACGCATTACACCGCTCCACTGCAGCTCATGAATGAAGGACTCGACCACTGACACACACCGACATCTGTGTGTTCTGGCTTTACTAACACACACCCAACTTCCTGTTGACATAAACATGACATCATACAGCTGAGGCAGCGGGTCTGAGTGTGTGTGTGTGTTTGTGAGTTAGTGTGTGAATGAGTGAGGTGTGTGTGGTGTGTGTGAGTGTGTGTGATATTAAGTCTTGTTTAAAAAAAAAAAAATCATGCTTCATCTAAGTAGAAATGCATCTTATATCTCCCAGTGCGGTGAGATAAATGCACCTAATTGAAGTATAATAGTAACATCGAGGCACAGGAAACAGGAAATGATGTGGAGAAGAGATTGTGGCTAATGGTTACTCTTCCTCTGTGAATATGGATTATCTTTCTTGAGCCATTGACAAATGTTTTACCCATAAACTCAATTAACTATTAGTAAACCTCTCAGAAAACAAGACGTGATAGCAAAAGTAATTTATCTTGAGAAAGTTTAGTTTGTTGTGTGTGTGTGTGTGTGTGTGTGTGTGTGTGTGTGTTTGACTCACCATCCGCTCACAGGAGCTTTGATGAGCTCAGACACACCGAAGGACATGGAGCCCATGAAGTCATTACGAGTGGTTCTGTCCCAATCCCACACTTCCACTGACAGACGCCGCTCCTTATCCGACGCCTTCAACTTACTGCACACACACACACACACACACACACACACACACACACGCACACACACACACACACGCACACACACAGATTAACCTGAGAAAACACATCTACAGTGTCTGTGTTTAGGGGTCGGGTTAGTGTGTATGTGTGTGATGGGTAGGTTTAGGGGTTAGTGTGTGTGTGTGTGTGTGTGTGTGTGTGATGGGTAGGTTTAGGGGTCGGGTTAGTGTGTGTGTGTGTGTGTGTGTGTGCGGGCGTGTGTGTGTGATGGGCAGGTTTAGGGGTCGGGTTAGTGTGTGGGGTGTGTGTGTGTGTGTGTGTGATGGGTAGGTTTAGGGGTTAGTGTGTGTGTGTGTGTGTGATGAGTAGGTTTAGGTGTCGGGTTAGTGTGTGTGTGTGTGTGTGTGTGTGTGCGTGTGATGGGTCGGTTTAGTGGTCGGGTAAGTGTGTGTGTGTGTGTGTGTGTGTGATGGGCAGGTTTAGGGGTTAGTGTGTGTGTGTGTGTGTGTGTGTGTCTGTGTGATGGGCAGGTTTAGGGGTCGGGTTAGTGTGTGTGTGTGTGTGTGTGCGAGCGTGTGTGTGTGTGTGTGTGATGGGCAGGTTTAGGGGTTAGTGTGTGTAAGTGTGTGTGTGTGTGTGATGGGCAGGTTTAGGGGTTAGTGTGTGTGTGTGTGTCTGTGTGATGGGCAGGTTTAGGGGTCAGGTTAGTGTGTGTGTGTGTGTGTGTGATGGGTAGGTTTAGGGGTGTGTGTGTGTGTGTCGGGTTAGTGTAGGGGGATAGAAATACAGTTTGTACAGTGTAAAAACCATTACGTCTATGGAATGTCCTCACATGTATAGCAAAACAAACTTGTGTGTGTGTGTGTGTATGTGTGTGTTTACTGGCAGACTCACAAGATGAAGGACTCGTTCCAGGTGGGGTTGAGCGAGGAGCGGATGGTCCTGGTCTTCTGTTTGGTCTCATTCTTGGGATCTGGGATGAGTTTGAGCTTCACGTACGGGTCTGAGAGCCCGTTGGGGTCCATGGGAATCAGGTTTCTGGCCTCTCCCACTGATTCACGAGGAAGAAGATCACAGTGTGAATTGGAAGGTTTCTTTCAATGCTAAAGAAGTCAATGTGTTGACATGGAATGATAAAAATATAATTATAGTATTATTGAAATTATGCACCACTGTCATCTAAAAAAAAAAATGACACTACTAAATATAAGTAACTTTGCAACTACATGACAAATAGCAATAGAGTATTAGTAGACTGTCTGCTTAATATCACACACACACACACACACATGCGGGGGGGAATCAATAGCTAAATCAATAACTGTTTTTACAAATTAGGACAAATATTAATATTTCAAGCAAGTTTTTATAAATATATTAATAAAATGTACATTTTCTGCTAAATGATTCACTGACACGGTAAAAATAAATAATAATAATACATGTGAAACTCGAAAAATTAGAATATCGTGCAAAAGTTAATTTATTTCAGTCATTCAACTTAAAAGGTGAAACTAATTTATTATATAGACTCATTACATGCAAAGTGAGATATTTCAAGCCTTTATTTGTTATAATTTTGATGATTATGGCTTACAGCTTATGAAAACCCCAAATTGTTAGCCATAATCATCAAAATTATAACAAATAAAGGCTTGAAATATCTCACTTTGCATGTAATGAGTCTATATAATAAATTAGTTTCACCTTTTAAGTTGAATGACTGCAATAAATGAACTTTTGCACGATATTCTAATTTTTCGAGTTTCACCTGTAGTATCAATGGACACACTGCACTGCTATTATCGGCCAGAAGGGGGAGACATGTCTCTTCCAGTCTCTCTAACAGGCAACTTAAACAGAGCACAGTTTCCCCACCAAATCTGTGTGTTCAAAACCATTGTTCAAATCGCTAAAGCAAAGAGAACTCAGGTCTGAGGGTGAGAGTGATAGTGGCCATTAACTTGACTCTTCACAGCGCCTACACTTGCTTGTTGACAAAGAGACGTCAACAAGAATCAAGGCTTTTTCAGCGGCTGTTGCTTAGATACGACATCCATGAGGAGCGCGCCACGCTCATCCGTTTGCTTTTTTGTGTGTGTGTGTGTGTGAGTGTGTGTGTTTGTATATGTGTGTTGTTGTTTTTTTGATGGAATAACATCCATTGCTTCTGATTCCAGCTCAATCTCTGTTCTTGTGACTTGAAGCAAAACTTGTGACTTGTCTTCTGGAAATTATATTTAAACCAAAAGTTATCCAGAAAAAAAAAACATCACATGTTGTACTGTACATGTGATGACAGTATAGTTAATCAACTTTACAAAACAACTGCATTTAATGTGCTTTACTGTTTTTAACCAAAAACGTAAAACTTTTTATGCATTTTGGCCATTCGTTTACACATTTTATGAATGTCTCCGAGCCGTTGCTCTTTCAACAGCTATTGGCCCAAATCTCTTCTTACAGCGCGTGCTCACCTCATACGTGCAAAATAACCATAATCTTCATTACGCGTTCAAATAACGGTGATTTACTGGTAATGTTACAACTTCCCTTAATGGTAAATTGTCGGAACCAATTTACCGGTATATTTGAAAAGGTCCCGTTCACACATGATCCGTTACGGTAATTAACGGTATATATGAAAAGGTCCCGTTCACACATGATCTATTACGGTAATTTACTGGTATATTTGAAAAGGTCCCGTTCACAAATGATATATTACGGTAATTTACCGGTATATTTGAAAAGGTCCCGTTCACACATGATCTGTTACGGTAATTTACCGGTATATTTGAAAAGGTCCCGTTCACACATGATCTGTTACGGTAATTTCCCAGTGTATATGAAAAGGTCCCGTTCACACATGATCTATTACGGCAATTTACCGGTATATATGAAAAGGTCCCGTTCACCAATGATCTATTACGGTAATTTACCAGTATATTTGAAAAGGTCCTGTTCACACATGATCTGTTACGGTAATTTACCGGTATATTTGAAAAGGTCCCGTTCACACATGATCTGTTACGGTAATTTACCGGTATATTTGAAAAGGTCCCGTTCACACATGATCTATTACGGTAATTTACCGGTATATATGAAAAGGTCCCGTTCACAAATGATCTGTTACGGTAATTTACCGGTATATTTGAAAAGGTCCCGTTCACACATGATCTGTTACGGTAATTTACCGGTATATTTGAAAAGGTCCCGTTCACACATGATCTATTACGGTAATTTACCGGTATATATGAAAAGGTCCCGTTCACAAATGATCTATTACGGTAATTTACCAGTATATTTGATAAGGTCCCGTCACACATGATCTGTTACGGTAATTTACCGGTATATTTGAAAAGGTCCCGTTCACACATGATCTGTTACGGTAATTTACCGGTATATATGAAAAGGTCCCGTTCACAAATGATCTATTACGATAATTTACCGGTATATTTGAAAAGGTCCCGTTCACACATGATCTGTTACGGTAATTTACGGTAAAGACTGTATGTGTGAAAGGGACTATTTAATGTCAATCCAGCCCTAGCAACCACCAACAACACCTAGTGATGAGGTCATTTACAGCTTCATACATCTTTCCTCTTACTGTTATTTATCTAGTGAGTATTATTGAGGTCTGATGGTGGGTATTTTGCATCAGAATGTTTGGATAAAAGGTGAACTTTCAGAGATTTCCTCATTACTATGTTCCAATAGCACTACTATCAGTATTTTACCACATTGCCCACATTATGCCATCATAAACTTCAGTAAATCATATCTTGCTGATCTCAATGGGTGGCAGCATAAATTCCTGATGTAATCTTCAAAGGCTATTTTTATATGTGGTTTTCCATGGACGTTCAAATCGCACAAATAGCCTGAGAAATTTAGATGTGCTGTTACATAACCGCCAAATGTCCAGCGCACTGGATGCTGGGTAATCTGAAAACGAGCTTCTTCCCATTGTTTATCCACACCACACGAAGGGTCAGCCAAGATTCCTCCGTCTGACTTCAGCCCAGAATAAACAGTCATATAAAATATCAACAATAAATCTCAATCAAAACACTCGATCACATTTATCTCTGTCCATTGGGAGTCTGTACTAGATCCTCAACATGGAGGAAAACCCCTCAGAAAGCTTCAGTAAGGGTACACACATAACATTTCCATAACTGTGAAAATCCAGCTAAAGTCAGTTTTTTTGTGATTCACTGTTTTCTACATAAAATAACCCTAAAGAACATTCTGTGAAAATATCTTTAATATTGACTGAGTAAGACCATGTTAAAACTTTTGCTGAATTTGGGGCTCAGAAAATCATTTTTTTGAGAAATTCCAATGTAAAAAAAAAAGCTAATTTTTTAAAACATTTTTAACACATTTTAAGCAGAATTATCAAGGGATGCACGATATATAGGCCACCATATCGGTATCGGCCAATTATAATTTTTAATGTTATCTTTATCGGCCCAATAAGAAAATGTGTCCGACATATTAAAGCCGATAAATAATGTATTATTTCCTTCAGCAGAGACACTTCAGATTCGCACTGTTCAACATGATGGTTTTGAATTGCTTGAAATATGATTGAAATCCCTTAAAAAAAGGAAAATACAGTAAAGTGCAACAGTCTGTCATATCAGCTACATACAATTATATTGAGAATATCATAATTGTGTGGTTGGGACATGGATTTTATTGGTGAGACTTTTGTTTTTGTAATCAGACTCTCAAAAATTATATACAAATTTTGATTTAGATTTATCGGCCAATATATCGGTTATCGGCTTTCAAATATAAAGAATTATCGCTTATCGTATCGGTCAACATTTTCATATCGGTGCATCCCTAGAATTATCCTGACTATGTGCCATATACCACATTATAGCTCTCATTCTCAGTGATATATTCTCCCATTTTCAGTGATATATGAGACATTTAAAGGAAAATTTGTAAAGTTTGGTAAAAACAAGTCTATTTATTATGGCGTGCATGTCTAAAAAGCGTGAAACACTGAAACGAAAGTTACTTTATCCTCCAGTTTGATCTAATGCCTGGCAGCGAGAACAAAATGAGTCCCAGATAAAACCAGACAAAAGTATGAAGTGAATCCCAACTGGCAGCCAAATATCACCCACAGTCATCGCTTTAAATAATCAGGAAGTCATTGTGGACTGACATTCACATCTTTGGGCAGTGACGACTCTTAAGCGTTCAGCAGTTTTGGGAATCCAGAGAGACACTTGAGCCCTCCGTTACAAATGGGATCCACGAGGGAAGTGCTGATAGGAACCACCAACGAGTTTAACTGAAGCCATCGCCTCGGGGAGGTTATATAATAAAACCCTGGAAGAGGACAAACAGACTCCAGAAGTTCAGGCCTACAGAGAGCGTTCAGAACCAATGCCTCAAGGTCTCATATGCAAACGGACAACTTTGAAACAAAGACCAGACCAGAAGCAATGCAAATTTCTATGATTAATACACTCAATACGTGATAAAGAGTTTCTCAGGATAGTTTAATTATGAAATGAAACCAAGATTGAACCTTTAAAAATGTCTTTCAAATTACAGTCAAACCAATATTTATTCAGACACCTTCAACATTTCTCAGTGTATTCTCTATAGTTTAGAAAATGGTAATACAATATGACAAGAACTCAAACAATGAATTATGTTGAGTATCTGTCAGCTGTTAAATTTAACTACACAATTAGATAATACCAGTTTAGATCAACCGATTACCAAGCAATGCTTCATGTTGTTCAGTTGTTCAAAAAGAGCATTAGCAATTAAAGAAAAAACACTTCAGCAAAACAGGCTCAGGTCAAAGTGTCTGAATAATTATTGCTCCTAAATTTGTATAAATGTTACTGGTAGTCACTGTATGAAGAGTTTTTGGGGTATTATATGTCACAGTTTACTTTATTTTGCTCTCCTCACTTACATAAATGAACTTTAGTGTCCGTCACACACTAGTAAACTAAAAAACTATATCTGGTGTCTGAATAATTTTTGTTTTGACTGTATATATATATATATATATATGTGTGTGTGTGTGTGTGTGTGTGTGTCACGTGTTGCAGGAAGCCAGACAAAGACAAAGATTACAGTTCCAACACGAAGTTTAAATGATAACAGATACATCATAAACTTAAACGTGCCTAACCAAACACAGCTGAACTCAACAAACGACAGTAACCATAGCAACTAGAAAGTGCCGGAATACAAACAAAGGAAAACAGGAACTATGGAAAAACAAAGTAAAAGTCCATGAACTGAGCTGAACTGAACATAAATCTGTTGTTATGTGATCTACTGACCACACGCAGAACTTTCTACTGACATTGGCGCTTTTTTTAGTAAATCTGGCCCAATACATCACTATGGCTTGCAAGCAAGAAAAAAATGGTCAGTAATATTTTGTAATGTTTTTAAAAGAAGTCTCTTATTGTGAAATATTATTTAAAGCATCTGTTTTCTATTTGATTAATTTTTAAAATGTAATTTATTCCTGTGATGGCAAAGCTGAATGTTGAAAACAGAGCTTAATAATTTTGTGAAAACCGCAATACATTTCAGGATTCTCGGATGAATAGAAATTCCCAAAGAAGAAATAGAAAATAGCAATGCTTTGTAACATTATAAATGTCTTATACATCAAATTAATGTATCCTTACTAAATAAAAGTATTAATTCAATATTTTTTTTTAGTATTTTAATTAAAGTATTAGTTTAATAAATATATATATTATTTTCCATGACTTTTTTAGGTCTGGAAAACACAACTTAAAAGTTTCCTTGTATTTGTGTAAGAGCAGCGCATCATATATCATATCATACATTTTTGTTGGCAGAAAAACCCCCAAAATAAAAACCTTTCCCCAGTCGCAGTGCCAGTGTCTATAAGAACAGCGAAACGATCACCAGTATGACACTGGTTAGACACCTCCACAGATGACAGTATGTGTCAGTCCCGCTGTATTGATGGAGAGTTTGAGAGACTATACAGATCCCATGGGAAATCCCCCTCTCAGATGCCCTGATACCTCTGATCTACAGCAGGGATCTGGTGCTCCACATCACGAGCTAGAGGAGGATGACCTGCTGACACAATCAACATGACTTCCCATGCAGGTCAGGACTGGTTTAGTGCTAGGACCAGATTTTTGGTTGACCAAACTGCTAGTAAATCTAATATCAAACACTCTAATTCTTAAAGAAGTAGTTCTATAATTTACTCTCCCCCACGCCATCCAAGATGTTCATGTCTTTTTTTCTTCAGTCGAAAAGAAATGAAGGTTTTTGAGGGAAGCGTTCCAGGATGTTTCTCCATATAGTGACTTCAATGGGGTCCAATGGGTCGAAGGTCCAAATGTGAGTTTCAGTGCAGCTTCAAAGTCTCGACACGATCCAGCCGAGGAATAAGAGTCTGATCTAGACAAAACATCCGCCATTTTATAAAAAAAATAAACATTTATATACTTTTTAACCACAAATGCTCGTCTTGCACTAGCTGTGATGCGCCACACATTACGTAATCATGTTGAAAGGTCAAGCGTGACGTAGGCGAAAAACTCCATCTCATTTTCTATTCCAACTTCAAACTAGTCCGACATTGTTGTTTTATCTTTTATTTATGCATTTTATTTAAACACTCGGTCTGTTCTTCCGCCTACATCCCGCTTGACCTTTCAACATGATTACGTTATGTGGGCGCATCACAGCTAGTGCAAGACGAGCATTTGTGGTTATAAAGTACATAAATGTTTATTTTTTATATAAAATGTTGGATGGTTTGTCTAGATCAGACTCTTATCGGCTGGGATCGTGTCGAGACTTTGAAGCTGCACTGAAACTCACATTTGGACCTTCGACCCGTTGGACCCCATTGAAGTCACTATATGGAGAAACATCCTGGAACGTTTTCCTCAAAAACCTTCATTTCTGTTCGACTGAAGAAAGAAAGAAAGAACATCTTGGATGACGTGGGGGAGAGTAAATAATCAGGAAATCTTAATTCTGAAGTTATCTAATTCACAAGTTCCAAGTATTTGGCTTGCTGTCCGCAGTGGAGAGAGAAGCTTCAACTCGAGCTTAGATAAACCCCCAGTGGGACTCCTAATGCGAGATGCCTAAATTATGTTGGTGGAGTTGGGGAGGTGGAGGGACGCCAGAACAGTGAGCGGCTGCTTGTATGTTTTGGCAGTTACAGTAATTGAAAGATTAGATGGGTTCATTCCTCCCAAAATTACATTGTGAACTTCACTACCATTCAACCAGCAGGCTAATATCCAGCACTGAAAAGCACGACCAAGGAGATGATGACTAATGTCTTAATGACTCGGATGTAAATAGGGATGATGGATCGGTTCACTTGTTCACACCCGAGATCATAAAACCCCTTTCCAACCAACCATGTGGACAGAACTGTGAAATCCAGTGGAGTCGAGTGCATCCTATGAACGCATCTTAGAATCTGAGGCAAAAGAGGGTTGTTTGTTTGTTGTTTTCTGTGTGTATTTGTTGTGTGCAGTACATGAGCACATGGATGCTCACAAACCCTATGAAGAACTCATATTCCTCACAGCTCCCGGCAGATGATCTCCTCAGACACAACAAACATGCACTAATACTTCCCTAGACAAATGGTTAGTTTGAGGATCCGTAAGCTAACATGACAGTATTTTTTATTATCATGAAAAAAAGTATTTTCCTTTAACTTTCGAAATAATAGTTAGATGTACCATGCAGACACTGTATTAAACCTATGAGACATTGTAATGGCTGGTACTCCTGGCCAATGGACAGTAAGTTCGCTTGCAAAATCAATGGACATTCTTTTTCATGGATAATAAACATTTAAACAACAATGTGCAAATTATGTTAAATTCCAGCATATTTGAGTACATTTTTTTTTTTTACAATTAAACTGAATTATTCTATATGTTCTGTTTGCATCTTATTTTGACATTCTGTTCTGTTGTAGTTAGTTCTTGTTTCCCTAAACTGTTTATTTTCGATTTCCTTGGTTTCTGATTATGTCCTTGTTTGTTTCCGTGGTTACTTATGATTTGCACCTGTGTCTCGTTTCTCAGTGTATATATACTCCCTGTTCAGGCCAATCCTCTGTGGGTTATTGTTAGTATGGCTTGCGTTTGTATTCTCCTGTGCATTTCTAATTGTGGTGGATTAAAGTCTATTGATAATTGCATTCCTGAGTCATTCGTGTTTGGATTGCACCATACACATTACATTATATAATTGGGATAGTTCACCAAATTTTTTTTTAGTTATGTCATCTTTACTACTGTACCTTTCTGGGCCTTGAAAGTTGCAATGACGTTGCGGCTGGTTCAGAAACCTCTCGGATTTCATCAGAAATATCTTCATTTGTGTTCCGAAGATGAACGAAGGTCTTACGGGTTTGGAACGACAAGAGGGAGAGTAATTAAAGACTGAAATTTTATTTTTGGGTGAACTAACCCTTTAAGTGAATGAAAGGCAATAATCAACAATATGCGTTCACACAAATAACATTTTATTTGAATATGCATTGATACAAATGACTTTATTTGAATGTTTCCTTGATATAACATGACACTGAGTTGTTAGAAAAGAAATGTGTATAGTGACATCATTGTGTAAAGGCTGTCCGAAAGAATCGGTTCTCGGAAATTAGTTGGATTTTACATTTTTACACAATTTTTTCCTTAGAGATGTCCGGATACAGACGACACCATTGTCAAAACGATCCCCATTCACACAGATCCGCTAAAACGGCTAAAAGCGCTGTATTCTGCTCCAGGCCAGTAGATGGCGATGAAACACTGTAGACTGAACACGTAATACGCATGTGCATGACGTCATCGTCTTCAGAAATTCACGTTTTTAAAAGTTTGCGGTTTCAGGCTCCCAAAACGCCGTTAACGTGTAAACGAACGGTCAAACCCTATAAAAACTTTTACGTTTTTAGTTGAAAACAGTGCCGTGTAAACAGCCCTTCAGAAATCTTACAGAAATCATGGTTTCGATAAAACATCTCTATTTGTGTTCTGAAGATGAACAAAAGTTTTATGGGTTTGGAACAAAACGAAGGTGAGTAAAAGATGTCAGAATTGTCATTTTGGGCTGAACTATCCATTTAAGGGACATAGTGGATTAAAAAAAACGTTTTGTTGTGGTGAAAGAAACTCTGACTAACATCAAGTGCAGTTCAGGGAGAAAATAAAATGCAACAGTGACCCTTCTCTTGATAACTGTAGGATTTCCTGAATCCCGATGACTTCTCCACATATAATAATCAGCAGACCAGTGTGTAGCATGTCTGTCTGTGTGTAAGGCCAGAGATAAGCAGAGATGATATTCACACAGCAGGAAAGAGGTGCCAGCGCACAGGAATGTGTTCACTGGAGCAAGAGTTTCTGAGCGGACACAGGCTGGCATACATAAAGCCCCATCATCACAACAGCCGGGCATCGGGCCAGGCATCTGGCACTAAAGCCCCCTCATACCTGCTGCCACACACACACACACACACACAATCTCTAAACCCACTCAACCCTCAACACATGACCTGCCATGATAGCTTAATGCAAAATGGCATTTTGTGGAAAAACAGCATCAAAGCATTATGAAATCTGAGTAATAAGACTAATGTGAATTTGCAAGGATCACGCAAACAGATAAAAATAGCAACATATTACATGAATTATACTAATAATGGAGGAGCATAAAAAAAAAAAAAAAAGATCTACTGGAATAAATATCATTTTGTGATGCTACTTAACCCTTAGCTGACTGTATCATTTTTGACTTATCCTCTATATACAACATGATCATGAACTCCATGCTTTCTGTCATCTGATTGATGCTGATGCTTTATACTTTTTTTAGCAAGTAAAAGGCTTTTAGTATAATTGTGAAAACGTCCCCCTTCAGTTCACGTGTGTTTTTGCAGATTTTTAGACATAAATAAGCATAAGTATTTAAGTATTATTTTAGTACGCATTATTTTAGTACAATACTAAAATAATTATTTTAGTATTATCAAAGTACACCATATTTTATATGGTCAATAATACTTCCAGATGACCACTTACTGGACTGAAGCAACTTAGGTCTACTTGATTATCCATACATAATTCTTTTTTGAAAATCATGTTAAAATGTGGGTATTACACTTGTTTTCAATCGCTAACAAGAGCTTACCCATACTTCAGATACTTTTTTTTAAACTCTTAACACAGACTTACACCTACAAAACAGAATTGGCCAAATGGATAATTTTTTCTTTTCAAAAACACATTTTCTTAAATATAGGGTTAGGGTTAGGGTTAGGGTTAGAAACTCTTCATTTCAAAATAGAACACATCTTTCTCTGCACACACTAACTTTACCAAAACACTGGAAATCTGACTTAAAAATGAAATAATTCTGTCAAAGAATAACACGTGTTTCCACTTCACAAGGTACATGCAGTCAATCAAAGTACACCAGGTTTCAAAATACTGGCTATTGTTGACATTACAAAAACTGCATAGACTTTAATGGTTTCAGTTTTACAGGTATTTGCATGCAAAACATGCAATCCACCATTTTTACACTAAATTTCTTGGTTGGGAACTGTATGTCCACATGTTCAGTAATGTTCACATTCAAAAGCATTCCAGTAAAAAGCAAATCAGTTTTTTTCACCTCTCACTGCATCTCTCACTGCATCTCTCACTGCTCCTGCACCTCTCACTGCATCTCTCACTGCTCCTGCACCTCTCACTGCTCCTGCACCTCTCACTGCATCTCTCACTGCTCCTGCATCTCTCACTGCATCTCTCACTGCTCCTGCACCTCTCACTGCATTTCTCACTGCACCTGCATCTCTCACTGCATCTCTCACTGCTCCTGCATCTCTCACTGCACCTGCACCTCTCACTGCATCTCTCACTGCTCCTGCACCTCTCACTGCATCTCTCACTGCACCTGCACCTCTCACTGCATCTCTCACTGCTCCTGCACCTCTCACTGCATCTCTTACTCCTCCTGCACCTCTCACTGCATCTCTCACTGCTCCTGCACCTCTCACTGCATCTCTCACTGCTCCTGCACCTCTCACTGCATCTTTCAATGCTCCTGCATCTCTCACTGCTCCTGCACCTCTCACTGCATCTCTCACTGCTCCTGCACCTCTTACTGCATCTCTCACTGCTCCTGCACCTCTCACTGCATCTCTTACTCCTCCTGCACCTCTCACTGCATCTCTCACTGCTCCTGCACCTCTCACTGCATCTCTCACTGCTCCTGCACCTCTTACTGCATCTCTCACTGCTCCTGCACCTCTCACTGCATCTCTCAATGCTCCTGCATCTCTCACTGCTCCTGCACCTCTCACTGCTCCTGCACCTCTCACTGCATCTCTCACTGCTCCTGCACCTCTCACTGCATCTCTCACTGCTTCTGCACCTCTCACTGCACATTCACCTCTCACTGCATCTCTCACTGCTCCTGCACCTCTCACTGCTCCTGCACCTCTCACTGCATCTCTCACTGCTCCTGCACCTCTCACTGCACCTGCACCTCTCACTGCATCTCTCACTGCTCCTGCACCTCTCATTGCATCTCTCACTGCTCCTGCACCTCTAACTGCATCTCTTACTCCTCCTGCACCTCTCACTGCTCCTGCACCTCTCACTGCATCTCTCACTGCTCCTGCACCTCTCACTGCATTTCTCACTGCACCTGCATCTCTCACTGCACCTCTCACTGCTCCTGCACCTCTCACTGCATCTCTTACTCCTCCTGCACCTCTCACTGCTCCTGCACCTCTCACTGCATCTCTTACTCCTCCTGCACCTCTCACTGCTCCTGCACCTCTCACTGCTCCTGCACCTCTCACTGCATCTCTCACTGCTCCTGCACCTCTCACTGCTCCTGCACCTCTCACTGCATCTCTCACTGCTCCTGCACCTCTCACTGCTCCTGCACCTCTCACTGCATCTCTCACTGCTCCTGCACCTCTCACTGCTCCTGCACCTTTCACTGCATCTCTCACTGCTCCTGCATCTCTCACTGCATCTCTCACTGCTCTTGCACCTCTCACTGCATCTCTCACTGCTCCTGCACCTCTCACTGCACCTGCACCTCTCACTGCATCTCTCACTGCTCCTGCACCTCTCACTGCATCTCTCACTGCTCCTACACCTCTCACTGCACCTGCACCTCTCACTGCATCTCTCACTGCTCCTGCACCTCTCACTGCATCTCTTACTCCTCCTGCACCTCTCACTGCTCCTGCACCTCTCACTGCATCTCTCACTGCTCCTGCACCTCTCACTGCATCTCTCACTGCTCCTGCACCTCTCACTGCTCCTGCACCTCTCACTGCATCTCTCACTGCTCCTGCACCTCTCACTGCTCCTGCACCTTTCACTGCATCTCTCACTGCTCCTGCATCTCTCACTGCTCTTGCACCTCTCACTGCATCTCTCACTGCTCCTGCACCTCTCACTGCACCTGCACCTCTCACTGCATCTCTCACTGCTCCTACACCTCTCACTGCACCTGCACCTCTCACTGCATCTCTCACTGCTCCTGCACCTCTCACTGCATCTCTTACTCCTCCTGCACCTCTCACTGCTCCTGCACCTCTCACTGCATCTCTCACTGCTCCTGCACCTCTCACTGCATTTCTTACTGCACCTGCATCTCTCACTGCACCTCTCACTGCTCCTGCACCTCTCACTGCATCTCTCACTGCTCCTGCACCTCTCACTGCATCTCTTACTCCTCCTGCACCTCTCACTGCTCCTGCACCTCTCACTGCATCTCTCACTGCACCTCTCACTGCTCCTGCACCTCTCACTGCACCTCTCACTGCTCCTGCACCTATGATTGCATCTCTCACTGCATCTCTCACTGCTCCTGCACCTCTCACTGCATCTCTCACTGCATCTCTCACTGCTCCTGCACCTCTCACTGCATCTCTCACTGCTCCTGCACCTCTCACTGCTCCTGCACCTCTCACTGCATCTCTCACTGCTCCTGCACCTCTCACTGCTCCTGCACCTCTCACTGCATCTCTCACTGCTCCTGCACCTCTAACTGCATCTCTCACTGCTCCTGCACCTCTCACTGCATCTCTCACTGCTCCTGCACCTCTCACTGCATCTCTCACTGCTCCTGCACCTCTCACTGCTCCTGCACCTCTCACTGCATCTCTCACGGCTCCTGCACCTCTCACTGCTCCTGCACCTCTCACTGCATCTCTCACTGCTTCTGCACCTCTCACTGCTCCTGCACCTCTCACTGCATCTCTCACTGCTCCTGCACCTCTCACTGCTCCTGCACCTTTCACTGCATCTCTCACTGCTCCTGCATCTCTCACTGCATCTCTCACTGCTCTTGCATCTCTCACTGCTCCTGCATCTCTCACTGCTCCTGCATCTCTCACTGCATCTCTTACTCCTCCTGCATCTTTCACTGCTCCTGCACCTCTCACTGCATCTCTCACTGCTCCTGCACCTCTCACTGCATCTCTCACTGCTCCTGCACCTCTCACTGCCTCTCTCACTGCTCCTGCACCTTCCACTGCATCTCTCACTGCTCCTGCATCTCACTCCTCCTGCATCTCTCACTACTCCTGCACCTTTCACTGCATCTCACTCCTCCTGCATCTCTTACTGCTCCTGCACCTCTCACTGCTCCTGCACCTCTCACTGCATCTCTCACTCCTCCTGCATCTCTTACTGCTCCTGCACCTCTCACTGCATCTCTCACTGCTCCTGCACCTTCCACTGTATCTCTCACTGCTCCTGCATCTCTCACTGCATCTCTCACTGCTCCTGCATCTCTCACTGCTCCTGCACCTCTCGCTGCATCTCTCACTGCATCTATCACTGCTCCTGCACCTCTCACTGCATCTCTCACTGCTCCTGCATCTCTCACTGCTCCTGCACCTCTCACTGCATCTCTCACTGCATCTATCACTGCTCCTGCACCTCTCACTGCATCTCTCACTGCTCCTGCATCTCTTACTGCTCCTGCACCTCTCACTGCATCTCTCACTGCTCCTGCACCTCTCACTGCATCTCTCACTGCTCCTGCATCTCTCACTGCACCTGCACCTCTCACTGCACCTCTCACTGCATCTCTCACTGCATCCCTCTCTGCTCATGCACCTCTCAATGCTCCTGCATCTCTCACTGCTCCAGTACCTCTCACTGCATCTCTCACTGCTCCTGCATCTCTCACTGCACCTGCACCTCTCACTGCATCTCTCACTGCTCATGCACCTCTCACTGCACCTCTCACTGCATCTCTCACTGCTCCTGCATCTCTCACTGCATCTCTCACTGCTCCTGCATCTCTCACTGCATCTCTCACTGCTCCTGCATCTCTCACTGCTCCAGTACCTCTCACTGCACCTGCACCTCTCACTGCACCTCTCACTGCTCCTGCATCTCTCACTGCTCCAGTACCTCTCACTGCACCTGCACCTCTCACTTCATCTCTCACTGCTCCTGTTCATCTCACTGCATCTCTCACTGCTCCTGCACCTCTCACTGCATCTCTCACTGCTCCTGCATCTCTCACTGCACCTGCACCTCTCACTGCATCTCTCACTGCACCTCTCACTGCACCTGCACCTCTCACTGCATCTCTCACTGCTCATGCACCTCTCATTGCACCTCTCACTGCATCTCTCACTGCTCCTGCACTTCTCACTGCATCCCTCACTGCTCATGCACCTCTCACTGCTCCTGCATCTCTCACTGCACCTGCACCTCTCACTGCATCTCTCACTGCTCATGCACCTCTCACTGCACCTCTCACTGCATCTCTCACTGCTCCTGCACTTCTCACTGCATCCCTCACCTCTCACTGCATCTCTCACTGCTCCTGCATCTCTCACTGCACCTGCACCTCTCACTGCATCTTTCACTGCTCATGCACCTCTCACTGCATCTCTCACTGCTCCTGCACTTCCCACTGCATCCCTCACTGCTCATGCACCTCTCACTGCTCCTGCATCTCTCACTGCTCCAGTACCTCTCACTGCATCTCTCACTGCTCCTGCATCTCTCACTGCACCTGCACCTCTCACTGCTCCTGCACTTCTCACTGCATCCCTCACTGCTCATGCATCTCTCACTGCTCCAGTACCTCTCACTGCATCTCTCACTGCTCCTGCATCTCTCACTGCACCTGCATCTCTCACTTCTCCTGTTCATCTCACTGCATCTCTCACTGCTCCTGCACCTCTCACTGCATCTCTCCCTGCTCCTGCTCATCTCACTGCACCTCTCACTGCTCCTGCACCTCTCACTATCTCTCACTGGGCCTGCTCTTCTCCCTGGGCCCCTGGCTCTTACAGTGTTTGCCTTTTTCTGTTTCTGTTTCCAAAAACATCACTCCTCAAAGTCCTCCTTTGACTGTATAAGTGTCAATGTAATAGAAAAATATAACCCCTGCCATTGAGTCTAAAGCCCTATTTGCACGGGATTAGTATTATCTGGGGACCTCGTGTGAATTTGAAATTACCCACCCACATCTGAATTTAGTGTGATGCATTCGCACGGGATAAGCGAAGCCTGTGACTCTAATTTACTATCTAATCTCCCGAATATGATGTCATTAGGCTATTGTTTGGAAATGTCTTGTCGTTATTATATGTCTAGCTGTATGATATATCATAAACAGAAGAATTGTCCTTACCGTATGCTGCTATACATGTCATTCATCTCCATCTAATCATTCTTTTTGTTTTTGCTCTTCTGATGGTTTTCAGCTTTCTCTTTCTGCAAATTGTATAGTTGTATGGTGTATAGCGATATGACCCAGCACCCAAAATACTATCAAAACACTCCAACGCAGCCTTTATTCTTCGTGAAAAATGGATAAAAAAGCGCACAGGAAACAAAAACCTTGAAAAAATTATAAACGACCCCGCCAAATCACAGAGATGCTGATTCGCACGGGACTAATATTATCAAAGGACCTCGGTGTTCGGCGAAATATGGTAGGTCATTTGCGGGGGAATTTTTACTTTACAAATTACAGACATGGCCAATTCGCACGGGATTAAGATCACAGACAACCTCTGCAATTATTACAAATGACTAGAGGTCACCAGGTAATACTTATCCCGTGCGAATAGGGCTTACTGTAAGCTAGACTGGAATCAGCTGTGGTTGGCCCAATTTACCCAACATAAATAAGCTGTCGGTCAATTATTCAATTGTTTGTTTATTATTTTGCTGAGATATATTGTTTTTGAACTGATATCATTGCAGGAGCAGAGGTTTTTATACTGTATCTAAGGTTTGGAATATTGTTTTTGCTATTGTGGGATGGTGTGTGTTAACATTTATAAATACTACAAAAACAATCCATAATTTTGTTGGGAGGTAGCTTGTCTGTTAAGAAAATGTAAGCATTGTGGAAATGTGTTCACTGACTGCATATTGTGTGACAACGACATGAAATGTGTTGAATGGTATGGCCACAAAAGACCGATGCTGTGCTAATTGTGTTTAGAGTTTTGAAAGTGTGACAACTGGTTGGACAGACGCTGTTAGCGACTGAAAAAAACTGTAAATATTATCATTTTTGAGAAATGTTTATTTGTACGTATCTCTCAATCATCATTGTACTGCATTAAATTATATGTTTTGATCACCACAATAAAAACTACAGAGCTTTGATAATAAAACTATAATATAATACAATTATATTATATTATATTATATTAAGTGCTGGGCAACGATTAATTGCGATTTTTTCACATGCTTTTGCAACAGGATGCGGCGCTGCGCTATGAAACCCATTCATTTCAATGGCTTGCGCCGCGCGAGGACGTTTTGTTGCTTCGTCGACCAAAGCGCAAGCGGAGCTAGCTAGACCGGAAACAAAACAACAGGCACGCCGCACACACTTGTTTGGGCTTGCGAGCCGACCAAATAGTAGGTTAACGTTACGTTTTGAGTGGATGACGAGACGCCGAAATGGATGCCAATAAGATTCTGAATGGAAAGTTTTTTTTTTTAAAGTTGCCAAATGGTCCCATTGACAAGACCAAAGTGATCTGTGTGTTTTGTCGTTGTGAACTGAGCTATCATCATCGCAGCACGTCCAGTCTGAAACACCACTTGATAATGGCCAAGCACACACACACACACACACACACACACACAGCTGATGCGAATTCTCCGCCCCCTCGTCAATATCAGGACCTGTCAGTCTTTCTTTCACCCTTTTATTGATGGACAGTGTTACATTGTGTGAGAGATTATTTGCTCCAAGTGAGAATGTTAGTGTGAAATTGAACACAGTATATGCCAATGTTGTTTTCAATAAAAAACATTTGCACAAACCAAGCCGATCCACTTTTCCATGTTGATAAGAGCATTAAAATGAGAAAAAATAATGGGACAAAAAGAAATCAGGAGACATTTAGAATAGATAAAAATGTGCGATTAATTGTGATTAATCGCGAGTTAACTATGACATTAATGCGATTAATCGCGATTAAATATTTTAATCGTATGACAGCACTAATATTTATACATAATTTATATTATATATAAATGTTTTATATAGCACATTTTACTTAATTATATAACACATTTTTCTTAAATATATAATCGTGATTAATCATTGCCCATTACAAGCATCAGGATTTCATCTTACTTTCTGACCATATAATACCAAACCCAGTCAATTTCGCCGAAAAGTCCGGCTTAAGTCCAGTTATGACATTTGTCATGTTTTCAATCCCCACTAATGATGGCTATTCTGGGATATTCCCAGTGCGAGAGGGTGGGGTGCTGACCTGTGACGTGGAGTCTGTCTACGATGACCTCGATCTTGAGGAAGATTCTTCCTCTGCGCTCGGTGTGGTCGGTCCCGCACAGACTCGGCACGTTCATCACACACTGCTTGTGAACGTTCATGTCACAGGCTGAGAACAAGAGAGAGAAACATTGGTAAACGCTTCGGGATTAAACATAGTAAAGTCAACATGAAATAACGTCCAAGACCCCGACGGAACAGATCAGTGTATGCAGGGCTTGATTTTATCTATTGAGAATTGATTTAATTGTGAAAATGTGTCTACATCCACAGTAGCCAATGTGCGATATGATGGCTCTGTACTTCTGTTTGCTGCTTTTCCCTCTGTGGTCTTAATAAAAACTACTGAAGTTGTACATCTAGCTGTACATCAGGGTTGCCAGATCTGCCTAACAAAACCATCCCAATTGCTATTCAAAACACACACACACACACACACACACAAAAACGTTTTCCAGGGGGGTAACATTGTGTTACGAGTGGTAAAAGCCGATTGCTTCAACCCATGGACCAAAAAACAACCTGTGGCAACAGTGTAAAAGTTGCCCAATTCTGCAGGAAAACCACAGACTTGGCAAGACTGCTGTACATGGACCACAAACCAGAGCCATTAGAGATTGGCTGCCACACAAAAAAAAAAGCTTTTTCAAGGAAATATTTGTATGAACGTGGGCATATAAGCATTCTTAGCATCCTTGCATGATTCACAGCCACTTTCCATTAGTAGCATAAAAGCTCTAGACCTCCAACCTGATTCAAAGCTGTTAAGGCCAATTCACACCACACAGACAAACGCCAACAAATACCAATAAATACCAATTTTTAATTACTGAGTGTTTACTTGTCTTTAATAATGCTTCAAATGTATATTAGTTGGGCTAGTTGTTTTTCTATGTTATTTTTTAAACCACAGGCAAACGCTCCTTGTGTAAGTGTTCTTTTTGTTCATGATATTCAGCTACAATTAAGTGTTTTAAAATAAGACTAAATGTGAATGATATCTTAGTTTTTTTTTTTACCTTAATGGAATCGGAATTAGGAATCAATACGAATCGGAATCGATAAGGTGAATCGGAATCGGAATTGTTCAAATTCAAATGATACCCAACCCTATCAACAAACAAGTTGGTCGTTGGATTTAGATTTGGACAAATGCTGATATAACATGGTCAGTCAGGTGAAAACAAACCCGATCAACGCCAACAGCGTGCTTGTCTGCGTTTGTTCGTGCGGTGGGAATTGGCCTTTACTGTCATGTTGTTATTAACTTTTTTCCCCCTTTTTAATAATATCAACTGCTGTAACACTAACATAAAACATGAAAAGTGTATTCTGAAGGTGAACCCTGTCAAGTTCATGAGCACAGAGAGCAAACCATGTTTTGTTGGAGTGTTTTGGCAGAGAAAGTGTGTGTGACCCATGCTGAGGCTGTTGTTGATATGTGGAAACAGAAATTCGCTGTGGTGTGTCGTCTCAGAGAGGTGTGGATGAGCACATCCCATATATGCTGCTATTCCCACATAAATCTCCCTTAAATATGTTCTTATTGAAATCTGTGACAATTAAAAAAGCCAGAGCGCTTGAGAGGAACAGGAATGTTCTGGTTGAAACGAAGGGGGTGTCTCTAGATCTACAGATCGAACCACATTTGACCTCATTATGGACAAGAACAGCAGAAACAGATTAATTTTGTAGGCCTGGGGCAGGAGCTACCCTTTCACACAGGTCTGAGGCCAGCTCTTCTTTTATTTCCTTACAGGCTTCATCTAGATTTGGTTAAGAGAAGATTGTCTTGCGTGAGGGCATGAAGGGAGGTCGATACTCACTGTCACATTTCATGCCCTGGTGGAGGAGGCCGTACAGCAGCGATCCGCAGTGGTCACAGAACGTGGGACTGCCGTAGGTGTGGATCTTAAACTTGTGCTTGCTTCTGGGATCCTACGGAAACATGGAAAAGAGAGGAGTCGTTTACAACTGGACTAAGAAAATCGTTCATTAAGCGTCTGATGCAAACTGTGCACTACATAGTGTGCTGCCTGCAGGGATGACATGGTCTTTGGTGAGCAAAAGCTCAAGATATTCTTGCATTTTATTCTATGACACCAGTAATATCACCTTGTGATTTTTTTAAAGCTTGTCTTTAAAAAGGTTGGTGCTTATAAGTGGCTAAAGGGGACATTAAACGTCATCACAGCGAACAAGCAAACCAGTCGACTCAATAGTCGACTTTTAAAGCCTGATTGTGTTTATTATCGAGCTCTTGCAAACTATTCTACCTCAAACAAAGACTGAGAGAGTTGTCAGAAACTTAATGATGCAGATGTTGAAGTAATGCCACTGTATGTAGTTTGTTTATAGCCTATGTTTGGCTTTTTACTACTGCCCATTGTATTTAGTCTTTAAAATTCATAAACAATTGTACTTTGGTATAAAAAAAAATATTATTATAATGAACAAAATGTGTAAGAAACTTGTTTTGGTCAAAGAGCTTACTTTCGGCAATAATCCGAAAGCCAATGGAAAAATCCATTTGGTATTTTGTCGAGGGACTTACAGGTTGGCCTACAAATATATGTCATCACTGCAGCACAGTGAAACTCCAAATCCAATCTGACTGACTGTCTATACACAACTTCCAGGAGTCAATGTGGCTTATCAGTCCACCAAGAAACAAAGAAGTTTTCATGCTTCTCCAAAACGTCTCGGGTTACGACTGTAAACCTCGTTCCCTGAGAAGGGAACGAGACGCTGCGTCAAGAATCGACACATTGGGGAACGCCTTCAGCGTAACGCGTCTGAAGCCTGTATGGAACTAGTCCAATCTTGATTGGTGTACCGTCATTACGTCACTCGGAGCCCCTTGGAGGGAGACCCCTTAGAGGATGCCACTCCTCTAGTTGAGTGGGCTCTTATCAGGAGAGGTGAAGGCAAATCGCGCGCTTCGTACACTGATGAAATAGTGTCTACTATCCATCTGCTAATAGTTTGTTTAGAGGCAGGGGAACCCTGCTTATGTGACCCAAAACACACAAGCAGCTGGTCCGACTTCCTCCAGCCCGAGGACCTGTGTACGTAGGCCTCCAGAGCTCGGACCGGGCATAATAGATGTAGCTTAGCTTGATCAGCCGACACATGCGGTGGAGGATGAAATGCTGGCACCGCAGGCACATAGCCAGGTCTAGGGTGGAGAATGGCTCTCACTCTGCCAGGAGCGAACTCGAGGCAAGAGGGTGCAACGGATAGCACCTGCAGGGCCCCCACTCTCTTGAAGGACGTAATAGCTTGTAGGATGGCTACCTTCAGGGTTACATATTTCTCGGACACGTCGTCCAAAGGTTCGAAGGGTGCCAGGGATAACCCTTCAAGAACCACTGCCAGGTCCCATGTGGGGACCCTTGTCTGGACGACAGGCCTCATCCTCCTGTCTCCACGAAGGAAACATACTATAAGTGGGTGTCTCCCCAAAGTGCCCACCCCTAGAGGCATGTGTAAGGCAGCTATGGCCGCCACATAGACCTTCAAGCGTGGACGGGGAGAGCCCGTCAGAGATGAGATTCTGCAGGAACTCCAGCACAGAAGCCACTGGACAGTTAACTGGGTCCAACTGATGTTCTCTGCACCATAAAGCAAATACATTCCATTTTTATGCATACAGTTTCCTCGTGGATGGGGCTCTAGAGTTTAGGATGGTCTCAACAACCTTGGTTGAGAGACCAGCATTCGTGTGTTGGTCCCCCTCAGGGGCCAGACCCACAGCTTCCACAGCTCTGGCCGAGGGTGATATATTGTGCCCCGGCCTGAGAAAGAAGGTCCCTCCTGATCGGGATTTGCCACGGAGGGCCTACTAGGAGCAAACTTATCCGGGGGTAATGCGTACATCCAGTCCCAGGGGAGCTGGATGCACGAGGGAAAACCAGAGCGGACAGTGTGTGTTCTTGTGAGAGGCGAACAGATTTACTTCCGCCTGACCAAACGTCCTCCATATCAACTGGCGTGGAGTCTCCATTCCCCGGGCCTCAGCCCCTGCCTCGACAGGATGTCTGCCCCCACATTTTTGTCCCCAGGGATAAACATTGCTCTAATTGAGAGTAGTTTGCCCTGGGACCACATTGAGGGCGCGATCTCAAGCCCCTCTGTCGATTTATATATGAGACCACCGACGTATTGTCTGTTCGCACTAGAACATGATGGTGAACTTGGTGGTAGGCAGTTGTTTTTTTTCACTAATTGTATTACCTGCTAGGTTAAAATTGTTAGTATGAGAAATAGTAATAGTGATGCTTGACTTAGCAAACATCACTAATAATCAAAATGTTCCATACGCATCATTGAAATTGAGAGAAGAATCCCAAGGTGACCGTCAACTGGTAACCAAAAAAGCAAAAACAGTTACCTAACAGATGCTGACCGCAACAGCAGGTCAAACGCTTTGCTGCTGTTTCTGTCCAGAAGCAGAAAGTTAATCATAAGTCTGCGGGGTTATTTCACTGGGCCATGCAAAATAGGGCAACCAATTAATTTGTCTCTGAGTGGTCTGAAATTAATGAGAATTTGTCTGAAGTTGAGGGGTCTCGACTTTTCCCATAACTGAACCATTAATCTGACATTAATAAAGAGCTGTCAGCCTTTGGTTCAACTGCACGGAAACGCAGAGTCAAATATGACTGTTAGGAAGAGTTTCTATATCTTTATCACTTCTAAAACAGGAACTAGATCATTCCACTATAGTGTAAAAATTAGTAGCAAATAAATTTAAAAATGAAAAACACTATGGTTCAGGCTTTCCTTTGACTCTTGAAAGCGTCTCGGTTACGGATGTAACCCTCGTTCCCTGAGTAGGGAACGGAGACGTTACGTCGGATGACGGAGAATGGGGGTTTCGCCAGAAAGCCAATCCTCTTCGAGTATTAAAAAACGAGCCAATGGCAAAGAAATGCCATGGGTCTGCGGAATTTGCATAATGTATCTCCGCCTCACCGCGTGAGTATTTAAGGAGAGACACCTGCAACAGCAGATCATGTCTTCGCTGAGGAGCCGAGACTGAACTCAGGCGTCTACCCAGCGGTACAGCGGAAGTGGCAGGGAGACGTAACGTCTCCGTTCCCTACTCAGGGAACGAGGGTTACATCCGTAACCGAGACGTTCCCTTTCGTAGTCACTCCGAGTTACGTCGGATGACGGAGAATGGGGGTCCCCGTGTAATCACGCCACCTTCACAGCTGTCTTCCAGTGCCCTGCGAAGTCTGACCTCCCTGTCGTGATGTAGGCACGGACGAAGGAGTCCTACTAACACAGGAATACCAAGGTACACTGGGAAGCATATCTCAGGGGAGATATGCCGCAGCATGCCTACCCGTAGGGAGGACTTAAGAATACACATATGGCCCGAGGGGGCTTCATATGGAGGAACACTGGAGTGACCAGCCCGTAGGGTGGCATCTACTTTCAACTCCAGGAGTGGCAGGTGACTTGCCGAGGGAAAGACACATGCTCAAAGAGGCTTACAGTGGAAAATACACATGTGGGGGTTACTCAGAGGAGGAACCATGCACACGGAGGCACCTAGCCGACGCACAGGCAATAGACACTGGCGCCAGCGTCAACAGTGCTGGAGGAACTCAGGGCTTCAGAGGGGAAGGCTCACCTGAGGAAATATCGCACGTATCCAGTCCGTGGAGTGGAATGGCGAGCAAGCGAGACACTTAACAGCTCCCATGTTAGCTTGAAAAAGACAGTACATGGGCGGAGACTGGCTCCACTCGGAGATTGTAGAATCTGGCGAATGTGTTAGGTGTCGCCCAGCCTGCAGCTCTGCAGATGTCTGTTAGCGAGGCGCCACGCGCTAAAGCCCAAGAGGACGCCACACTCCGGGTGGAGTGGGCGGTCACACCAAGGGGGCATGGTCGACCTTGCTGCTGGTATGCCAAAGCAATGGCGTCCACTATCCAGTGAGACAACCTTTGTTTGGAGAGAGCCTTTCCCTTCAGCTTCCCACCATAACAGACAAAGAGCTGGTCTGAGGTCCTGAAACACTGCGTCCTGTCTACGTAAGCACGGAGTGCGCGTACTGGACAGAGCAGTGCCAAGGCTGGGTCTGCCTCCTCCCGGGGCAGCGCTTGCAGGTTCACCACCTGGTCCCGGAAGGGAGTGGTGGGAACCTTGGGCACATATCCGGGCCGGGGTCTCAGGATCACGTGAGAGAGGCCGGGCCCGAACTCCAGGCACGCTTCGTCAACGGAGAATGCGTGCAGGTCCCCTACCCTCTTGATGGAGGCCAACGCAACCAGGAGCGCTGTCTTCATTGACAGGATCTTAAGCTCAGCTGATTGCAGAGGCTCAAAGGGAGCCCTCTGCAGGGCACTTAAGACCACTGAGAGGTCCCAAGAGGGAACGAGAGGAGGGCGAGGAGGATTCAGTCTCCTCGCTCCTCTCAGGAACCTGAGGATCAGGTCGTGCTTTCCAAGAGACTTACCTTCAACTGCTTCGTGATATGCGGCGACAGCGGCCACATACACCTTCAGGGTGGAGGGAGACAGCCTTCGCTCCAACCCGTCTTGCAGGAAGGAAAGCACAACGCTGATCGAGCATCTCCTGGGGTCTTCTCGGCGAGAAGAGCACCAGTTAACGAAGAGGTTCCACTTCAACGCATAGACATGTCTCGTGGACGATGCTCTAGCGGAAGTGATGGTAGCCGCCACCGCTGGTGGCAGGGTACTCAAACCTGCCTCGTCCCGTCCAGGAGCCACACGTGGAGTCTCCAAAGATCGGGACGAGGGTGCCATAGGGTGCCCCGTCTCTGAGAAAGGAGGTCCTTCCTCAGAGGAATTGGCCAAGGAGGTGCTGTCGCGAGGAGTATCAGTTCGGAGAACCAGGTCTTGGTGGGCCAGTATGGGGCGACCAATATGACCTGCTCCTCGTCCTCCTTGATCTTGCACAGAGTACGTGCGAGAAGGCTCACTGGGGGAAACGCATACTTGCGTAGGCCCTGCGGCCAGCTGTGCGCCAGTGCATCCGTGCCGAGCGTGCCCTCGGTCAGGGAGTAATACAGGGCGCAATGGGATGAGTCGTGGGAGGCAAACAGATCTATCTGTGCGTCCCCGAACTGGTCCCATATCAGCTGGACCGACTGGGGATGGAGTCTCCATTCGCCAGAGGTTGGCCGGAGCCGTGACAGCTCGTCGGCTGCAAGGTTCCGCACTCCTGGAATGTAAATAGCACGAAGGGACCTCAGGTGCTTCTGACTCCATAAGAGGAGGTGGCGTGCGAGTTGCGACATACGGCGAGAGCGTAGACCACCCTGACGGTTGATGTACGCTACAGTCGCGGTATTGTCCGAACGGACAAGTACGTGTTGACCCAGGAGCAACGCGTGGAAGCGGTGCAGGGCAAGGCGTACTGCCAGCAACTCGAGGCAATTGACATGCATGAGGCGCTGGGGTCCTGTCCAGGAGCCCGCGGCTGCATGTCCATTGCACATGGCGCCCCAGCCTGTGGCAGAGGCATCTGTGGAGACGACAACATGCCTGGAAACTCGTTCTAGGGGAACTCCGGCCCGTAGAAAGCTGAGGTTCCGCCACGGGGTGAAGGTCTGACGGCAGGTCGGAGTTACTGGAACTCTGAGCGTACCGTGATGCCATGCCCACCTCGGGACCCGATCGCGAAGCCACAGCTGAAGCGGTCTCATATGAAGCAATCCGAGTGGCGTTGCCGCGGCTGCGGATGCCATATGCCCCAGGAGCCTCTGAAAAAGTTTCAGTGGGACCGCACTCTTGCCCTCGAACTGTCGAAGACAAGTCAGCAGTGAGTGTGCGCGCTCGCTCGTAAGCTGCGCGGACATGGCGACCGAGTCTATCTCCATACCGAGAAAAGAGATCCTCTGCACGGGGCAAAGTTTGCTCTTCTCCCAGTTGACCCGAAGGCCCAGACGGGCTAGGTGCCGGAGCACAAGGTCTCTGTGTTCGCAAACCTGATCTCGAGAGTGAGCTAATATTAGCCAGTCGTCGAGATAATTCAGGATGCGAACCCCGTGTTCGCGTAGGGGAACAAGGGCTGCCTCGACGACCTTCGTAAAGACGCGAGGAGACAGAGCCAACCCGAATGGGAGAACCGCGTACTGGTATGCCTGCCCCTCGAAAGCAAACCGAAGAAACGGTCTGTGTCGAGGTAAAATGGAGACATGAAAGTAGGCGTCCTTCAGGTCGATCGCTGCAAACCAATCCTGTGGCCGCACGCATTCGAAAATGCGTTTGGCCGTGAGCATCTTGAACGGCAGCCTGTGAAGGGAGCGGTTCAAGACGCGCAAGTCCAGGATTGGCCGTAACCCACCGGTTTTCTTGGGGACAATGAAGTAGGGGCTGTAGAACCCTGACCTCATCTCGGCTGGAGGGACAGCCTCGATTGCACCCTTCGCCAGCAGGGTAGCAACCTCCGCTCTCATGATCGGGGCATTGCCACCGACCATAGTAAAGCGGACTCCCCTGAAGCGGGGAGGAGACCGTGCGAACTGAATCGCATAGCCGAGCCTGATAGTTCGGGCGACCCAACGGGACAGATTGGGGAGCTCTAACCAAGCCCCCAAAAACTGATCCAGCGGAATCATCCGAGCCACAGGCGTCCCCCCGGAGGGGCAGCGAGGCGGAGTGACCGGCACAGGCAAGGGTGGCATAGCGGCCCTGAGCGTGTGCACGGCCAAGCTCCGCGCCCTGACAGAGGAGACCAGGGAAGGACCAGCGTTCCACGGGGGTCTGCTCTGCCAGGGATCTGGCGATAGAGGGGGATGAGAGTGGTGTGGTCCGGGGACGGCACGCACTGTCATCCTCGCCCTCAGAGACAGAGGAGGACGAGAGTGGCGAGGCACGGGGGCGTCGCGCACTGTCATCCGGCTCTGTGTGCTCAGTGATGGACATTTCGGTTCTTTCTTTAACCACATTAGGGTGCTGCCCACCCGTGGGTGAGCAGCGGGGAGTGGAGAACAAAAGATTCTCCCCCGGCCCTCCACCGGGGGAAGGAGGGGGCCTGCAACCGCCTCCTGTGAAAAAACCGACACCATCACTGAGCAGCCCGTCTCAGGAGCGCCGCTTGGCCTGGCGTTTAGCGGGGCGCGGGGCCTGAGGGGGCTGGGACGCCTTCCTGCGGCTTCCTCCACGACGCGGCCCGGGTGAAGGCTGCTGCTGGGGCCGTGCGGGAGGGGCGGGAGCCGTAGGAGGGCGCCCTCGGCGGCGAGCAGGCTGAGGCGTCTGTGCCGACGGCTGGGTGGAGGCAGCAGCTGGCCGTCGGGGCAGAATGTGTTTAATCGCCTCAGACTGCTTCTGTGCGGTTGAAAACTGCTGGGCGAAGTCTTCAACCGCTCCGCCGAAGAGGCCGGCCTGGGATATGGGAGCGTCGAGCAGACGAGTCCGCTCAACGTCGCGCATATCGGCCAGGTTCAGCCAAAGGTGACGCTCCTGGACCACATTAGTGGCCATCACCTGACCCAGGGAGCGTGAGGCCACTTTCGTCGCCCGGAGAGCGAGGTCAGTGGCGGCACGCAGTTCGTCAAACGTCCCTGGGTCAGTCCTGCCCTCGTGCATGTCTCTGAGCAGCTGGGCCTGGTAGACCTGCAAGGTGCTCATCGCATGCAGGGCAGCAGCCGCCTGTCCTGCAGCTCTGTGAGACCTCGCCACCATAGATGACGAGAATCTACAGGCCTTGGACGGGTGCTTAGGATTGCCACGAGAGGAGGCGCTCTGAGGACACAGTTGCATCGCAACAGAGCGCTCCACCGGGGGAATCCCAGTGTACCCATGGGCAGCTGCGCCATCGAGGGGAGGAAAGGCGGAGAAAGCTGACGAGCGTTCACGGGAGGTCAAAGGAGCCTTCCATGATCTCGACAGCTCCTCATGCAGCTCCGGGAAGAAAGGAATTGGGGTTGGCTGAGGCCGTGAGGCGGCAGCCGCACCCAAAAACCAATCGTCCAGCCGCGAGCGCTCGGGGCAGGGCGGAGGGTTCCACTCTAGCCCGATGCTCACGGCTGCCCGGGACAGCATGGCTGTCATCTCGGGATCCGACACGGGCAACGCTGGGACTCCCGAAGGAGGCAACGCAGCCGCATCCTCACTTCCCGAAGACTCGAGCCCACCTTGTGATGCCGCGATCGACATCGTGTCATCCTCTGGAGCGCCGAATGAAACACGCGGGGCTTCCGAAGAAGGACCCGCCTGAGTCACCGCGGCACTCGCGGGTTGCAACACAGCGGAGGGGGGCGTGGTCCGAGGACGCATCGTCGGATTGCTCCACACCGTCACCCTCAGATCACCCTGTCCCCCAGCCGAACTACCACCCCTCGTGGAGGAAGCAGAACGGGTGGTGGACGCGGGGACTCTCACTGAAAGATCATTGAGTCTTAATCTAAGTGTTGCGATGGTCATGTTCCCACAGAAGGAACATGAGTCATCCACGAGCGCTGCTTTAGCGTGTTCAAAGCCCAGACACACAAAGCAGCGCTCGTGCCCATCAGAAGATGACAGATAACGACCGCAACCAGAAGAACACGGGCGAGACATCTTTAAAAAGACGTGCCACGTGCAGCTCTTTTAGGAGAGGAAAAACTCTGCAATGCTGAGGCGACCAGGGAGAAAACACAAAGTCAGGCAGACCACTGCACAGATCGCAGGCAATGTGAAGACTCGCTGGATACCGCCGTCACACCAACACTGGAGAGTTCGCTCGTCTCGAAGAGGTGAGTCACTTGTAAACTCAGTTGTGGCTGTGGAGTGAAGAGGTTCTCTTGGCTCCGAAGCGAAAACATGATCTGCTGTTGCAGGTGTCTCTCCTTAAATACTCACGCGGTGAGGCGGAGATACATTATGCAAATTCCGCAGACCCATGGCATTTCTTTGCCATTGGCTCGTTTTTTAATACTCGAAGAGGATTGGCTTTCTGGCGAAACCCCCATTCTCCGTCATCCGACGTAACTCGGAGTGACTACGAAAGGGAACTTATGTTTCACAAATCAGCCAAAAAACAGACAGAATGATGTTTGTTGCCCACAAACAAATTGAGTTTTTTTTTCTTTTTTTAAACGAGGCTCCAGTCTGATTGACTGAGGTTTATATCAGTCTATTGAGAAACATGAACATGTCATGTTCACAAGTTCCCAGGTTGCTAATGAGCATTTCTGAGGACGAACTACAAAGTTCCTGGCATTCATGTTCAAAGGCATTGAATATCTGAAATATATATTTCACAGTTTACTTTGAGGTATTAATGTGCATTGGGATAAACGGGAAATAGTCCAACAGTATTCTGCTTTGTTTTCAGAGTTCAAGAATTATTACCCATGAACAGACATGTGCACAAATTATTGTACAGACTGCTGCACTATTATCTAGTAGTTTTACACAATTATTAAGTTGTTGCCATGTCTATTATTTCTGGTATTTGTGATTTCAAGATTTACCACTGTTATCAATTGATGTAATTTCTACAATAAATTTTACAACAACATATTGTATTCATGTTTTTATTGTAAATGCAAATGCATGATGGGAAATGTATGGACAGTCCTGTAATTTTATTGCCACCACATAGCATTGTGGGATCGCTGCTGTTTGAATTTTGAAATTGCGCGGCGGCTGCCAACGGTACCAGAATCAAACATTTTAGGAAGAATCAGGTATGAAACATTAACATGAAATCTATTTTATAAGTCTATGGATATCCAGTCACAGCCTTAAAATCAGAAAAAGATAAAAAGAAGACATTAAATCTCTGAAGATCTCAGCAGAGGATGATTAAACAACTCCACAAACAGCATTACCAGCTTCACTTATTACTAACCAGACTGACTTTATTTCTGTCATAAGTCTATGAACGCAGGTTAGATGTCGATGTTTTAAAATATTTGGTCACCATTATGGCGATCAGTGTTTACTTTAGTTGGGCAGTTTGACTCTTAGCATTTTGAGTTAAATTTTGGTCTTTGTAACAGTGTTTACCAAAGCACATAATTTGTTACATAGGAAACAAAGCCAAAGGTGTTCAGGTGTTATAGTTTTCATTATCAAAAAGTAGAATGATTCACTAATCTTATCCTGGACCCTGACCAAAAGTTGTAATTTGTTATTAATAAATAACTTTGACCTTAAGCCTAGTTCACACTACATGATTTTAAAACGTCGGGCTGAACTGTCCGGTTCACACTACATGACTTGCTCTCTGTGAAATCAGGAGTGTTCAAGTTGTTGAGCTGTTCACACCACACGACACAACGTGATTGATCCGCAACAGGAGGTAACGCACTACACGAGTTGACAACAACTCTGTCACCCAACGATTCAATCTTGTCTACAAACCACGTTTTGTCACAAAAAATCACGCGATAAAACGAACCGGAAATGACGCGAAACATCACGCGCGCTAATACCCAGCGAAGAAGACAAAGACCCATGCCTTGCTCTGATTGGAGCAACCCATGCCTTGCTCTGATTGGCTGTAGCTCATGACATCACTGAGGTTGAGTCGGGCGACAGCTCTGGATATCTAGCATGCTAGATATTTTTCTGGGCTCGGCGACGCGTCAGCGAGCGTCTTTGATGCGTTGTTGGCTCTTTCATACTAACAGATTGGCGAGCGTCCATCGTCCGCTAATCCCCCGCGATTTGCACGCGATAACACCCTGACCTGTCGGCGAGCTCAACGATTTGCAAATCGGGCTTAAATCGGGCTTATAATCCTGTAGTGTGAACTAGGCTTTACTTGACACAGGGCAGACATTCTGAATTTTTGTATACATTTTTTGAAATTTTTTGAAAATCATTATAATTTTTTTTAGAAACAAACAGACATCAAGAATCAGCATATGAATCTCAACAATGGTGACATGCTTCATGCTACAATGCATGCTGGGAGTTTTAAACTATGTAGCCTCCCAGAATGCATTGCGGCATAAAGCATGTCACCATTGTTAAGATTCATATGTAGATTCTTGATGTCTGTGTGTGTGCCCAAAGATTACATTCCCAATTTTAGAAAAAATATCAGCTTGATGTCTGATCTGTATAAAAAAAATTATGTTGTTGAAAAAATCTATTAATAACAAATAACCACTTTCGGTTATTTTTTGTTCTTTATTATGTTGTAAACTATACGCCTATCACCAGACCACTTTTGTTTCTGACTTTCTTTGCAACAAATGATGTATTTTGGTAATCACTGTTACAAAGACCATAATTTCACATAAGAAGTCTAGAGTCAAATTGCCCAACTAAAGGCAACACTGTTCACCATAATGGTGCCAAAATGTTCAATGGTAAATTTTTACCATTGTTGTGTTTTTAATTGGCTAATACGGAAAATTACAGCATTTTATTGTAATATTCACAAATAACAGGACAACAGTATATAGAATTACATTATTAAATTGTAATTCTGTCCTGTGAAATTACAGGGAATTCCTGGCAACTTAGTAAATATACAGTAAATTGTAATAAATTACAGCATTTTACTATAATCACAATAGCACTGCTGTATAAATACAGTACTTTATTGTAAAAGTAAACAGTAAAAATCCTGTATATTACTTGCTGTAAATTTACTGCAATTAGTTGCCAGGAATTTAATGTAAAATTACAATAAATTGTTAACAGTGCATGCTTGCAATTATGCATAATTTTTGCATAATCACAAGCAACTGACTCTAAACCAAACCCTAGCCCTAACTCAGGGTTCCTACAGTTTTCTTCAAGTTAAATTCAAGTCTTTTTAAGACCTTTTTAAGACCATTTACATAAAAAAATAATACCTATTCCACATCCCTACCAGCAAAGAAAAACAAAATCCTTGAACTTGTGTTCATTTATTTTTCAAATGTGGAATGGGTAAAAGATGATAAGCCAAGCAGGTGTGAAAAATAAAAACATTTCAGTAGGCCACAAGAAAGTTTGCCGAACAATGTTAGGTTGTTTTTTAACATTAGCTAGCTACTTATTCCATGCTGAGAGACCCCTGAACAATAAACATCGAAAATCATAATAATCGTGGTTGACAAATGAAACTTTTGAAGAAAAAACAATACGGAGAAATTACATATACAGCACAATTTTTAAGACCCACACATCAAAATTCAAGACTTTTTAAAGTCTTTTTAAGGTATTATTTCCAAATTAATAAATTCAATGCTTTTAAGGCTTTTTAAGACGCCGCGGGAACCCTGCTAACTATACGTTAAAGCTGTTAATTAATATTATGCAGTACTTATTTGTGTAATTACACTGTCACCTTAATATAAAGTGTAACCATGATCACTGCTGGGTTTGCTCCTATCAAACAGCTTGTTGACTGTGTTATTATTTCATTTTAAAAATAAAAGAAATTCAGACAGTCTCTTTATGTCTAACTCCTGGCCTGTCTAACTCCTGGCCAAAAGACTCCTGGCTTTTTGACCTGAAAAGAGTAAAAGACTTCATGTCAACAGTCAAAGGCCTGTCTATACAAGATTAGGTTTAAAAGATTAGTTCACTTCAGAATAAAGATTTCCTGATAATTTATAATTAATTCTGCATTCTTGCATACCATACATATAGGAACACCTCAAATTATCTCACAGAACCGCCTAAAAGGACCAACAAATGAACCTCAGGAGGTGGTCTAAGCATGATTCCTTTTGTGGTTTGATTAATTCCCATTTTAAGTCCACTTGCAATGCAACTTGTTCACTAGCAGATGGTTCATGTTCAAATTGGTTAGCACATTTAAAGTGTACCATGTCAAACACGCTAGAGTGAATGCTGTGTGTGGTAATTAACAGTGCAGGTATTGCTGTTTCTGAAGAGCAGGAATTGAGTGTCTCGGTTCAGATCCACCTTGTGTAGTGTGTTATTTCCTCCAGACAGCTTTTGTCAACCTGTCTAAGCACTAATTGAAAAGGCCAGAGAGCAAGCAAAGCAAAGCAGATGCAGTCTGTGTGTCGGCCTCCTGGCCAATGGAGGAGCGTGTGATGAAAACAAACAGTGGACGGACCCCGAGAACCCGTGATTGGCACAGAATGAGTCACTGAAGCTCTCTAATTACTACCTTGGCATTTTAAATAGCAATTTGGCTATTTTATTCTCTGTTTCTGGCTTGTCTCGAGCTGCTGCGACAGAAATATGGCACAGTATTAACTCTCGATGGCTGCATCCCAATTTCCATACTTCTTGAATGCACTAAACATATTTACTTTGCTGGTAATGGGAAAGGACATTTGAGCAGATGGTAAATCAGTACACTGGAATTGGGACACTACTTTAAATTCGTCTTCGCCGGTGTTAGCATCTAGCAATTGCATTCCTTTAAAAGTCATTATTATTTCACTTTTAGGCTCAAACATTTCAACAAAACAGCATTCGGATTGTCAGTTAAAGGGATGGTTGATTGTGATTTCACTTTAGTTAGTGTGTAATGTTGCTGTTTGAGCATAAACAACATCTGCAAAGTTACAGCGCTCAAAGTTCAAAGCAAAGGGAGATATTTTCTTTCACAGAAATCACGTTTTAAGGACTACAACAAACGGCTGGTAGGAACTACAATGAGCTTCTTCCCGGGTTAGTGACATCACAAACCCTAACATTTACATAAACCCCGCCCCCGGTACACGATTTATAGATTATCATGACAGAATATGCTAATCAATGCCTAGAAGATAGCTAACTCCACATCAGCTTCATAAATTCACCAACTATCCATTCAGAGACGTCCTGTTACTCTACATGTGGTCACTTCTTCTCGAGTCTCTCCGTCTTTCTGACTTCGGTTTGAACATAAAAGGCTAAAAGTTTTTGAGATTTTCAGTGCGTGTCTGTGTGAGGTAATACAAGACGCTAACACACACACACACACACACACACACACACACACACAAGCTCTTGAAGCTCCGCCCTCAGCAGCAGCTCATTTGCATTTAAAGGGACACACACAGAAACGGTGCGTTTTTGCTCACCCTCAAAAAGTGACAATTTTAACATGCTATATAAAAATATCAGTGGGGTATTTTGAGCTAAAACTTCACACACACACTCTGGGGACATCAGAGACTTATTTTACATCTTGTGAAAAGGGCATTATAGGACACCTTTAAAAGGAAAGTTGTTTAACAGGCAATGCACTTTATTTGAATTAGATTTAAAAGTTTTTTTTTATAATAAAATGCATGAATCATTCAAAATAAGAACAGGAATGTGTATTAATGTTTTGCAAGTTGACTTAAAAACAATTGCCGTGGCAGCTTCGGCCTCGCATTCTTTGCATCTTTGTATAAATGAAAGTGTTGAAAAAGAGCTGGCAAAGCTGTAGTGCAATGGGTTGTTGGTTATATTAGCCCTCATATCATTCATGAATTTACACTGGAAACAGTGAACTATGCAGCATAGCTATGGCAAAACTAATCACCATTTGCTATTTCTTTTAAAAAGGGGACATGGTCTTTAAAACGTCCTTCCTCAACTTCAGGTCAATCTGAAATACGTCAACACATTAAGTAAAACGGCGCTCTTCCATTGACTTCACAGGAAGTGAAATAAAGAAATGAATAAATCTTTTTTTATCGGAGCCAAAATAAAGCAGTTGCCAATCGCTTGTCTCAATGCATCCAAGCCAATGGAGTTAAACATGTCATTGGCCAGCCCATCATATGTGCACTTCTGAACTCTGTATCTTGTGTATTAGAGGCCGAATCACCTCTCTTTCATCTCTACGCTCTGTTCCTCTCATGTTTATCCTCGTTTCCCCATCGTTCACTCAGCCTGTGTGTTCTGTCTCTGCTCATGCCATGTGTGATATAATCAGCTTTACCGCTGTCGAGTGAATCAGTCACGGATGAAAATAAAAGCTCATCGTCTGCCTCTGTCTTTTTCCTCCTGGGATGAACCGAGGATTGAAGGACGGGTCAGTGAGTGTGTGTGTGTGTGTGTGCACGTAGCCAACGGTGCATATGACCTTTTATTCCTGGTCTGCGCTGCTCTACACTTCCACGCTTGCCATCTTTTCCATGGCTGGTGTCCATAGCTCAGTCGGAGAGCCAAAGACACGGGACATGACACAAGACTACCTCATCAAACACCTCTGAAACATGACCTGAGAGACGAGGAAAGTCAAAGCTGTCACAGCGACTCCAGAGAATATTCAAGCTTCCTTATGAGCGTCTGATTGAGTGATTCTGCAAACCTGTGATTATGATTCCGGTGTACATTAAGGGTGTGTGATATGTATCCTCTGCAATACTATCGTAATGGTTGTTTTAACGACGTGGAAGCTGACATTATCGAGTATGTTGCAACAAACAAAAACACGCCTTCAGAGTTGCACACTTTCACTGCATGATGTAGATTGCCGTTAGAATGACAAATTTCAAGAAATGGGGGCAAAAATGCCCGTCTGTGAGGTTTTGTCTTATCTATATGATATAGTAAATCAGTATCACAAGCACACCATTTTTAAAGAAAATTGATTTTACTGTATACAAGTAATGTATATTTCAGTAAACAAGAAATGAATATTGTGGTTTACTGTCAATATTAAATATGTTTTTGTTATCAGCGAAAAATAGTTCTTAACAAAGGTGCAACAAAACTGTAGCGCATCTCAGAGCAACACACAGTGATGTTTCATTACTGAGTGAATTAGTGTTTCTGAATGATTCAATGATCCATTTATAAAGACAATCACTTGCTTAACTCCTGAACGAATCAGCCGTTTAAAACAAATCTGTTGAATTAATGAACTAGACAGTGACTTGCCACCACTGACTGATGGTTTTAGTTTCAAAATAGCATTATTTATGCAATAGCAGTGTAAATACATCTAAATGTTGCTTCTGTGCCACTTCTGCAGGGCAAAAAACTATGTATTTTGTTGATATGATTTCATTCGATTGGTAACAATTGAATTTATTTACCGGTACTTAAACGCATTCCCAGAGAGCAATATTGACACTATGTTGCTGTCTGGGGATACATCAGATCTTTATCGACCCAGGACATCATTCACTACCCTCCCCTCATTCATTTTTTAAACTTAGACATCAACCGTATTCCTTTGGTCATGTACTTTGGTCAGTTTTAAGCTGTGTCTAAATGTGCTTTGTAAATTAAATTTACTTACTTACTATTCCTCTCTATTCATTATAGTTATAGAAGGATAGTTTTGAGATGGAGAATATGAGCCAGAAGCTGATCTAAATATTGATTTTGAAGATGATGTTGAGAAGGATAGTTTTGAGAATATGGTTGAGATGGTGAATATGACCAGAAGCTGAATGTACTGGGGAAGTGAGATCTGATGATGACACTGATGATGATGATGATGATGATGATGATGATGATGATGAGAAAAAGCGAGATCCATCCGTTTTAGATATAGATCCGGGTCACTAAAGACCCGAATAGGTGATAATGATTGGCGAAACATTTATGCATTTAACTGTTAACTGTAAGAATTGGACTAAAAAAATACGCTTTAGAACAAAAATGTCCAATCAAAGGTATAAATTCTTCTAAAAATCAATTTAAGGTGGAAAAAAAATATGAAAAGGACCATTTCTGCCACTGATATGACGTACTGCACAAAATATGAGTCAGCTGTCTATGACAGGCCATTGCTATCAACAAAATCCCAGAAAATATAGAGATTTTTTTTTAATATCAATAACGCACATACATTTGTGCGTGCCGTTACCATATTTTCCACTTTTTGGAAAGAGTCTGAGAAGCTGACAGGAGCCTTTAAACTGCTGTAAAACCAGCAGAACACACCAGCCAACAAACACAAGTCATATTCTTTCTTTCAAGCTGTTTTTCTACACAGGACGACTGTGAATGACAGCTGTGCCAATTTAGCAGAAATCGGAGTTCTGTGGCCACAGATTGCCTTTCACACACACGACAACCTCCCCAATAAAGCAAGTTATCTCATCAGCTTTGGCTGCTATGAAGAGACACAGGAGAACACACACTGCGCTTCAGTCAGATTAAAGAAACAGGCTGTTGGCAGATATGATTTTAATAATGTTGGCACTCACATCAGGGGAAGATTCAGTCTCTGAAGTTAAGGATCGTTTACAGATTGCCAACACTCTCTTACTCGAAAATGATTTGGATTTGATTGAACAATTTTGACTTCAACTTCCAAAAAATAACCAAATTAACAATCGATACAGAGCATCTTGACCAGGGTCTCCATGATGTGTGTCCAGTCAAAGCTATAGCATGAAAGTGTCCGTAATATAACTGACCTGTGTCCTGATTCAGTAACCGTGTGACTGTCAGTATTCACATTTGCTGTGTCTTGACCTGGCTTAACTGGTTTAATGTTAAAATTACTATTTTAAAATGTATCGGTAAAACATGAAGGTAAATGCAAACGTAACCGCTTTGTAAAACAAAGACAACAACCAAAAATAGAATTAAAATACACAGGGAACTAAACTAGACACAGGCAAAACTAGTTGTTAACATAGGAAACAAACAAATAACTAATTAGAAACAAAGGGGGGAAAAGCATTTAGGAAATAATAAAACGGAAACAATGGAAGGCAAAAATTACACAATTTTTACACGATATACAAGATTTCTTTTCTTGCTTTAAGAATAAAAACATAGTAATTTTACACAAATTAAGTGTTTTTGTTTTACTGGAAAATTAGACAATTTTTTGTTTCAGAGTTAAAGAATCATAATTCATACCAATTAAGCAATACAGTATGAGTGACTGTGGTATATTATAAATCTAGTCATGACTAAAAAGTGTTTTACAGAGTGACATTTTTCAAAACACAGCAAGACCTCATGTGCCTTATTGGTTTTATAAAATATTACTACATAATAATTAAGGACACATTTTCATTAAACCACTATTTTATCAAGCAAATTCATCAAATGTATATTTCCACTGGAAGATAGTCTCTAAACAACGAGAATGACAATCTGTTACAGGAGAACATGAACTATAAGACCGATGGAAAGCTGTATTGACCAATCAGCATTTAGGACGGGAACAGTCTTATACACTGAACAAAAGTATAAGAAAATTATCAGAGATGATCCATCCACCTCACAGGTGTGGCAATTCAAGATGCTGATTAGACAGCATGATTATTGCACGGGTGTGCCTTAGGCTGCCCACAATAAAAGGCCACAATACGGTAAAACTGCACATTTTAGAGTGGCCTTTTATTGTGGACAGCCTAAGGCACACCCGTGCAATAATCATGCTGTCTGGTCGTCATCTTGATATGCCACACCTGTGAGGTGGATGGATCTCGGCAAAGGAGAAGCGCTCACTAACACAGATTTAGACAGATTTGTGAACAATATTTGAGAGAAATAGGTCTTTTGTGTACATAGAAAAAGTCTTAGATATTTGAGTTCGGCTCATGAAAAATGGGGGCAAAAACAAAAGTGTTGCGTTTATCATTTTGTTCAGTATCATTTTAAACACTGTATCATAATTGGTCACTAAAATGTAACTGTAGAATCTATTTGCTGCTTGGTGTAATGCATTTTACTGTGATTACAGATGTGAAAACACACCATGCCATTGATGATCTGACTCATTGAGTGGAAGAACATGTGTCACTATCACATGATGAACATTTTAAGCAAAGCTTAATTCATTAAAGTACAGTCAACAGTATGAAGCTACTGAATTATAGCTTATTATAATATCCTTAGCAGTTTTATTTGTCTGGCAGAGCGCTAATTGATCTAGAAAACCTTTAGGGAATCCGGTTAGCAAACTAGCGTGTGTATATTAGATGTGTCTGTGTTATCTGGCTAAAGAGGCAGGGTTTAATGAGGCTGAAATGTGCTTCTCTAATGGCGTGTGATATTATTTGAGGATGTTCTGCTGCCTGAGGTGACTGTGATGTGGATTACTCCCGACGCGGCTTTTGTTTTACCGTCTCGCTGAATTCACAGTCAACTTAGGATCTTAGGATAATCCACATACACACTATTATTATTATTATTATTATGAGAGTAGGTTTTGTTTCGCACAGGGTATTATATACAGTGATTTTTGGCAGTACAACTTTAATTCGACGTGATTGTAGACTGCAAACATGCTGTTCATGTGTACCATAAACTCCAAAATATGATGAAAATATCAGTTTACATACATTACATATATTCCAAACAAAATGAAAAGCTTACTTGTCGGTAATTCTTAGTCTTCTCTGAGCTTTTCAAGTCTTCTGATTTAGAAACTAGGGATTCTTGACACTGTTTTGACTCTTTTACCCATTTTATAAGCTCTTCACGAGTTCTCAGCTGGTCAAAATACCACCATATTTAGGTTCCGAACATATACGAGAGCATTTAGCCCAGAACGCAGCATTGTTTTGGATGTTCGGTAAGTTTTTGTCGCAAAATATGCGTCATAAAAACCTTTTTTTGTGTGTATACACACCCTAAATCAACAATGTAATGCATTTTAATTAACTAAAGCCTAGATATATTCATCAGCAAACAGACAAAGTTCAAATATTGCCTTGTTTGTTGCTGTGATGCCCATGACTCTTCAGTTGATCGATGCAAGATTCAGACTCATCATTCAATAAACATATAGACAAGGTCAGTTTATGACGGAGATGATCCGTGACTGAACATTCCCACTGATGCAGAAAGACAATATAAGAATCAACCTATAAGCAGACGCCTTTGCATTTTAAACACATTAACCTGATCCATATTCCTGTATTAATAGGAATTTCTGCCACGCAGAGAGTTGTGAAAAATCAATCCGCCAAAATGTCTGTATTTTGTAATACAATACTTTGTAAAACGTAATATGCATGTAATGCATGTAAACATGGTCATTGTTCCTCAGACTAGTATTAATACAGATGTAAGTGAGGAGTGTATGTTTCTGGCCAATCTACATCCAAAGATGACACCATGGGCCCTATCATACACTCGGTGCAAAGCAGCACCAGGCGCGACGCAAGTGTTTTTTGCTAGTTTCAGCCTGACGCAGTTTAAATAGCAAATGCATTTGCGCCCATTTGTTCATCCATGGGCGGCTGGTCTGAAAACCAGGTGTGTGTTCAGGCGCATTGATGGAGCGTTGCTATTCTGGGGAGCTGAAATAGGCTGAGACATTGACCAACTGAAACCTGGTCTGAAGTCAATGGCGCAGTATTTTTTTGTTATTTAAAGAGAGGGTTAGTAATGTGCGCGTACACTCTGCTTATTACACATACACACTTCTTATTACACACACACTCTGCTTATTACACACACACACTCTGCTTATTACACACACAGGGACGCACACAAACATGCCAAATATTAAAAATAAAAAAGATTACAATGTAAAAGATTAATATTGTGTACATGGCTTTTAAAGGGAATGGGAGATGAGACTCTGATTGGTTTATTGCCCAAAACACACCAATTACTCAATTACTCATTCTCACAGGTTCGTGTTTTTAAAGTTGGCATAGAGAGAACTTAAGAGTTTTCTGTTAGAGCGGTGTCGTGTTAGCGGCCCCTAAGTTAATAACTAATGTTCGTTGCGACGGAAGTGAATCAATCAAAACTAACTTTATCTGGACAATAACTTTATTCTAGAGCTGCTGTAAAGCCAAAACAATCTCTGTTACTTTAATTTCATATTATCATTATAAAGCCGCTCTGGAACAATATACATCGTTATAAGCTCTATATAAATGAAGGTGACAACCTTTTTAGACCATGCGCCGGGAGCGCCGACTATTTTTCCCGTCGTTAAACTAGCAAAAGTGGATTCGGACACGATCTAAGTGCACTTCAGACCATGCTCTTAGATCATTAAAATTGGGCCCTATATCAATCACACATCAGAAACGTTCTCATTGTGTTCGGAGACTGCTGTAGCTAATGCAGAAAGCAGATGGGATGATAATGTGATGTCTGTGATGAGGACGTGTGAAGCCTGGAGCTCTGTTCTGAAGATCACTGACTGATGCTTATCTCTCACAGACACAATCATCTGAGCTGAGGATTTCATTGCTAAACTATTAGATGCAAGATGCCATGCAGGAAGTACACGTCACAAAAAGATGCCAAATTACTGGGAAAAAGAGGTTCACATCACATACATATAAAGGAAACAGTGTAATGGCACCAGTGATGCATCAAATGAAGCGTAGCACACATGATAACTGAATGTGCAGAACAAACATGGCTTGGACAATGGAAATGTTGCTATGGTAATGAGCTTCACTGGTGCTGTATCACAGGATTCATGGGAAATATAATGAGAAAACACACTGTGGTATTCAACGGTAATATTGTTTCCAGAACAATCAGACAATCAGATCCATTATAATGCAGCATCATAAACACATGGGATCTCTCAAGAGCAATTCTTCACACAAATGGTGATTGACTCCAGCTGGACAAGTTAACTGATTTCAAATGGGTCTAACATTAGCTTGTTGCTAAGCTAAAGATAAGAGATAACAGCAAAAAGCACAAAAACTAGAAGAGTCTAATACTAGGGATGCACCGATATGAACATTTTGGCCGATACCGATAACCGATAATTCTTTATATTTAAAAGCCGATAAACGATATATTGGCCGATAAATTTAATCCAAATTTTTATATAATTTTTGAGAGACAAAAGTCTCACCATTAAATCCATGTCCCAAGCACACACTTATAATGATGTTCTCATTATAATTTTATGTAGCCGATATGACAGACTGTTGCACTTTATTGTATTTTCCTTTTTTGAAGAGATTTCAATCATATTTCAAGCAATTCAAAACCATCATGTTGAACAGTGCGCATCTGAAGTGTCTCAGCTGAAGGAAATAATCAAATATTTATCGGCTTTAATATATCAGACAAATTTTCTTATCGGCCCGATAACAATAACATTAAAAATCAATATATATCGGCCGATACCGATATGGTGGCCGATATATCGTGCATCCCTATCAAATACTGTATAGTATAATGTTTTATTAGATTATTTTTATAAACAATTTTTGGAATTGAATGAAATATGTTAACAGTTTTGTTTGTTTGTTTTTACCAAGCTTCTCAAAAAGCATTTTGGGATTTAATTTCAATATGCCTCATTGAATGCCTTATAATTTGGACTGCTTAATGGCTCTGTCACAAAGTGCCAGGCAACGGCAGTGTTGAGTTTCCTCGAAAGGGAACTAAATATACATATTTATTTAAAAAATAAATAAATAAGCATGACAAAAACACAATTACTAACAGCTTTTTGGTTATATATAAAGGTTATCCCATGATATTCTTCGAACTACAATGTAAATACCATACTATGGTATCAGCACTATGATATCAAAGTAACCGATATCACAATCTGATACCACAGTGACTGCAATAGTAATTTCGTAAAGATTTGAACATATTGTTGCTATATATAACTATAGTGCAACCAAGTCCACCCAAAGCTGGTTTTATATGGATTTTGCAGCAGGGAAATCAAATAGCAATAATTTTATGTTGAATGTATGCACCAAAAACATGATGATTAGGATTAGTTCTAAGACAGATGAAGTAGGAAGAAACTCTCTATCTGTGTGCAAAAAACTCAAGTAAGCTCACAGTAATATTATTATATAAATCAGGAAATGTGATAAAATGCTCATAAGATCAGCACTGATTTAGTGTAATTGGCCGAAATGTTGATTAAACTGTGCATTTTGTGTACATGTATGTTACCAAACATTCATTATAATGCAGTTTAATCTCACTGTAATCTCTCTGACTGAATGTATGTGGAGATTATACGAATATAATCTTAAAGGACTGTGTAGCAAAAGGATCAAAATGCCATCATATTTCCATCACTTTATCTGCCTTTCTGCAAAGGATTTATACAATCTGAAACACACGAGACAGAACGAGACCAACTCGAGTGGGCCATCAACCCAAGCTGAAATAACACCCCAAAGACTGCGCTGTTAAGCTTGGTTCTGTGCTGTGAAATCATTAAGATCATAATGGGAATTTGAATAATTAATCCGTGTGTGCCGGCTCATTTGATCTAGACAGCCGACGGCTCAATAGCTCGATTCATAATCTGTCGTCCGCACATCCACACTGAATGAGGCTCGCGGTGCCTGTGGTCGAGCGGGTGATTGGGTTGACAGCACTGATTTCATTGGCATGCTGAATGTCCGAGGATGTCTTTCTCTGGAGGTCCTTGATCGGCTCTGATCAAATATAAAAGTATATAAATGTTTATTTTTGTTATAAAATGGCGGATGGTTTGTCTAGATCAGACTCTTATTCCTCGGCTGGATCGTGTCGAGACTTTGAAGCTGCACTGAAACTCACATTTGGACCTTCGACCCGTTGGACCCCATTGAAGTCACTATATGGAGAAACATCCTGGAACGCTTTCCTCAAAAACCTTCATTTCTGTTCGACTGAAGAAAGAAAGACATGAACATCTTGATGACGTGGGGGAGAGTAAATGATCAGGACATTTTAATTCTGAAGTGAACTAATCCTTGAATATCAAGGCACTATCAAATATCAAGTTTTATTTTAAATCATGGTATACAAGAAAACAACATTAGAATATCAATGTCAAGACAAGCATTGTTTGCATGTCAAAATCACCATAGTACATTGAAAACCCAATAATTACCCACAATACACCATTGTATCAGCCTGTTTGTTTTATGTTTCCAGTCTATTTTGTTCCTACTTCAACAACAAACCCAATCATACAATCAGAAATCATTAGCAAATCAAATATCCTGCTGGGTAAATCATGCTAATGCTATTCTGTCAGGAAGTATCAATTATAGCAGACATCCGTGGCTGTAATTGATCATGTGTTATTGACAAAAGATGAATATCACATCTGCATTACACTGACCCTGCTAAATCACTCCCGTTGGGTCGTTTTCCACAAAAAGCCGAGCATACAGTATTTAAATGCAGAACGCACATTTCCTCAAAGACAAACGAGGCGCATCTCATTACACTCCCGCTGAGAGATGAAAACACATTATCACACGTTCATTAAACTTCAGCATAGACTTATTAAAGCTCATCGGGGAATGAGTCCAGACCCGCGGCTCATGTCCACTTTCAGGTGCACTTGAAACTGTAGTGGACATTAGCATTAAATGAAATGCGCATTTGCTGTTAACTCTCATCGTGTGTGAGAGAGGCGTTTCATTAAACAGGAAAACACCAGTTGATCTTTACACATATATCACATCGCTAAAAGACAAATGCAATACTAAGTACTATTAAGTTAAAATAGAATTGGGTTGTAGCAAAGTTGCTATTTTATTTCTTTTAAATTCCCTCCCTTACTTTCCTAGCCACTGATATGAATGTATGCTGTGTGCACATTTTCTATACAACTGTGTATAGTGTATCCCACAATGCAATGTACACAGCCAACCCTGGCTCATTGGAAAACGTCTCGGTTACGGATGTAACCCTCGTTCCCTGAGTAGGGAACGGAGACGTTACGTCGGATGACGGAGAATGGGGGTTTCGCCAGAAAGCCAATCCTCTTCGAGTATTAAAAAACGAGCCAATGGCAAAGAAATGCCATGGGTCTGCGGAATTTGCATAATGTATCTCCGCCTCACCGCGTGAGTATTTAAGGAGAGACACCTGCAACAGCAGATCATGTCTTCGCTGAGGAGCCGAGACTGAACTCAGGCGTCTACCCAGCGGTACAGCGGAAGTGGCAGGGAGACGTAACGTCTCCGTTCCCTACTCAGGGAACGAGGGTTACATCCGTAACCGAGACGTTCCCTTTCGTAGTCACTCCGAGTTACGTCGGATGACGGAGAATGGGGGTCCCCGTGTAATCACGCCACCTTCACAGCTGTCTTCCAGTGCCCTGCGAAGTCTGACCTCCCTGTCGTGATGTAGGCACGGACGAAGGAGTCCTACTAACACAGGAATACCAAGGTACACTGGGAAGCATATCTCAGGGGAGATATGCCGCAGCATGCCTACCCGTAGGGAGGACTTAAGAATACACATATGGCCCGAGGGGGCTTCATATGGAGGAACACTGGAGTGACCAGCCCGTAGGGTGGCATCTACTTTCAACTCCAGGAGTGGCAGGTGACTTGCCGAGGGAAAGACACATGCTCAAAGAGGCTTACAGTGGAAAATACACATGTGGGGGTTACTCAGAGGAGGAACCATGCACACGGAGGCACCTAGCCGACGCACAGGCAATAGACACTGGCGCCAGCGTCAACAGTGCTGGAGGAACTCAGGGCTTCAGAGGGGAAGGCTCACCTGAGGAAATATCGCACGTATCCAGTCCATGGAGTGGAATGGCGAGCAAGCGAGACACTTAACAGCTCCCATGTTAGCTTGAAAAAGACAGTACATGGGCGGAGACTGGCTCCACTCGGAGATTGTAGAATCTGGCGAATGTGTTAGGTGTCGCCCAGCCTGCAGCTCTGCAGATGTCTGTTAGCGAGGCGCCACGCGCTAAAGCCCAAGAGGACGCCACACTCCGGGTGGAGTGGGCGGTCACACCAAGGGGGCATGCTCGACCTTGCTGCTGGTATGCCAAAGCAATGGCGTCCACTATCCAGTGAGACAACCTTTGTTTGGAGAGAGCCTTTCCCTTCAGCTTCCCACCATAACAGACAAAGAGCTGGTCTGAGGTCCTGAAACACTGCGTCCTGTCTACGTAAGCACGGAGTGCGCGTACTGGACAGAGCAGTGCCAAGGCTGGGTCTGCCTCCTCCCAGGGCAGCGCTTGCAGGTTCACCACCTGGTCCCGGAAGGGAGTGGTGGGAACCTTGGGCACATATCCGGGCCGGGGTCTCAGGATCACGTGAGAGAGGCCGGGCCCGAACTCCAGGCACGCTTCGTCAACGGAGAATGCGTGCAGGTCCCCTACCCTCTTGATGGAGGCCAACGCAACCAGGAGCGCTGTCTTCATTGACAGGATCTTAAGCTCAGCTGATTGCAGAGGCTCAAAGGGAGCCCTCTGCAGGGCACTTAAGACCACTGAGAGGTCCCAAGAGGGAACGAGAGGAGGGCGAGGAGGATTCAGTCTCCTCGCTCCTCTCAGGAACCTGAGGATCAGGTCGTGCTTTCCAAGAGACTTACCTTCAACTGCTTCGTGATATGCGGCGATAGCGGCCACATACACCTTCAGGGTGGAGGGAGACAGCCTTCGCTCCAACCCGTCTTGCAGGAAGGAAAGCACAACGCTGATCGAGCATCTCCTGGGGTCTTCTCGGCGAGAAGAGCACCAGTTAACGAAGAGGTTCCACTTCAACGCATAGACAAGTCTCGTGGACGATGCTCTAGCGGAAGTGATGGTAGCCGCCACCGCTGGTGGCAGGGTACTCAAACCTGCCTCGTCCCGTCCAGGAGCCACACGTGGAGTCTCCAAAGATCGGGACGAGGGTGCCATAGGGTGCCCCGTCTCTGAGAAAGGAGGTCCTTCCTCAGAGGAATTGGCCAAAGAGGTGCTGTCGCGAGGAGTATCAGTTCGGAGAACCAGGTCTTGGTGGGCCAGTATGGGGCGACCAATATGACCTGCTCCTCGTCCTCCTTGATCTTGCACAGAGTACGTGCGAGAAGGCTCACTGGGGGAAACGCATACTTGCGTAGGCCCTGCGGCCAGCTGTGCGCCAGTGCATCCGTGCCGAGCGTGCCCTCGGTCAGGGAGTAATACAGGGCGCAATGGGATGAGTCGTGGGAGGCAAACAGATCTATCTGTGCGTCCCCGAACTGGTCCCATATCAGCTGGACCGACTGGGGATGGAGTCTCCATTCGCCAGAGGTTGGCCGGAGCCGTGACAGCTCGTCGGCTGCAAGGTTCCGCACTCCTGGAATGTAAATAGCACGAAGGGACCTCAGGTGCTTCTGACTCCATAAGAGGAGGTGGCGTGCGAGTTGCGACATACGGCGAGAGCGTAGACCACCCTGACGGTTGATGTGCGCTACAGTCGCGGTATTGTCCGAACGGACAAGTACGTGTTGACCCAGGAGCAACGCGTGGAAGCGGTGCAGGGCAAGGCGTACTGCCAGCAACTCGAGGCAATTGACATGCATGAGGCGCTGGGGTCCTGTCCAGGAGCCCGCGGCTGCATGTCCATTGCACATGGCGCCCCAGCCCGTGGCAGAGGCATCTGTGGAGACGACAACATGCCTGGAAACTCGTTCTAGGGGAACTCCGGCCCGTAGAAAGCTGAGGTTCCGCCACGGGGTGAAGGTCTGACGGCAGGTCGGAGTTATTGGAACTCTGAGCGTACCGTGATGCCATGCCCACCTCGGGACCCGATCGCGAAGCCACAGCTGAAGCGGTCTCATATGAAGCAATCCGAGTGGCGTTGCCGCGGCTGCGGATGCCATATGCCCCAGGAGCCTCTGAAAAAGTTTCAGTGGGACCGCACTCTTGCCCTCGAACTGTCGAAGACAAGTCAGCAGTGAGTGTGCGCGCTCGCTCGTAAGCTGCGCGGACATGGCGACCGAGTCTATCTCCATACCGAGAAAAGAGATCCTCTGCACGGGGCAAAGTTTGCTCTTCTCCCAGTTGACCCGAAGGCCCAGACGGGCTAGGTGCCGGAGCACAAGGTCTCTGTGTTCGCCAACCTGATCTCGAGAGTGAGCTAATATTAGCCAGTCGTCGAGATAATTCAGGATGCGAACCCCGTGTTCGCGTAGGGGAACAAGGGCTGCCTCGACGACCTTCGTAAAGACGCGAGGAGACAGAGCCAACCCGAATGGGAGAACCGCGTACTGGTATGCCTGCCCCTCGAAAGCAAACCGAAGAAACGGTCTGTGTCGAGGTAAAATGGAGACATGAAAGTAGGCGTCCTTCAGGTCGATCGCTGCAAACCAATCCTGTGGCCGCACGCATTCGAAAATGCGTTTGGCCGTGAGCATCTTGAACGGCAGCCTGTGAAGGGAGCGGTTCAAGACGCGCAAGTCCAGGATTGGCCGTAACCCACCGGTTTTCTTGGGGACAATGAAGTAGGGGCTGTAGAACCCTGACCTCATCTCGGCTGGAGGGACAGCCTCGATTGCACCCTTCGCCAGCAGGGTAGCAACCTCCGCTCTCATGACCGGGGCATTGCCACCGACCATAGTAAAGCGGACTCCCCTGAAGCGGGGAGGAGACCGTGCGAACTGAATCGCATAGCCGAGCCTGATAGTTCGGGCGACCCAACGGGACAGATTGGGGAGCTCTAACCAAGCCCCCAAAAACTGATCCAGCGGAATCATCCGAGCCACAGGCGTCCCCCCGGAGGGGCAGCGAGGCGGAGTGACCGGCACAGGCAAGGGTGGCATAGCGGCCCTGAGCGTGTGCACGGCCAAGCTCCGCGCCCTGACAGAGGAGACCAGGGAAGGACCAGCGTTCCACGGGGGTCTGCTCTGCCAGGGGTCTGGCGATAGAGGGGGATGAGAGTGGTGTGGTCCGGGGACGGCACGCACTGTCATCCTCGCCCTCAGAGACAGAGGAGGACGAGAGTGGCGAGGCACGGGGGCGTCGCGCACTGTCATCCGGCTCTGTGTGCTCAGTGATGGACATTTCGGTTCTTTCTTTAACCACATTAGGGTGCTGCCCACCCGTGGGTGAGCAGCGGGGAGTGGAGAACAAAAGATTCTCCCCCGGCCCTCCACCGGGGGAAGGAGGGGGCCTGCAACCGCCTCCTGTGAAAAAACCGACACCATCACTGAGCAGCCCGTCTCAGGAGCGCCGCTTGGCCTGGCGTTTAGCGGGGCGCGGGGCCTGAGGGGGCTGGGACGCCTTCCTGCGGCTTCCTCCACGACGCGGCCCGGGTGAAGGCTGCTGCTGGGGCCGTGCGGGAGGGGCGGGAGCCGCGGGAGGGCGCCCTCGGCGGCGAGCAGGCTGAGGCGTCTGTGCCGACGGCTGGGTGGAGGCAGCAGCTGGCCGTCGGGGCAGAATGTGTTTAATCGCCTCAGACTGCTTCTGTGCGGTTGAAAACTGCTGGGCGAAGTCTTCAACCGCTCCGCCGAAGAGGCCGGCCTGGGATATGGGAGCGTCGAGCAGACGAGTCCGCTCAACGTCGCGCATATCGGCCAGGTTCAGCCAAAGGTGACGCTCCTGGACCACATTAGTGGCCATCACCTGACCCAGGGAGCGTGAGGCCACTTTCGTCGCCCGGAGAGCGAGGTCAGTGGCGGCACGCAGTTCGTCAAACGTCCCTGGGTCAGTCCTGCCCTCGTGCATGTCTCTGAGCAGCTGGGCCTGGTAGACCTGCAAGGTGCTCATCGCATGCAGGGCAGCAGCCGCCTGTCCTGCAGCTCTGTGAGACCTCGCCACCATAGATGACGAGAATCTACAGGCCTTGGACGGGTGCTTAGGATTGCCACGAGAGGAGGCGCTCTGAGGACACAGTTGCATCGCAACAGAGCACTCCACCGGGGGAATCCCAGTGTACCCATGGGCAGCTGCGCCATCGAGGGGAGGAAAGGCGGAGAAAGCTGACGAGCGTTCACGGGAGGTCAAAGGAGCCTTCCATGATCTCGACAGCTCTTCATGCAGCTCCGGGAAGAAAGGAATTGGGGTTGGCTGAGGCCGTGAGGCGGCAGCCGCACCCAAAAACCAATCGTCCAGCCGCGAGCGCTCGGGGCAGGGCGGAGGGTTCCACTCTAGCCCGATGCTCACGGCTGCCCGGGACAGCATGGCTGTCATCTCGGGATCCGACACGGGCAACGCTGGGACTCCCGAAGGAGGCAACGCAGCCGCATCCTCACTTCCCGAAGACTCGAGCCCACCTTGTGATGCCGCGATCGACATCGTGTCATCCTCTGGAGCGCCGAATGAAACACGCGGGGCTTCCGAAGAAGGACCCGTCTGAGTCACCGCGGCACTCGCGGGTTGCAACACAGCGGAGGGGGGCGTGGTCCGAGGACGCATCGTCGGATTGCTCCACACCGTCACCCTCAGATCACCCTGTCCCCCAGCCGAACTACCACCCCTCGTGGAGGAAGCAGAACGGGTGGTGGACGCGGGGACTCTCACTGAAAGATCATTGAGTCTTAATCTAAGTGTTGCGATGGTCATGTTCCCACAGAAGGAACATGAGTCATCCACGAGCGCTGCTTTAGCGTGTTCAAAGCCCAGACAGACAAAGCAGCGCTCGTGCCCATCAGAAGATGACAGATAACGACCGCAACCAGAAGAACACGGGCGAGACATCTTTAAAAAGACGTGCCACGTGCAGCTCTTTTAGGAGAGGAAAAACTCTGCAATGCTGAGGCGACCAGGGAGAAAACACAAAGTCAGGCAGACCACTGCACAGATCGCAGGCAATGTGAAGACTCGCTGGATACCGCCGTCACACCAACACTGGAGAGTTCGCTCGTCTCGAAGAGGTGAGTCACTTGTAAACTCAGTTGTGGCTGTGGAGTGAAGAGGTTCTCTTGGCTCCGAAGCGAAAACATGATCTGCTGTTGCAGGTGTCTCTCCTTAAATACTCACGCGGTGAGGCGGAGATACATTATGCAAATTCCGCAGACCCATGGCATTTCTTTGCCATTGGCTCGTTTTTTAATACTCGAAGAGGATTGGCTTTCTGGCGAAACCCCCATTCTCCGTCATCCGACGTAACTCGGAGTGACTACGAAAGGGAACTAATGCTTCCCATAGGAACATTTTCCTGGTTGCATTCGGTGACGCATTCTCCGTGTTCATTAGTTTACGATCTGTCTAACACTCCCGTCTAATAGGTTATTAGACAGAACTGTTATACAAAGAAAGAAGACAGTAATGAAAAGGTAATAGCGTGTACTGTGTGGTTGATGTCCAGTGTTTGCTAGCGGAGCAGAAATACATAATCATGTTTGGCTTGGTCTCCTCAAAGTTGCGTTGGATTTTCTCACTAACATGTTAAGTGGTCCATCTATCACTATTTTCAATGTTCGCAGAGTTGGTTTGTCGAGTATATTTACAGGCTATAATCTGTGTGTATTTTTATTTATTTTTTATAAATGGCGGTGCTGGTGTTTCGCGTCCATTCGGCCAATCAGCGAACACTAACATCTCGGATAGTTCCTATAGTAAACTAAATGAGTTCCTCCAAAAGGAGTTATTATTAGGAGTTATTGTAGCACCTTCAAACCCCTTAAGTGTAACCGGCCCACCGGTGGGCCCAAATCCATTACATTTTTAAAACCGTAATATCCTATACTAAACCTAAACTAATCTTGACAGACTATATATCATTTGAAAGCTTACAATCTCTAGTTTCCATATTTGGTGATTGATTTTCTAAATAAATTACAGAGGAGCCGTAATTTATCAATTTGAAACAAGAATATTTTCATACTCCTAAGGCGTGTTTAGACCTTTATTTTGAAATAGTGATGAACATGAAAAATCATGAAGGAAGGGTAGAAACCTCAGTTTGTTTTCATGCCAAGAGTTCAAAAGATAGCATCCATTCAATTATTTTAGAAAAAAAGGTCTGATTTTTTTCTTTTTTAAATATAAAGAAAAAAATGATAGATTTACTATTTGTTGCAGGAAGCTATAACGCACATGCGTGTTCTTTTTATGTGTTTCTTAGAGGTTGAATTCATATCAAAATCTGCCAAACTTCTCATATTACTTCTGAATAGGATGTCTACTTCATAAATTGTATGAAAATTGTGGAAATAATGGTTCAGATCACTCAAAACACATGGAAATGGAGGCGCCCTTATATGGGCAGTAATGGAGTCTGGTTGTGCCCTAGTGAAAAAGTTCAGTACTGCGTACAAACAAAATCTTACTGAAAGCTCATTTTTTGAGATATCAACCTAAAATTTGAAACACAACTTGTTCAGATTTTTGGCTTTGATTTTTTTTGCAGTTTTAGAGTCGCCCAGGTTTTGAAAATATATATTTTATATAAAATAAGAATAATAAAATTTTTTACATTGTACATTTTCATAAACTCAAACTTCTATAACTTTTTTTTTGTTTCACTTTCTCAATTCATTTCACTTCTACAAAAATCGGCTAAATGTCTTCTTTAAAACGAGACCAATCTTACGTCTATATTCCGAAGCATTCTTGAATTACAACCATTTAAGTTCGAAATGTGCCTTTTCATGTATATTCAAAAAAAAGGGGGTGACACTTGAAGGGTACCCCACCCTAAACCTAACCGATAGTGTTCACAAAAACAAACACAAGATAAAAACACAATTGCTGAAGCATCTTTTATGGAAACTGGTGTTTCCCGGGACTCGTACAGTGTTGTACCAGCTGAGCTAACAGCGAGTTTACTTCACAGAAAGCCATGCATATGGAGCTGTTTATGTGAGGCAAATATCATTAGTTTACAAATCATGCACTATGCTAATACTGTTTTGAGGTTATAATATAGTGTTGTGCAAAAATAACCGATGATTTGAACAGGAATAAGAGTTGCAGGTGTTTTACAGCCACTAGTGTTCATTTCTGTGATGAAAGACACACTGTACTCTGTGCAAGGCATCTGTCTTCTGCTTCAGTGTCGTACGCTGCTCTCGGTCTTGTTTTATTCATCTGTGAATCTATGAGCATTGAATCAATCACCCTGCCCAGTGCCATGACTCTCAGCTAATAGAGCAGAGAAGAGCTGCTCTCTAAAGCCCTGCGAGACACGTCCTCCTCCTCCTTTTACCGTGAGGATCCAGCACATAATGACACACCAGCAGACACTAATAACTGGGAAGTTACACTCGTGCTTTTAGGAAACACGGGCTGACTGCTCCCTCAAAGCACTTCAGCCTTCAGAGGAAAACTCACAAACCTACACTGACATTTTGTGTTAGTACAATCAACTTGGATTTTTAAGTCATTTCAACTTAATTTACATTAAACTGACTTAAAAAAAATGAGTTGAATCTACTCACTGAAATAACTCTAAGGCCATGTCCACATGGTTTCGTTTGAAAACGCATCTTTTTCTCTCCGGTTTGTCCTTCCGTCCGCACTGAGACGGCGTTATTAATAATGAAAACTAACCTTTTTCTTGTAAACTTTCTAACCTCCCCAACTCAATCCCAATTTTCTATCTAAATTTTTCAATTGGCACACGTGAAATTCTGCAAATTGAATTTTATCACTTATACCATCTATTTAGATGTGACCAGTCACTAGAAAATTTTGAGTTGGGACGTTAGAAATAAATTTGGAAAAATTTGAAAACGTTGTAGTGTGTACTGTGAAACCGATGACGTAAGTTTAGTCACGTGACTCATGTTGTACCAATAGATATTCATGTTTATACCGGTATTGTTTCTGTTATGTGCTATTCACTTTCACACTTTTGCTAAAATATGTTACTTCATATCACAGTCCTGCAAAGAAGACTGTCATACACTCACATTTGCTGTCCTGGGGAAATACATGAGAGCAGTCGCGTTTCAGACCAAACATGGTGAGACGCATCAGTCAACCCTGAGATATTTTGCTAAATAAAATTATCCTGTCAGAAAAATTCATTTTTTTATTTATTTTTTCCGTCTGTATCATCTCAGTGAGCTTTTGTGAGGTTTTACGCATGCGCTGTAAGGTGACTTTAGCGTTTTACAAAAGTCTCTGATTGGAAACGCTAGTGTGGACGGAGAGCGTTTATAAACGAAAACGCTCTTTTCAAATGGATTAATGTAGACGTAGCCTTATTTTGATGAGTTACATCAATGTAAAACCATACTGTATGCTATTTTAACTTATTGATCACATCATTTTTTACAGTGTACTGGAATATGCAGCAGAAATGGGAATAACAGGTCCATGTGAGTGTAGGAATGATGTTAATATCTGGCAACCCCACGATCTTCCATGTATTCCCCTTACGGCACACCTCTCCCCTCAAACTCCCTCAAGCGTTCATTACCGGCCAGCCTAAACCCGTCCGCCAATTAATAACCGTGACAAGCCCAAGAGAGACCTGGACTTCCTGTGTGCGCATGCAAGAGGAAATTGTTGGTGGCCAAGAACTTAATTGGACTGTGTGTTCAGCCGACTGCCAGAGTTATTTATAACGCTGAGGATACGCCCCTCGGTCTGTCTCTGGGAAGAGCTTCATTGTCCCTTTCTCAGGTACACACACACACACACACACACATGTGTTCACTACAACACTATTGTGCAATTAAACAGACAACACAGGACAGTACAACTGATCCATTTGCAATTTCTAGAAACACCTTCCAGTAACTTCAAAACATCTAAGCTGGCACAGTTTTAAGATTACTGAAGAAAAATATATGTTTTCCATAAACGGGGTGTACTTTAATAAATACATTTTGAAAGGGTTTTTAAAATTCAGTAGAGAAAATGTTACATTATTTATACAGTTTTACTGATACTACCACCCCTCCCCCACTATATTTTTTTATTTGATTTTTTATTTGATTCTAAAACTGGGAGAAAATCACAGCTGTAAAAAAGGTTATGTTCCAAAATTTGAGGTTGATATCTCAATAAAATTGCTTTTAAATTCAAATAATACAATATTGCCAAAGCTTGGAATACATAGAATGATAATAAAAACATCAAAATAAAAGAAGAAAATATTATAACATAATTTCAATTTAAATAAACAGTGTAACAAATTAGAACATGTGTGAACTTTGTAAGAAGCTTTTAGTCAAATTTAGCATGGGCGCAGAAGCAAACGTTTCCAATAGAGGAAATTGGTCTCAGTTATCAACGGCACTGAAAATGAAATCAGACGACTTCAGGATTATTAGTGCTGTAATATTGTTGTAGTAATCAATTTTTTTTTTTTTTTACACAGTGATGGATATTAAAATAATAAACTGGTATGATTTTTAAAAACAGTTGCAATCAATATTTTGTCCACACCAATTCATGTGGCGAAAAGCCATTAATAAGTGGTATGATTACCATTATCCCTGACAGTCTCCATATTACAATAATATAACGCAATCATGACTTTGTCACGCAATTCTGACTTTTTAAAACGCAATTGCGTGTTTATATCACACAATTTTTACATTTTTTCTCTCGATTGTGAGATATAAAGTCCAATATAAGGAAAAAAAAGACTGACTTTTTATATAACTTTATATCTCACAATTCTGACTTTATAACACGCAATTGCGAGTTTATATCTCTTTTTTTCTCTTTTTTCTGACTTTATATCTCACAATTCTGACTTTATAACACGCAATTGCGAGTTTATATCTCTTTTTTTCTCTTTTTTCTGACTTTATATCTCACAATTCTGACTTTATAACACGCAATTGCGAGTTTATATCTCTTTTTTTCTCTTTTTTCTGACTTTATATCTCACAATTCTGACTTTATAACACGCAATTGCGAGTTTATATCTCTTTTTTTATCTTTTTTCTGACTTTATATCTCACAATTCGGACTTTATAACACGCAATTGCGAGTTTATATCTCTTTTTTTCTCTTTTTTCTGACTTTATATCTCACAATTCTGACTTTATAACACGCAATTGCGAGTTTATATCTCTTTTTTTCTCTTTTTTCTCACTTTATATCTCACAATTCTGACTTTATAACACGCAATTGCGAGTTTATATCTCTTTTTTATCTTTTTTCTGACTTTATATCTCACAATTCTGACTTTATAACACACAATTGCGAGTTTATATCTCTTTTTCTCTTTTTTCTGACTTTATATCTCACAATTCTGACTTTATAACACGCAATTGCGAGTTTATATCTCTTTTTTTCTCTTTTTTCTGACTTTATATCTCACAATTCGGACTTCATAACACGCAATTGCGAGTTTATATCTCTTTTTTTCTCTTTTTTCTGACTTTATATCTCACAATTCGGACTTTATAACACGCAATTGCGAGTTTATATCTCTTTTTTTCTCTTTTTTCTGACTTTATATCTCACAATTCGGACTTTATAACACGCAATTGCGAGTTTATATCTCTTTTTTTCTCTTTTTTCTGACTTTATATCTCACAATTCTGACTTTATAACACGCAATTGCGAGTTTATATCTCTTTTTTTCTCTTTTTTCTGACTTTATATCTCACAATTCGGACTTCATAACACGCAATTGCGAGTTTATATCTCTTTTTTCTCTTTTTTCTGACTTTATATCTCACAATTCTGACTTTATAACACGCAATTGCGAGTTTATATCTCTTTTTTCTGACTTTATATCTCACAATTCGGACTTTATAACACGCAATTGCGAGTTTATATCTCTTTTTTTCTCTTTTTTCTGACTTTATATCTCACAATTCGGACTTCATAACACGCAATTGCGAGTTTATATCTCTTTTTTTCTCTTTTTTCTGACTTTATATCTCACAATTCTGACTTTATAACACACAATTGCGATTTTATATCTCTTTTTTTCTCTTTTTTCTGACTTTATATCTCACAATTCTGACTTTATAACACGCAATTGCGAGTTTATATCTCTTTTTTTCTCTTTTTTCTGACTTTATATCTCACAATTCTGACTTTATAACACGCAATTGCGAGTTTATATCTCTTTTTTTCTCTTTTTTCTGACTTTATATCTCACAATTCGGACTTCATAACACGCAATTGCGAGTTTATATCTCTTTTTTCTCTTTTTTCTGACTTTATATCTCACAATTCTGACTTTATAACACGCAATTGCGAGTTTATATCTCTTTTTTCTGACTTTATATCTCACAATTCGGACTTTATAACACGCAATTGCGAGTTTATATCTCTTTTTTTCTCTTTTTTCTGACTTTATATCTCACAATTCGGACTTCATAACACGCAATTGCGAGTTTATATCTCTTTTTTTCTCTTTTTTCTGACTTTATATCTCACAATTCTGACTTTATAACACACAATTGCGATTTTATATCTCTTTTTCTCTTTTTTCTGACTTTATATCTCACAATTCGGACTTTATAACACACAATTGCAAGTTTATATCTCTTTTTTATCTTTTTTCTGACTTTATATCTCACAATTCGGACTTTATAACACACAATTGCGATTTTATATCTCTTTTTCTCTTTTTTCTGACTTTATATCTCACAATTCTGACTTTATAACACGCAATTGCGAGTTTATATCTCTTTTTTTCTCTTTTTTCTGACTTTATATCTCACAATTCGGACTTTATAACACGCAATTGCGAGTTTATATCTCTTTTTTTCTCTTTTTTCTGACTTTATATCTCACAATTCTGACTTTATAACACGCAATTGCGAGTTTATATCTCTTTTTTTCTCTTTTTTCTGACTTTATATCTCACAATTCTGACTTCATAACACGCAATTGCGAGTTTATATCTCTTTTTTCTCTTTTTTCTGACTTTATATCTCACAATTCTGACTTTATAACACGCAATTGCGAGTTTATATCTCTTTTTTTCTCTTTTTTCTGACTTTATATCTCACAATTCTGACTTTATAACACGCAATTGCGAGTTTATATCTCTTTTTTTCTCTTTTTTCTGACTTTATATCTCACAATTCTGACTTTATAACACGCAATTGCGAGTTTATATCTCTTTTTTTCTCTTTTTTCTGACTTTATATCTCACAATTCGGACTTCATAACACGCAATTGCGAGTTTATATCTCTTTTTTTCTCTTTTTTCTGACTTTATATCTCACAATTCTGACTTTATAACACGCAATTGCGAGTTTATATCTCTTTTTTTTCTCTTTTTTCTGACTTTATATCTCACAATTCGGACTTCATAACACGCAATTGCGAGTTTATATCTCTTTTTTTCTCTTTTTTCTGACTTTATATCTCACAATTCTGACTTTATAACACGCAATTGCGAGTTTATATCTCTTTTTTTCTCTTTTTTCTGACTTTATATCTCACAATTCTGACTTTATAACACGCAATTGCGAGTTTATATCTCTTTTTTCCTCTTTTTTCTGACTTTATATCTCACAATTCTGACTTTATAACACGCAATTGCGAGTTTATATCTCTTTTTTTCTCTTTTTTCTGACTTTATATCTCACAATTCTGACTTTATAACACGCAATTGCGAGTTTATATCTCTTTTTTTTCTCTTTTTTCTGACTTTATATCTCACAATTCGGACTTCATAACACGCAATTGCGAGTTTATATCTCTTTTTTCTGACTTTATATCTCACAATTCGGACTTTATAACACGCAATTGCGAGTTTATATCTCTTTTTTTCTCTTTTTTCTGACTTTATATCTCACAATTCGGACTTCATAACACGCAATTGCGAGTTTATATCTCTTTTTTTCTCTTTTTTCTGACTTTATATCTCACAATTCGGACTTTATAACACGCAATTGCGAGTTTATATCTCTTTTTTCTGACTTTATATCTCACAATTCGGACTTTATAACACGCAATTGCGAGTTTATATCTCTTTTTTTCTCTTTTTTCTGACTTTATATCTCACAATTCTGACTTTATAACACGCAATTGCGAGTTTATATCTCTTTTTTTCTCTTTTTTCTGACTTTATATCTCACAATTCTGACTTTATAACACGCAATTGCGAGTTTATATCTCTTTTTTTCTCTTTTTTCTGACTTTATATCTCACAATTCTGACTTTATAACACGCAATTGCGAGTTTATATCTCTTTTTTTCTCTTTTTTCTGACTTTATATCTCACAATTCTGACTTTATAACACGCAATTGCGAGTTTATATCTCTTTTTTTCTCTTTTTTCTGACTTTATATCTCACAATTCTGACTTTATAACACGCAATTGCGAGTTTATATCTCTTTTTTTCTCTTTTTTTCTGACTTTATATCTCACAATTCTGACTTTATAACACGCAATTGCGAGTTTATATCTCTTTTTTTCTCTTTTTTCTGACTTTATATCTCACAATTCGGACTTTATAACACGCAATTGCGAGTTTATATCTCTTTTTTTCTGACTTTATATCTCACAATTCTGACTTTATAACACGCAATTGCGAGTTTATATCTCTTTTTTTCGACTTTATATCTCACAATTCGGACTTTATAACACGCAATTGCAAGTTTATATCTCTTTTTTATCTTTTTTCTGACTTTATATCTCACAATTCGGACTTTATAACACACAATTGCGATTTTATATCTCTTTTTCTCTTTTTTCTGACTTTATATCTCACAATTCTGACTTTATAACACGCAATTGCGAGTTTATATCTCTTTTTTTCTCTTTTTTCTGACTTTATATCTCACAATTCGGACTTCATAACACGCAATTGCGAGTTTATATCTCTTTTTTTCTCTTTTTTCTGACTTTATATCTCACAATTCTGACTTTATAACACGCAATTGCGAGTTTATATCTCTTTTTTTCTCTTTTTTCTGACTTTATATCTCACAATTCTGACTTTATAACACGCAATTGCGAGTTTATATCTCTTTTTTTCTCTTTTTTCTGACTTTATATCTCACAATTCTGACTTTATAACACGCAATTGCGAGTTTATATCTCTTTTTTTCTCTTTTTTCTGACTTTATATCTCACAATTCTGACTTTATAACACGCAATTGCGAGTTTATATCTCTTTTTTTCTCTTTTTTCTGACTTTATATCTCACAATTCTGACTTCATAACACGCAATTGCGAGTTTATATCTCTTTTTTCTGACTTTATATCTCACAATTCTGACTTTATAACACGCAATTGCAAGTTTATATCTCTTTTTTCTGACTTTATATCTCACAATTCGGACTTTATAACACGCAATTGATAGTTTATATCTCTTTTTTTTCTGACTTTATATCTCACAATTCTGACTTTATAACACGCAATTGCGAGTTTATATCTCTTTTTTTCGACTTTATATCTCACAATTCTGACTTTATAACACGCTTTATAACATGAGATAAAAAAGATGTAAACTCGCAATTGTGAGAAAAAAAGTCAGAATTGTGAGAAAAAAAGTCAGAATTGTGAGATAAAAAGTCGCAATTACCTTTTTTATTTCTCATTCTGTGGCGGAAACGAGTTTCTTTAGATTTTGGATTAAACAAACTCCTAAACAATCAGGATTCTAGAAACAAACAGTGTGAATGGAAAATGTGCTTCACATCTGAAGCAAGGACAAAGTGAATGCAAAGAGAAACTGGTTCTTTTTCAGTCGGTTCACTGTTGACAACCCGAGTAAAGTCTAATGTGAAGCCCTGCATGACCTCAAAGCTGATAGAAGCCACAAAACTCTGTTTCATGTTGTATTTTGTAGCAGAACCCACAGCCGATAGCTAGGAAGACTAATGTACAGCGCAGGTAGACTGTATCCATGACAGTTTAATAACCGAGAGCAGAGAGATCTCTATAACTCCCACTCCAGGCCGAGTGAACCTCTCTGCGGGTTTGATGCGTCTAGACTCCCACAAGCCCTCGCACACGGGGAAACTCTCGCTGTACATTTAGAGAGACACACCCGAGATACACATATCAATACGCCAGTTTCGAAAGTGAGAAAAGAAAAGCAGAAAGTTCTCTCTGGTTTCCTTTCGCTGGGATGTGTGGTTACACAATGCGACACTCTCTCGTGCTTGTTTTCCGTATAACAATGCACTTCTAAGCATCTGCAAGTTTGATTTCCATTAAGAGTTACTCAAGGGGAAGGACAGAAACTGCAAAGATGCAAAAAACACACAAAAAAACAGTTTCCGAGAACAGTTTGTGTGGCGATCTGTGCATGTTTTCCATGGTGTTTATGAGCATTTGTTTTGGTATGTGTGATTGATCTGTGTTGAGTTTCTTTCATTTAACTTCAGACTTCAGTGTTGGGGAAGATAAGATAATATGTGGTTAAACTACAGTCAAACTATTTAACTATTTATTTTTAAGAGTTTCTCAAGGGGAGGGACAGAAACTGCAAAGAAAAACAGCAAAAAGAAAAAAAAAAGCAGTTTCCGAGAACAGTTTGTGTGCAGTTTGCTTGGGCGATCTGTGCAAGTTTTCCATGGTGTTTATGAGCATTTGTTGGGTGCGTCAAGTTCAAGTTCAAGTGCTTTATTGTCATTCCAGCCATACAGCAATAGTGTACAGCGGAACGAAATTGCGTTTCTCTAAGCTCAAATGTGCAAAGCAGGTACAAGCATTAATAAGAAAAGCAAACAAGGGTAGTGCAAGAAGGACAACAACAGGCAGACATTATACACAATACACAGACCAAATATAAGACAATCAAAACTAAATATATACTGAAATTACACATCAATTATATAAAGAAATTTAAAAAAAGAGAAAAAAAAAAATTATATAAACCAACAGCCAGCATATCTGTGTGTTTTAATGTGAGTTAAGTATTGTAATAGCCTGTGGGAAGAAGCTATTCCTCCGTCTTGTGATTGATCTGTGTTGAGTTTCTGTGATTTAACTTCATACATTTCTCATTAAAAATAATCATATGACAAGAGTGTTGGGGAAGATAAGATAAAATGTGGTTAAACTACCATTAAAGTGTTTCAAAAAATGAGCAAACTGAAGCTGAAATAGCAGATACCATTAAAACCAATAAGGGTTTCAATTACTGTTTCAGACTTAAACACAGTTTAACTACAACAAGTAATATAACAAATAAAATAACTTGTTTACATGTAATTAATGATTTAATTATGAAGTAGATCAGCTAAATGAATCTGAATGAATTGATTTGCTAAATTAAATCAGAGTTGATTTATGAGAGGTGTTTTTACAGGCACATTAATACGTACCTAAAGGTAGTACTATGGACCTTTTTTTTTAGTTTAAAAAAAAAAAGGTACAAAGATGTCCCTTTAAGGGTACTGCCCCAGTGACAAGCTGTTGCACCCCAAAAGGTACAATTCTTTACAGCTTGTTTTTCTCAGTGTATTGATCACTGGTCCTAATGAGAGATTCTGAGGCAGTCTGATGATGAGGAATGTGTTTTATTGTATTTGCTAAATGTCAAGGCACTCGTGTGTGCAGGTGTTATGGCCCACACCAGCTCATTTACTGTGGCCGTCGCTAAAGCTCAATTCATTATAAGTGAATCAGGGCACAGAGTACAGAGCTTGCGGTCTTTCGACCGAGCGAGCCGGAGCGATAGAAGAAAAAGACATCGCAAAGACATTCATCCGCATTCACGAGACACGTCTATGACTGGCTGTGTTGGGCTCGTACTCAAAAAACTCATTTATTACTCATTACTCGTTTCAAAAGTAACATTATTACTTTATTTTTTTTATTTACTTCTTACTTCCTCCACTCTAAAATATCTTGGGTTATTTTTTTCTACCCAAATCCTTGGTTGAGCCTTTTGGGTCATTTTTTTTTTTTTTTTTTAGTGTTTGGGTAGTTTTTGTGTAACCCAGATCCTGAGTCAGATGTAGAAACCCAATGTTTGGGTAGTTTTTGTGTTACCCAGATCCTGAGTTAGACGTAACAACTCAGTGTTTGGGTAGTTTTTGTGTTACCCAGATCCTGAGTCAGATGTAGCAACCCAATGTTTGGGTAGTTTTTGTGTTACCTAGATCCTGAGTCAGATGTAGAAACCCAATGTTTGGGTAGTTTTTGTGTTACCCAGATCCTGGGTCAGATGTAACAACCCAGTGTTTGGGTAGTTTGTGTTACCCAGATCCTGAGTTAGATGTAACAACTCAGTGTTTGGGTAGTTTTTGTGTTACCCAACCTGAGTCAGACGTAACAACCCTGGATTTGAGTTATTTACAGTATATCGCAGTTTTTTTTGCGACCTCTTCTGGAGAGAGCAGTGCAGCTCCGATAAAGTGGTGCGTGTCTTCAGTAAAATACAGGTTTGTGTTCATTTTTAGTTACAGTTATTGTTCTGTATATCGTTTAGTTTTATGCAAAGCAACATACAGGGGTGCGATGTGAGTCATCGAAACGAGTGTCGCGTTTTCACATGATGGACGAGTTCAAACATGTTGTCAGAAGTGTACACTGATTGTTTATGAACAGGTTATGGAGTCACAGGATATTTCGGCGGTCTGAAGTTAGAAGTTCCTCGGCTGAACACGACACGAGCTCCGGCACAGGATCCAGCGCCGTTACACTGGACACAGCACAATAGAGACACTATGCCAGTCAACCCCTATTTCTTAAAACTACTACCAAATTAATATGCTCTGCTCACATATGATGTGCATTCACTGACAATAGTGCAGGAAGAGGGTTTGTGGCTCTGCTCGCTCTTGTCCACCTGTGCTTTAGCCTGTCTCCTGCTGTCTCTACACCCGTCCCATCATCCTCCAGGTGAAGCTGTCTGGGTCTCAGAGAGGCGCAGGCCACAACAGGAACAGGGCTTGTGCAACGAGATCACGGGAGACATTCATCTAGCTAAATAATATAGATACAAAACACTTCACACTGCAAGACAATCTCTCTCCATTTGTTCTCGGGGAGTTTTTAAGGTGATGGAAGAAAACAAGAGCCGAGCTTCAAAGTGATAGTGTCCCAGACTGGGATCACAGGGGAGGATTATCAGACTGTGAATGAAACACTAAGCATTGCTTTTATGAGATGATGAAGAACACACTGCACCTTGAGTGGTAGAACAGCTTGTCACTGGGGCAGTATTAAATAAGATGATATTTAAATGCTTGGTTTTATTGCATAGTGCAATGTAATACAATGATGACTAGACATTCCTCAAAAGCCAGATTAATTATATTTAATATTCACATTTTAACATGATTTTACTGAGACATGCAGTGCTGATTACATGTGATCAGATTACAAAATTTAAGTACTTGCAATTAGATTATATTACATTTTAATATACTTGTAATCAGACTATAGTGACTTTTTTATTGATTACATAATTACATATTGTTCATACAACGGCAGTAAATTGTTTATAATTTAACGATTCTCCCAAATTAAAACTTTTCCTTTCTAAAAAAAGCATATTGCTTATATAAGCTTATATAAATTGCACACACAGACACTAGTCAGGTGTCTATAATTACATGGATAATTGAGAGACCACAAGGCATTTGATCATTGACGAACACATTAATTATTGTTTGAATTATCACTGAGTGAGTCATTTATCCATGCATGGCTATGTCTTTGGAAGGTTTCTGTCTTTCAAATGCAAAATTTAATTATTATAATTTGTATTATTTCAAAATGATTTATTTAATTAATAGCTTTTCATGAAACTCACGAACCCCAGTCTGAGAAACCCTGACGAAATGTGATGTTTAATGCACTTCATGTTGTTGATAACAAAGAATATATTTTATTTTTCTCTGTATTTTTATATCTATATGGTACAAGTTTATTCTATTCAATACAAACTGATAAACAAATTCAAAAGTAATCTAAAAGTAATCAGATTATATTACCTTAAATGTGTAATGTAATGGATTACTTAAAAAAACTAAGATTTTTGTCATGGCAGACACACACACACACACACACGTGGCATAACTCTATTTCGTTATCCAGTGTGCAGCTGAAAAGTCATTAAAATTCTGAAGCCTCGTTTCTTTGATGAACGCACCACTGATCATCAGAAGAGCTGATTGCCTTTCAACCAAATCAAGAGTTCAGAAGATTCAGTGTTTCCTGAAATAATCAATGACATAGCGGAAGTTTCAGAGCAATCGCTTCCACACAGTGTTTTAAGTTTTATGCATCAAAACACCAAACCACAAACTAATGGTTTTCATGAGGGAGAGATGGACAGAAAGAACATTAGGAGAAAGAAAATAGAGCTGGGAATCGGTATGTAAATTAATTACATGATATGCTGATTAATTATTTAATTATTCACAGTTTTGCGCATATCACATACAGTATCACCACATATAATTTTCAATAAGATCATTAACTGCAGAATTTACTCTTTGTCTTTAGGTTTCCTCCATTAAATGTAAATTTACTTTTTTTTTTTAAGTTAGCATCTATTGAACGGAATTAACATCCTGAAAGCTTAAAAAATGCCATTTCGCTTTTTTATTAATCATCCCAAAATGTACTTTTGAAGTATAGGCCAAATGGGAAAGACAAGTCTCTGCTCAGTTACATGTTTTAAAACGTATTAAAAAAACGTCAAAGTGATCAGAGCTCATGAATTTATTGGGCTGCTTGAAATCTGACATCGCAGCTGAGATTTCACAGGCATCATTTACACATTCCATCGCTCATAATTAAAAATGTCACGCTCACTTTGGAGCACTAACATACTGTCTGATGGAATAATAACAGCAATTGTTGGACATTTGTCAGGAAGTGATAAAACTGCTTGTCAAAAGTGAAGTGCTGAACATGAGATGACATAAACTGAATTATTATTCACAGATGCTATAAGCTTCACAGATGCTGCGCAAAGTTTTGGGGTTTACAGTTAAAAATGTAGCCTTTTTACTGACATGTTGTCATAAGAAGAATTGATCAATGATTACCAGCAAAGTCCCAATGGGCCTTGATGTAACAGTTCATTTCAAGTAAGCAATAATGAACGGAATAACTTTTGCTAGAGTAAATTCGTCAAGAGCAGTCAATGAGTGAAGCGTTAGATTGATTCAGATGAAGAACTCGTGAGTTTGAGAGCATTCGTTTTATTGTCGGACTAACTCTCATTAATTTGCAACGACATGTCAACAGTCAAGAGTTGCACGTTCAAAGTACTACAAGGTATTCATGCTCCACAAATATATATTACAGTGTATAACCTATACAGCCTTCAGCTACCTACACCTGACATCCTACAGTATGTTTCCAACATCCTCAGTACTTTAGGTTAAACCACTACATGTCTTTCCTTTCGGTCTTCTGTTTCACATTAGATAAGAAGCTGCTCTGGAAATCCCAAACACAATGCTAGCCGGACCCACAAACCCTGAGTTTGGTCTGCTGTGTGTTATTCCAAAGGGTTGGTTGTTTATCCAGGTCCAGGTATACTCTGTTGATAGATGGTGTAACTATATTATGATTGGGGGAAATCACCTTTCTGCAACGAATAGTTAAAAATAGAAAATGTTCTAGTGATCATTCTGATATATTAGAAAGCAAGGTGGCCAGTAACCAATATAAAGCTGATAGATAATATTATACGATTTAATGTAAAGCTGCATTCAGTAACTTTTTTTTTCTCCAAAATTTACACAATTTATATAATAAGCGAGTACATCATGAATCCATTTTCCAAACCGTGTTTTTGTCTTATCCTGAATCACTACAGTACATTTATAATAAGTGTTTATATTGGGGCTATTTTAGACTGGTTCGGGTCGGCACCACTGTGGAGTAGCCCAGTACCTGCTTGACTCGACATAGACATAAACAGAGAGAAGAAGCTCCGGCTACAACATTCTTCCGCAAGACGGATGCAGTTCTGTTTATTAACCGTTAGAGCGCCAAATGTTACAGACTGCAGCTTGTTTTGTGACGAGTTCAGAGTTGATCTGATTTTTTTGTTGTCACCATTGTTGAGATTCATACGCTGATTCTTGATGAGTCTTTATGACCCTGTCAAAACATTTTCTGCGTACTTCATACACTTTTTCAGAGTATCACATCACTGTAGGAATTTTTGCATTAGTACTGGCATGAAAAATTAACAACTGTTATTAAACAATTTAATCAGAGTGGTAGAAGCAAATCAGGCCACATGATGATGACTATAAAAAGTGACCAACATTATCTGATCAGTTTCTCTTTTTTGCCATAACAAACGTATCAGAGACGCAGTTACAACAGCAAGAGAAAGACTAATGTTAAAAAGTCAAGAGCCCACCTAAAGCAAACACTGATTACCATAATGGTGACAACAAGCTTTATTATTTTCAATAAAACATCAACATCTAAACCTCTGTTAATTCTCAGTAAGAACTTTTGTGTGAATGAAATAAAGTCTGTTAAGTCTGCTGAGAATCAGTACCGACACTAAAAGCTATTTAGGTCCAGTGCAGGGCCAGTTATGGGTCGATAATTGGCTGAGACTCTGGACTCTCAGATCTGTGCCAGAAAAAAATTGCAATGTGGGTATGAACAATGATGACAGCAAGTATGTTGTAAATGAATGGTACTGTCCTTGATTATTATTCTCTTTCCACCATACACGGCATGACTAGACAGCCATAGACATCTGACAATATACAGCAATGATATAATGACTCTTCCCACTGAATAATGCTAATCTGACTATAATAATCATCCATGACGAATGCATCCACCACACTGAGACAATACACTTTCATCATGCAGGACTAAATGTGTATCTGTTCCTGAAACCCTCCAGTCGAGCAGCTAATGAGTCTCTCTGCTAATCAACAGAAAGATAATTGTGCCGCATGAACACACACATTACGTAAAACATGCTCTTGAGTCTGTCAACACAAGCATTTTAAGACATGCTGCTTTTCCTGCAGTCAAGTGTTAAAGGCTCCATGGATTGACAAGGAGTTTTCTTACAGTGTTGACATATTTCAACTGAAACAGGAAGTTGGGGCAGAACTTAAAGTTATAAAACCAAAAGCCTTTATATTATATCACATCCTGTTTAAACCATGTTTGAACTGATGCCCTCGGGTTGGTGTTTTAAAGCACTGACGCTGAAGACTAAAAGATCAGGCAACTCTTTTATTCCCAAAGCAATTAGAATGCTGAATCTGGAGAGGAAAGACATGGGAATGTGTCTATCTTGTCTTTCTGTGTTGATGTCCCTTTCAAACTCTGTAAACTTTTTTTTTACAAGGTAAATATAAAACTTGACCTGATTCTACTTGACTTAAATACACGGCTACTTTTGAAAAGCCATCAATAAAAATTATTTTTGCCCTGAGAAGGCGAACGAGATGCGGCGTCATGTATATATCGCGATATGCATATCACAACGGCTTGCAATAACTGGGGTCATGAACAAAAGACAAAGAGAAAATCACTCACTGCTCTTGGCTGATTAACTTTTGTAGCTTTAATAAGAATCAGTATATATTTAATTCATACAGTGAAAACTAAGCAGTGTTTTATTTTTACATTAGATTATTTAGTTTCTGTTGTTTAATAAACCTAATGTAGGCCTTCCTGAAACCCTAAAAGATGTTAAAATAACACTTCTTATGCTACAGTAAAACACTGCTGTTCACTTTCAGAAGTTGTAGGGATGTTTTCTTGTCACAAAAAGAATGTGAAACACGTATGTAGGTAATATAATTTTAAATATATTTTAAAGATAATTTAGGTTTATTTTACACACTTTAAGCATTATCGAATATCACATTATTTAATGCGTTATCGCATATCACATTTTTCTTCAATATCATGCAGCCCTAGTCTGAACATGCATATCAACACAACAATTTTATTGGCCGACAGCAGTCCATGACGTCATAAGCGGAGTGCCCATGCATACGTATAAGAGGGCACATGCAAAGTACATCAACCCTTTTGTCTGAAGGAGAAGTGGAGGCAAACCCGATGCATGACAACAAGACTAACCCTTGTCTTGTTCCCTTTCTCAGGGAACCATGGTTACATACGTAACCTGAGACGTTCCCTTTCGAGGTGGAACTTCAATGCAGCGTCATGGAGTTGACACTATAGGAAACAATACTCACTCTGGCATGCTGAGGGGAGTGCTTGAGTATGCAGACCATACTTGGCATAGAATAACCTGACTCTACAAGTCGAAAAGCATGTCAACTCCCAGGGCGCAAAAATGAGACTCATAGACGGGCTTAGTGGAGCCACTCACTAAGGTCACTTCTCTAAAAGCAAGGTTAAATCCTGCTTAAAGACCCCAACATAATTAGAGGAGAGCAACTCACCCTTCCTTTAGAAGAAGCACTCTAACCAAGGGCCGTTACTAGCTAGTGCCTTGCATTTTTCAGGCCTATTACCATAGTACATGATCAGATAACAACAGGGAGCAAGAAGAGCATCTTTCCCAAAGGGGAGTGCTAAAACCTTAGTAATTAGCCTCTAAACTACAACTTACACTATTGCTGCCTACCAAGTCAAGCCAAGTCACCTTCATTTATATAGCGCTTTTATCGATATAGCTCGTTTCAAAGCAGCTTTACAGTGATAATAGGAGATTAGAGTAACAGAGATTGTTTAGGCTTTACAGCAGCTCTAGAATAAAGTTATTGTCCAGCTAAAGTTAGTTTTTGATTGATTCACTTGCAAAGATATTTAGTTATTAACTTAATTTTAAGTGTAAGTATAAGTGATTGTCTCTCTCCCCTTGATAAAATAACACAAATTGTGTTTCATGTGATTTAAAAAGAACACAGAGGTAGATGCTGGTTGTGGCATTTAAATGTCAGTGAAATGCTACTCTGCATTGCTAAACCTGTGATGCATCGGTTTCATGACTCAACCGTCCTCTAAGTCACATCTCACATTCAAATAATAAGCCTCTCTGGACACTCATTTAATGACAGCCGCAATTTAACGGTCACTACTTGCTACGAAAAATGAATCAAGACATGGAAATGTTCATTGAACTGCTGTGGGGAATGTCATAACACAAGCTAGTGTGTGCAGTGGAGATTTCAACTGTGTATCAAAACTAAAAACATGTTATTGACCTTGACTTTATAAATTGTCTCAGTGTAGCAGAGAACTTCTATGATCTTAGTCATATTTACAGTATATAAAATCAATATATATATATAGATAGATGCATTGGATGCTCTTTCATGCAAGTCAGTGAAAGAAAGCCCCAGACTAAAGCAACAGTTGTTGCAACTAAACTGAAATGTGAAAATAAAATAAAATTTAGATCTGCTCACGTTGCATTAGATTTCTTTGTATTTTATGAAAATTGTCTATAAAGGTCTCTTTATTTAAGAAACCTGATATGTAACACATATGCAAGTTTTGTTGTGGTCTTGCTGGGATTATACCAGCACCCAGAAGACAACATATGCTGGGTCCACCAGCATCCCAAGCTGGTCCCAGCGTGAGAAACAAACCTTATGCTGGTGACCAGTAATGCTGAATATTTCTGAAGCTTTAGTGCTGGGGAACGTTCTTTGCTTGCTTTATACATACAAATTACTCCCAGTACATTCATTTAATTTTTAAAACATACTGTTGGATATCAGATGTTAAATATATCCAAAGTTCGTTGGAGTTGCAGAAACTTGATGGCGTGTCTGATTACAACACGGGACAAATACCAGTCCTTTGCTCTCTTTTATTTTAAGTCTGGGGTATTTCACATGACATGAAGTCCATGGATTCACATGGAGCAGATTCCCAGATTCCCTATGTTGCCGGAATAACCGGAAGAGAGTGTCCATCCAATTGAGTGGATTTAAACCCCCAAAAGAGTGGTTTGTGGAGCTCAGGATCAGGACTAGCAGGTCTGGATACTAGATTTTTGTGATTTTCTAGATTTTCTTTTCAAACAAATGAACCACAACAAACTAAACCTGTTCATACACTACAGCAGTGTTTAGAGGTGGAGTAATTGACCAATCAATGCGCAGCTTGATAATTACAGTAGCTGACGAGACAAACAAACATTGCCTGTGAATCTGCATGAGGCGCTTACACTGATTGACTGTAATCATGTATGAAATTCATGATGAGGAGTGCTTTTATTGAGCTTTTCTCCACCCATGAGCAGGTTTTTCTTAACATGCCCCAAGGGTGGCTGCCGTCTGCTTAGCTTGACTAATGATATAAGCACATGCTCTAATAACATTAATAACTCAACAGAGGAATATAGTTTTGTCTGATTTGTTAAATGTGCTCTATTTTAAATCACCAGTAAAACTGTGGTTATTGACTAATGCCTGCAAACACACTCATCTAAAGGACTTTTATTGTATATGAACCTCATATTACATAATATATGTCCCGCAGAAAGTGAGTTTTGGTCTATAAAAACACGGTAATACCACACATGTTCTGTGTCCTTTCTCGTGACCCTGAGGGAACGTATGTAGCATTTCAGAGCTCACACTCATTAGCAAATGTGGCCGAACAGGAAGGAACGCGTCAGAAAGTTCTAGATGTAAGTGTGTTTTTCCGCAGCCTCGGGAGAGTTCGCAAACCTCAGGATCACCGAGCGGAGATTCCCATGGCATCCAGGCGTGAGAAGTGGTGTGTGTCCCACATGGACCGTGTTTGTGTCTCCTCTATTCCAGCTCACTGAAAACATAGCACACACTCATGTGCAAACATTTTTGCACACTAAAATACAGTGCTACCTCTATTTTATAAATATTCATAGTTAATAGAAATGTTTTAAGAAGAAATTTACAAACAGCAACTTTACTCATTTTCACAGTAAGAGGTTTAAAGGAAGTTTACCGAATCAAAAAATGTTTTTCCACGAATATCAACACAATTGCAAACGTGATCTTGTTTTCATACAACAGTTGATTAAACAAGTTCATATTAAGTTACTTTTATATTTTAAACATTATTGTGTTTTTTGCTCTATTTTGCCAACAAAAATAGTTCCGAAAAAATCCAGATGAACCGTTTTGCGTTTCAAAGCAAAGCAGTGTTCTGTTCCAGAATGTAACTTGAACAAATCGGTTGAGTGAATGATTCAATGAATCATTCATAGAGTCAGTCACTTGCTCCATTCCTGAATGAATCAGTCCGTTTGAATGAATCATAAAAAATAATGAACTGACTTGCTGCCACCTACCACACATCTGTCGTTGTACAGAAAGCTCAGAAAGTGTGTCTAACAAAACTAATCGTGGATGTTACTGTATATTTATGTTCTGTTGAATCAGAGGATTATTGGTTGTTAGGATTCCTAACTATAGACAGACACTTTAAGCTGGGAAGCTTCTTACACACACACAGACATACACATATTAAATGAATATTATTAAATGAATAACTTTTTTTTAAACAAAAATGAACCATCACTGAACTTACTTAAGCTGGACTGTGACTCTATTTTCTTCTGGAAACAAACCTTGTATCTGTAAAGCTGCTTTGAAACACTCTGTAGTGTAAAAAGCGCTGTACACTGTAAAAATTACTACAACTGAAAATGTTAAATCTAATCAATAAAATTGAGGCAACAGATGACAATTAATATTATTAATTAAATTTAACAAATTAGAATTGAGTAATAATTAACCAAATGAATTACTTGAAAGTTAACCATTTAAAATGAGTAAAATTTACACATTTTTCTAAACAAAAATATCGGAATAACAGACTGACGTCAAAGATGAATTAAGAAATCTTTTTTTTATTGCCATCATTGAAGACACCTAATGTTAACAAGCAGAATCACTGAAGGAGAAAACCGTAAATTTTAAGTCACCATTATGGAGATCAGTGTGTCTTTTAGTTGGGCTCTTGGCCCTTAAATCATTAACTTTAGATGTTGTTTGGCTGCTGTACGTGAATTATAACAGCTAGATGAACAAATAGAAAAGGTGATCTGATGTTGTTGGTTATGTTTTAACATAATCATTATTTCACAATCATTTGACCTGAATCACTGAACTCATATAGAGCCCAGTTTAGGTTTACTTTATTAATTATAGCAGCACTGTCCTTGTACAGTATAATATTTTTAGATTTCACAAGGTAATCCATAGAATTATTTTTAAATGTCTCAAATACAAAAAAACTATTTTTGTTTTTGTTTTGATTTGATTTTTAGACACATAGAGATCTAGAATCAGCCTGTGAATCTCAACAATGGTGATAATAACAACGCATGTTGCAGTGCATTCTGGGTGCCACCAATCAAAACTCATTCATGGCTCCCATCATGCATTGCTGCATGAATAAATAATGAGCTTATGATCAGAGGTGATCTGTTTGTCACCATTGCTGAGATTCATACGCTAATTCTTGATGTCTGTGTGTGCCTACATAAAATGATTTCTGAAGTTTTCTTTTTATTGTTTTGATTATTTGGTTTCATTGAAAATGCTAAAAATATTATGCTGTACAAGGCCAGTGCTGCTATAATTAATAAAGTAAACCTTACTCAGAAACTGGGCTCTATATGAGTTCAGTGATTCAGGTCAAATGATTGTGAAATAATGATTATGTTAAAACATAACCAACACCATCATATCACCTTTTCTATTTGTTCATCTGGCTGTTATAATTCATGTACAGCAGCCAAACAACATCTAAAGTTGATGATTTAAGGGCCAAGAGCCCAACTAAAACACACACTGATCTCCATAATGGTGACTTAAAATTTACGGTTTTCTCCTTCAGTGATTCTGCTTGTTAACATCAGGTGTCTTCGATGATGGCAATAAAAAAAAGATTTCTTAATTCATCTTTGACGTCAGTCTGTTATTCCGATATTTTTGTTTAGAAAAATGTGTAAATTTTACTCATTTTAAATGGTTAACTTTTAAGTAATTCATTTGGTTAATTATTACTCAATTCTAATTTGTTAAATTTAATTAATAATATAGCTGCGAGCAGCGATTACGGGCCCAAGCCGGTGGCACCGCAACCCCGGTGCCTTTAGTTACCTAAAGGCACCGGAGTGGCGGTGCCGCCGGCTTTGGCCCTTCATCGCTGCTCGCAGCTATATTTATATATATATATATATATATATATATATAAACAAGCCGGTGGCACCGCCACCCCGGTGCCTTTAGGGTTACTGTGCATGACGGGCAATATCGTAACTCCGCTTTGACCTTTGAGAAGATGTGTGCTGTAGAGCTTGCATTGGTGTGGGCTCTGCAAAAGTGTGCATTGAGGGCACATATCAACCACAAAGTATGCGTGAGCAACCTTCTGAAACCTAAAATGAAAAATGAGACACCCTATGGTCTCATGGACTTAATGCACACATGAAATAAGTACACAAGTTTGAAAGTTATATGAAGTGTGCCAAGACAGAATATTACTTGCCTGATCTGATTAGAAAAATAGTTGGTGTGTGTGTGTGTGTGTGTGTGTGTGTGTGAGGCGTGATTGAACAATGTAGACATAAAAACATACCCCGTCCTTTTGTTCATACAGGACATTATTCAAACTGCAAAGTGTTTACTTATATTTGTGTACAATCACAATAAAACACAACATTGTGCTTTTGTCAAACTGTAAACTACAACTGTCACCCAACCGAAATCTCTTACACACACACACACACACACACACACACACACACATAGTTTAAAAGCAAAAAAAATCTTTTGGACATTCATCATATTGCATTGGTTTTCATTTATTGTCCTCGATCAGAGCCCTAATCTGTTTATTTTTTCAGTTACACATTCTACATTGATTAAAAAAGAAAAATCAAATGTGTTTTTATTTTATACATAAATAAATAATCTATCATTCAGATGAGAATAAAGTTAGTGTTAGTTCAAATTTTAAGGAAAACAAATATATGATCTGAAATATAGCACATTCATTTATAATTCATTCAGGTTCAATTACCAAACATACAAATCTCAATGTAATTTAAAGCAAACAATACATTTAAAATACATGGGTTGTATGCTATTTTTTTTTATATAAAAAGATATATATCCAAAAAGACAAGGCCTAAACTTTAACAAGGGTTAAACAATCACTGTAACAGACACAATCACACACACACACACACACACACACACACGTCAAATCACTTACATTTTAGATGCAATATTGACTTTTTTTTCTGTTTCAGCAGCGAAAATAGTTAAACAAAGATCACAGCAGAACCATCGAGCATCTCACAGCAACGCGTTCTTACTGAATGATTCAGCATTTTGAACGAATCGGTTGACTCAAAGATTCAACGACCAATCCATAATCTGTCTCATTCATGAATGACTCAGCCGTTCGAACGAATCGTTTGAACGAATGAATCAATGACTCGCTCATTAAGACGGTCGCCTGGCGGCACCTAATGACGGTTTAGTGATATTAAAAGTATCATTCTTTCCAACGATTGTTAATTAACTCATATTTGAAACATAAGCTATATATATATATATATATATATATTTTTTAGTTCATTCCTACTTCCATAGGAATTCCCTCAAGCGCTCTGCAAGCGCAACCCTTATCAATGTCCGTGTGGACGTCCGTATTTAAAAGCTCTCGGTCCTCAGTCACATGCTTGCCAAATATATGTATAAATATCATTTTGGACACAAGAGGGCAGTATGGCCCTATGTATAATTTTGTATAATAACTATCACTCGAAGAGCCCCTCCCCACACAGACACACACACACACACAGTTCGCCCGCGCCTCTCTCTCACACGCACACACACACACACACACACACACTCCAGCATTGCAATCTTGAGATCGCAGCTTGTTCATTATGCTGCGTTCACACCAAACTTTTATACTCTTTTGTTGTTGTGGTTTCCATGAAGAATAATATGCTATTGAACTCACAATTCAAGCAATCGGCCCCAGAAAAGGCGCTAATTTTAAAATGAAACTAACGGCTGCACGGGCATTCATAACGGTGCGCGTCCACGGCGATGAGCGAGCAGAACTTCCATAGGAATTCCCTCGAGCGCTCTGCACGTGGCCATTATCAATGTCCCGTATTTAAAAGCTCTCGGTCCTCAGTCACATACTAAATATATGTATAATGTATATATAAATATAATTTTGGACACAAGAGGGCAGTATGGCCCTATGTATAATTTTGTGTTTAAACTAAAAGAGCCCCTCCCCCCCTCCCCACACAGACACAGACACACACGAATGGCAGGGTGCATTCTCTCTGTCAGAGGGAGAGGGAGAGAAAATTCTCAGAAACATCCACATTCAAACCAAAATATCTAACTTCCTCTTGGTCTGAGCTAATGACAGTTAATTAGAAAGTTGTCCGGCTTGATCTGAACCATATGCATACCTGTGTCTGTCGAGTTTCATGCAATTTCAAGCATGCTAAGAGTCTCAAAAGCATCAAACAAGAATATTAAAGTTTGATGTGTTGCCACGGCAACAGTGTCTAAGATATCAATAATCCTTTCACAGGTCTACATCTGCCGTGTGTTTACATTATACACATAAAGTTTGAAGCAAATCGGGTAAAAATAAGAGGGTGATTTCAAAGCATTTAGGAAGTGACACACTTCCTGCTGAGAAAATGTTCTCGGAGTCACATAGGCTACCTAATATATTTAAATACACTAGGCCTACCTGATTTTGAACACAAGAGGGCAGTATAGCCCTATGTATTACTTGATATATTTATTTTTTGACTGAATAGTGAATCCTGGCTGTTTTTAAACTTTTACATTATTCTTAAATTGAAAACAAGAATAAAATGGGTTTAGTTCTGTTATTTCTATAATTGTATCTAGAAATAAATGGTGTATAATTAAATTTTTAAAAGATATGAGGCTTTTAGTGTTTATTTTTTTGACATGATTTTAATCCCTCGCCATAGCAAAACAATTTGAGATATTCAATAGATATTCACAATTATGCTTCTTTAATGTATTTTCATCATGTTAAAAAAGTTTGGTGGGAATAGAATAAACCACTTAAGAGGAGTGGGTAAAAATGTAGAGGCTGGTTTTGCAAAACATCCAAAATCCCACTTCCTTTTGGTCTGGCTTAAAGTTGTTTGGCCCGATGAGATCTATATACCGAGTTTCATAATATTACATGCAAGTGTGTTTGATTTATGGACCAAATTTTCAGACCAAGTTTATGGACCAAGTTAATTTAATTAATAAACTAATTATATAAAACTATTTTCAATGCACTACAATTAATTTGGTTATATGCCTTTACTTATTAATAAAACCTATTTAAAAAATACAAGGCGTAAGCCATTTATTTTCCTTTTTAATGCAGGCAAAACCACACAGCAGTGAAATGGTTAATCTAGCCCCCCTCCCCCTCCCCCTCCCCACACTCACAGACACACACACAGAGACGTAGGCTCAGAGAGAGACACATAAAATGACAATTTTCAAACCAAAATATCTAACTTCCTGTTGGTCGTAGCTAATTACGGTAAATTAGAAAGTTGTCCGGCTCGAAGAGTACAATATACATATCGAGTTTTGTTACTGTAGATAAAACTAACCCCCCCACTTTTGTCAAAAGCATTTAGAAAGTGACACACTTCCTGCTGCCAGTTGGTGGCGCTATAACTTTGACTCACAATAGTTACATCCATCTGATTGGCCTCTTACCACGAACACACTGCTGAAGTTTCATTAAGATCAGTTAATGTATGCAGAAGTTATAACACTTCGTGTTTCTCTTTTCTCGCCATAAATTCGTTTCCTCGCCACGGCCAAACCGTTCGAGATATCAAAAATCCGTCCGCAATTTAGCATCTTCAATGTGTTGTCCTCAAGCTGACCGAGTTTGGCGGTAAACGGATGCAATCTCTAGGAGAAGTACTTCAAATTCCTGAGCAAGCGTTCTCCAAACAACCCATAATAGCCGACTTCCTGTTGGGCTGGCGTAAAACTTGACCGAGGGTAGGTTGTTCGGCCCGATGAGATCTGTATGTGTATTGAGTTTCAGATTAATTCATGCAAGCGTGTTTGATCTATGGACCAAGTTTTGGGGACCCCGTTCAAGGGGGCGCTGTTGAGCCCCCTTGCCACGCCCGGATACCAGCTTCAGCCCGGGCCTGATGGCTGTGGGCGCTGACCTGTGTGCAAAGTTTCAAGAGTTTTCAAGCACGTTAAGGGCCCCAAAAGCCCCTGAAACCTTGAACACCATTAAAATTATAGTCAAATTCCTCAACCCCCCCACACACAGAGACAGAGGGAGAAAATTCTCCTGAAAATCATATTCAAACCAAAATATCTGACTTTGTGTTGTTCGGAGCTAATGACTGTCAATTAGAAAGTTGTCCGGCTCGAGGAGACGAATATCCATACCGATTTTTGTTACTGTAGGTAAAACTAATACCCCATTTTTGTCAAAAGGTGGCGCTACTGAGTCCCTGCACCACGCACGTTCCTGAAACTTTGCACATGTCTACTGGCTAATATATGTGACATGTCTGTCGAGTTTCATGCAATTTCAAGCATGCTAAGAGTCTCAAAAGCATCAAAAAAGAATTTTAAAGTTTGATGTGTTGCCACGGCAACAGTATCAAAGATATCAAGAATCCATTCACAGGTCTACATATGGCGTATGTTTACATTATACAGATGAAGTTTGAAGCAAATTGGGTTAAAATAAGAGGGTGATTTCGAAGCATTTTGAAAGTGACACACTTCCTGCTGCCAGTTGGTGGCGCTATAACTTTGACTCACAAAAGTCACATCCATGTGATCGGCCTCTTACAACGAACACACTGCTGAAGTTTCATCAAGATCAGTTAATGTATGCAGAAGTTATAACACACTTCCTGTTTCACGTTTCTCGCCATAATTTTGTTTCCTCGCCACGGCCAAACCGTTCGAGATATCAAAAATCCCCTCGCAAACTTTCATCCTCAATGTCTTGACTTCATGCTGACCGAGTTTCGTGCCGTTTGTTTGAATTCTCTAGGAGGAGTATTTCACATTCCATTGCGTGTGTTTTACCAACAACCCTAAATAGCCGACTTCCTGTTGGGCTGGGGTAAAAAGTAAGAGTGTGAAGTATATATGAAACGAGGAGATCTACATGTGTACCGAGTTTCATATTATTACATGCAAGCGTGTTTGATTTATGGACCATGTTTTCGGACCCCGTTCCAGGGGGCGCTGTCGAGCCCCCCTGCCACGCCCGGGTACCATCTTCAGCCCGGCCCTGATGGCCGCGGGTTCTGACATGTGTGCAAAGTTTCAGGAGTTTTTGAGCATGTTAAGGCCTCCAAAAGTGTCCAAAAGGTAGCAGAAAAATAATAAGAATAATAATAATAATAATAAATATAGCTGCGAGCAGCGATTACGGGCCCAAGCCGGTGGCACCGCAGCCCCGGTGCCTTTAGTTACCTAAAGGCACCGGAGTGGCGGTGCCACCGGCTTTGGCCCTTCATCGCTGCTCGCAGCTATATTTATATTTATATATATATATATATATATATATATAAACAAGCCGGTGGCACCGCCACCCTGGTGCCTTTAGGGTTACTGTGCATGACGGGCAATAACTTAACCCCGCTTTGACTGTTGAGAAGATGTGTACTGTAGAGCTTGCATTGGTGTGGGCTCTGCAAAAGTGTGCATTGAGGGCACATATCATATGCGTGAGCAACCTTCTGAAACCTAAAATGAAAAATGAGACACCCTACGGTCTCATGGACTTAATGGACACATGAAATAAGTAAGTTATGAAAGTTAAATCAATTGTGCCAAGACAGAATATTACTTGCCTGATCTGATTAGAAAAAAAGTGTGTGTGTGAAACGTGATTGAACAATGTAGACATAAAAACATACTCCGTCCTTTTGTTCATACAGGACATTATTCAAACTGCAAAGTGTTTACTTATATTTGTGAACAATCGCAATAAAACACAACATTGTGCTTTTGTCAAACTGTAAACTACAACTGTCACCCAACCAAAATCTCTTTTTTATTTTATACAGAAATAAATAATCTATCATTCAGATGAGAATAAAGTTAGTGTTAGGTCAAATTTTAAGGAAAACTCTGAAATATAGCACATTCATTTAAAATTCATTCAGGTTCAATTACCAAACATACAAATCTTAATGTAATTTAAAGCAAACAATACATTTAAAATATATGGGTTGTATGCCTATTTTTTTTATATAAAAATATATATATCCAAAAAGTAACAGACACAATCATACACACACACACACACACACACACACACACACACACACACAGACACAGACACACACATAAGTCAAATCACTTACATTTTATATGCAATATTGACTTTTTTCTGTTTCAGCAGTGAAACTAGTTAAACAAAGATCACAGCAGAACCATCGAGCATCTCACAGCAACGTGTTTTCTCATTACTGAATGATTCAGCATTTTGACCGAATCGGTTGACTCAAAGATTCAATGACCAATCCATAATCTGTCTCATTCATGAATGACTCAGCCGTTCGAACGAATCGTTCGAACAAATGAATCAATGACTCGCTCATTAAGACGGTCGCCTGGCGACACCTAATGACGGCTTAGTGATATGTTTAAAAGTATCATTCTTTCCAACGATTGTTAATTAACTCATATTTGAAACATAAGCTATATATATATATATATATATATATATATATATATATATATATACACACACATATATACACAAAAATAAAATAAAAACACATTTGAAGCGTGTTTGCTTACTAAATTGTGAGCAGAACGAAAGTTGCAGCAAATATCAGCAACAGGAGTCAAATTTCATTAATCACGAGAGTGAAGAGCTGACTGAAAAGATGATGACGGAATAGGCTATATTTTATGTAAAAGCGCCTATTTAAGCGAATCTATCATTGTACTCTTTTGTTGTTGTATTTTCCGTGAAAAATAATAGACTATTGAACTCACAATTCAAGCAATTGGCCCCCGATATTGCACTAATTTTAAAGTGACACTAAAAAGTATGCGGCTGCAGTGGCATTCATTACGGTGCGCGTCCATGGCGACGAGCAAGCAAAACAGAGCGAACGTTTTTTCATTTCTACTTCCATAGAAATTCATTCGAGCGCACTGCGAGCGCCACCACTATAAATGTCCTTACTTTACTTTCACTTTTAACTTAGCGATATAAAAGCCCCCGGTGTTACACGTCAAATAACCGGTGAGAAAAAATTCTCGGAGTCACATAGCAGCTACCTATATTTAAATACAACAGGCCTACCTGATTTTGAACACAAGAGGGCAGTATAGCCCTATGTATTATTTGATATATTTATTTTTTAACTGAATAGTGCATCCTGGCTGTTTTTAAACTTGTACATTATTCTTAAATTGCAAAACAAGAATAAAATGGGTTTAGTTCTGATATTTGTATAATTTTATCTAGAAATAAATGGTGTATAATTAAATTTTTAGAAGATATGAGGCTTTTAGTGTTTATTTTTTTTACATGACTTTAATCCCTCGCCATAGCAAAACAATTAGAGATATTCAATAGATATTCACAATTATGCTTCTTTAATGTATTTTCATCATGTTGAAAAAGTTTGGTGGGAATAAAATAAACCACTTAAGAGGAGTGGGTAAAAATGTAGAGCCTGGTTTTGCAAAACATCCACATTAAGACAAAAATAGCCCACTTCCTGTTGGGCTGGCTTAAAGTTGTTTGGCCCGATGAGATCTATATGAGTACAGAGTTTCATAATATTACATGCAAGTGTGTTTGATTTATGGACCAAATTTTCTGACGAAGTTTATGGACCAAGTTAATTTAATTAATAAACTAATTATATAAAACTATTTTCAATGCACTACAATTCAACTGGTTATATGCCTTTACTTATTAATACAACTTATTTAAAAAATACAAGGCGTAAGACATTTATTTTCTTTTTTAATGCAGGCCAAACCACACAGCAGTCAAATGGTTAATCTAGCCCCCCTCCCCCTCCCCACACTCACAGACACACACACACACACACAGAGACGTAGGCTCAGAGAGAGAGAGAGACATAAAATGACAATTTTCAAACCAAAATATCTGACTTCCTGTTGGTTGGAGCTATTGAGTGTAAATTAGAAACTTGTCTGGCTGGAGGAGAACAATACACATACCGATTTTTATTACTGTAGATAAAATTAATCCCCCCACTTTTGACAAAAGGTGGCGCTACTGAGCCCTCAACACGCCCGTTTCTGAAACTTTGCACATGTCTACTGGCTAATAAATGAGATGTGTCTGTCGAGTTTCATGCAATTTTAAGCAATTTCAGGCATGCTAAGAGTCTCAAAAGCATAAAAAAAGAATATTAAAGTTTGATGCGTTGCCACGACAACAGTATCTAAGATATCAAGAATCCATTCACAGGTCTACATCTGCCGTGTGTTTACATTATAGTAGTGAAGTTTGAAGCAAATCGGGTAAAAATAAGAGGGTGATTTCAAAGCATTTAGGAAGTGACACACTTCCTTCTGCCAGTTGGTGGCGCTATAACTTTGACTCACAATAGTCACATCCATGTGATCGGGCTCTTACGACGAACACACTGCTGAAGTTTCATCAAGATCAGTTAATGTATGCAGTAGTTATGACACACTTCCTGTTTCACGTTTCTCGCCATAATTTTGTTTCCTCGCCACGGCCAAACCGTTCGAGATATCAAAAATCCCCTCGCAAACTTTCATCCTCAATGTCTTGACTTCATGCTGACCGAGTTTCGTGCCGTTTGTTTGAATTCTCTAGGAGGAGTATTTCACATTCCATTGCGTGTGTTTTACCAACAACCCTAAATAGCCGACTTCCTGTTGGGCTGGGGTAAAAAGTAAGAGTGTGAAGTATATATGAAACGAGGAGATCTACATGTGTACCGAGTTTCATATTATTACATGCAAGCGTGTTTGATTTATGGACCATGTTTTCGGACCCCGTTCCAGGGGGCGCTGTCGAGCCCCCCTGCCACGCCCGGGTACCATCTTCAGCCCGGCCCTGATGGCCGCGGGTTCTGACATGTGTGCAAAGTTTCAGGAGTTTTTGAGCATGTTAAGGCCTCCAAAAGTGTCCAAAAGGTAGCAGAAAAATAATAATAATAATAATAATAAATAATCCTAAGGAAAACAATAGGGCCTTCGCCCTTTGGGCTTGGGCCCTAATAATCCTAAGGAAAACAATAGGGCCTTTGCCCTTTGGGCTTGGGCCCTAATAATAATAATAAATAATCCTAAGGAAAACAATAGGGCCTTCGCCCTTTGGGCTTGGGCCCTAATAATAAATAATCCTAAGGAAAACAATAGGGCCTTCGCCTTTTCAAGGCTTGGGCCCTAATAAGGCACCGGGGTTGCGGTGCCACCGGCTTGGGCCCGTAATCGCTGCTCGCAGCTATATTTATATATATATATATATATATATATATATATATATATATATATATATATAAACAAGCCGGTGGCACCGCCACCCCGGTGCCTTTAGGGTTACTGTGCATGACGGGCAATATCGTAACTCCGCTTTGACCTTTGAGAAGATGTGTGCTGTAGAGCTTGCATTGGTGTGGGCTCTGCAAAAGTGTGCATTGAGGGCACATATCAACCACAAAGTATGCGTGAGCAACCTTCTGAAACCTAAAATGAAAAATGAGACACCCTATGGTCTCATGGACTTAATGCACACATGAAATAAGTACACAAGTTTGAAAGTTATATGAAGTGTGCCAAGACAGAATATTACTTGCCTGATCTGATTAGAAAAATAGTTGGTGTGTGTGTGTGTGTGTGTGTGTGTGTGTGAGGCGTGATTGAACAATGTAGACATAAAAACATACCCCGTCCTTTTGTTCATACAGGACATTATTCAAACTGCAAAGTGTTTACTTATATTTGTGTACAATCACAATAAAACACAACATTGTGCTTTTGTCAAACTGTAAACTACAACTGTCACCCAACCGAAATCTCTTACACACACACACACACACACACACACATAGTTTAAAAGCAAAAAAAATCTTTTGGACATTCATCATATTGCATTGGTTTTCATTTATTGTCCTCGATCAGAGCCCTAATCTGTTTATTTTTTCAGTTACACATTCTACATTGATTAAAAAAGAAAAATCAAATGTGTTTTTATTTTATACATAAATAAATAATCTATCATTCAGATGAGAATAAAGTTAGTGTTAGTTCAAATTTTAAGGAAAACAAATATATGATCTGAAATATAGCACATTCATTTATAATTCATTCAGGTTCAATTACCAAACATACAAATATCAATGTAATTTAAAGCAAACAATACATTTAAAATACATGGGTTGTATGCTATTTTTTTTTATATAAAAAGATATATATCCAAAAAGACAAGGCCTAAACTTTAACAAGGGTTAAACAATCACTGTAACAGACACAATCACACACACACACACACACACACACGTCAAATCACTTACATTTTAGATGCAATATTGACTTTTTTTTCTGTTTCAGCAGCGAAAATAGTTAAACAAAGATCACAGCAGAACCATCGAGCATCTCACAGCAACGCGTTCTCAAATTACTGAATGATTCAGCATTTTGAACGAATCGGTTGACTCAAAGATTCAACGACCAATCCATAATCTGTCTCATTCATGAATGACTCAGCCGTTCGAACGAATCGTTTGAACGAATGAATCAATGACTCGCTCATTAAGACGGTCGCCTGGCGGCACCTAATGACGGTTTAGTGATATTAAAAGTATCATTCTTTCCAACGATTGTTAATTAACTCATATTTGAAACATAAGCTATATATATATATATATATATATTTTTTAGTTCATTCCTACTTCCATAGGAATTCCCTCAAGCGCTCTGCAAGCGCAACCCTTATCAATGTCCGTGTGGACGTCCGTATTTAAAAGCTCTCGGTCCTCAGTCACATGCTTGCCAAATATATGTATAAATATCATTTTGGACACAAGAGGGCAGTATGGCCCTATGTATAATTTTGTATAATAACTATCACTCGAAGAGCCCCTCCCCACACAGACACACACACACACACAGTTCGCCCGCGCCTCTCTCTCACACGCACACACACACACACACACACACACTCCAGCATTGCAATCTTGAGATCGCAGCTTGTTCATTATGCTGCGTTCACACCAAACTTTTATACTCTTTTGTTGTTGTGGTTTCCATGAAGAATAATAGGCTATTGAACTCACAATTCAAGCAATCGGCCCCAGAAAAGGCGCTAATTTTAAAATGAAACTAACGGCTGCACGGGCATTCATAACGGTGCGCGTCCACGGCGATGAGCGAGCAGAACTTCCATAGGAATTCCCTCGAGCGCTCTGCACGTGGCCATTATCAATGTCCCGTATTTAAAAGCTCTCGGTCCTCAGTCACATACTAAATATATGTATAATGTATATATAAATATAATTTTGGACACAAGAGGGCAGTATGGCCCTATGTATAATTTTGTGTTTAAACTAAAAGAGCCCCTCCCCCCCTCCCCACACAGACACAGACACAGACACACACGAATGGCAGGGTGCATTCTCTCTGTCAGAGGGAGAGGGAGAGAAAATTCTCAGAAACATCCACATTCAAACCAAAATATCTAACTTCCTCTTGGTCTGAGCTAATGACAGTTAATTAGAAAGTTGTCCGGCTTGATCTGAACCATATGCATACCTGTGTCTGTCGAGTTTCATGCAATTTCAAGCATGCTAAGAGTCTCAAAAGCATCAAACAAGAATATTAAAGTTTGATGTGTTGCCACGGCAACAGTGTCTAAGATATCAATAATCCTTTCACAGGTCTACATCTGCCGTGTGTTTACATTATACACATAAAGTTTGAAGCAAATCGGGTAAAAATAAGAGGGTGATTTCAAAGCATTTAGGAAGTGACACACTTCCTGCTGCCAGTTGGTGGCGCTATAACTTTGACTCACAATAGTCACATCCATGTGATCGGGCTCTTACAACGAACACACTGTTGAAGTTTCATCAAGATCAGTTAATGTATGCAGTAGTTATGACACACTTCCTGTTTCACGTTTCTCGCCATAATTTCGTTTCCTCGCCACGGCCAAACCGTTCGAGATATCAAAAATCCCCTCGCAAACTTTCATCCTCAATGTCTTGACTTCATGCTGACCGAGTTTCGTGCCGTTTGTTTGAATTCTCTAGGAGGAGTATTTCACATTCCATTGCGTGTGTTTTACCAACAACCCTAAATAGCCCACTTCCTGTTGGGCTGGGGTAAAAAGTAAGAGTGTGAAGTATATATGAAACGAGGAGATCTACATGTGTACCGAGTTTCATATTATTACATGCAAGCGTGTTTGAGTTATGGACCATGTTTTCGGACCCCGTTCCAGGGGGCGCTGTCGAGCCCCCCTGCCACGCCCGGGTACCATCTTCAGCCCGGCCCTGATGGCCGCGGGTTCTGACATGTGTGCAAAGTTTCAGGAGTTTTTGAGCATGTTAAGGCCTCCAAAAGTGTCCAAAAGGTAGCAGAAAAATAATAATAAATATAGCTGCGAGCAGCGATTACGGGCCCAAGCCGGTGGCACCGCAGCCCCGGTGCCTTTAGTTACCTAAAGGCACCGGAGTGGCGGTGCCACCGGCTTTGGCCCTTCATCGCTGCTCGCAGCTATATTTATATTTATATATATATATATATATATATATATATATATATAAACAAGCCGGTGGCACCGCCACCCTGGTGCCTTTAGGGTTACTGTGCATGACGGGCAATAACTTAACCCCGCTTTGACTGTTGAGAAGATGTGTACTGTAGAGCTTGCATTGGTGTGGGCTCTGCAAAAGTGTGCATTGAGGGCACATATCATATGCGTGAGCAACCTTCTGAAACCTAAAATGAAAAATGAGACACCCTACGGTCTCATGGACTTAATGGACACATGAAATAAGTAAGTTATGAAAGTTAAATCAATTGTGCCAAGACAGAATATTACTTGCCTGATCTGATTAGAAAAAAAGTGTGTGTGTGAAACGTGATTGAACAATGTAGACATAAAAACATACTCCGTCCTTTTGTTCATACAGGACATTATTCAAACTGCAAAGTGTTTACTTATATTTGTGAACAATCGCAATAAAACACAACATTGTGCTTTTGTCAAACTGTAAACTACAACTGTCACCCAACCAAAATCTCTTTTTTATTTTATACAGAAATAAATAATCTATCATTCAGATGAGAATAAAGTTAGTGTTAGGTCAAATTTTAAGGAAAACTCTGAAATATAGCACATTCATTTAAAATTCATTCAGGTTCAATTACCAAACATACAAATCTTAATGTAATTTAAAGCAAACAATACATTTAAAATATATGGGTTGTATGCCTATTTTTTTTTATATAAAAATATATATATCCAAAAAGTAACAGACACAATCATACACACACACACACACACACACACACACACACACACACAGACACAGACACACACATAAGTCAAATCACTTACATTTTATATGCAATATTGACTTTTTTCTGTTTCAGCAGTGAAACTAGTTAAACAAAGATCACAGCAGAACCATCGAGCATCTCACAGCAACGTGTTTTCTCATTACTGAATGATTCAGCATTTTGACCGAATCGGTTGACTCAAAGATTCAATGACCAATCCATAATCTGTCTCATTCATGAATGACTCAGCCGTTCGAACGAATCGTTCGAACAAATGAATCAATGACTCGCTCATTAAGACGGTCGCCTGGCGACACCTAATGACGGCTTAGTGATATGTTTAAAAGTATCATTCTTTCCAACGATTGTTAATTAACTCATATTTGAAACATAAGCTATATATATATATATATATATATATATATACACACACATATATACACAAAAATAAAATAAAAACACATTTGAAGCGTGTTTGCTTACTAAATTGTGAGCAGAACGAAAGTTGCAGCAAATATCAGCAACAGGAGTCAAATTTCATTAATCACGAGAGTGAAGAGCTGACTGAAAAGATGATGACGGAATAGGCTATATTTTATGTAAAAGCGCCTATTTAAGCGAATCTATCATTGTACTCTTTTGTTGTTGTGTTTTCCGTGAAAAATAATAGACTACTGAACTCACAATTCAAGCAATTGGCCCCCGATATTGCACTAATTTTAAAGTGACACTAAAAAGTATGCGGCTGCAGTGGCATTCATTACGGTGCGCGTCCATGGCGACGAGCAAGCAAAACAGAGCGAACGTTTTTTCATTTCTACTTCCATAGAAATTCATTCGAGCGCACTGCGAGCGCCACCACTATAAATGTCCTTACTTTACTTTCACTTTTAACTTAGCGATATAAAAGCCCCCGGTGTTACACGTCAAATAACCGGTGAGAAAAAATTCTCGGAGTCACATAGCAGCTACCTATATTTAAATACAACAGGCCTACCTGATTTTGAACACAAGAGGGCAGTATAGCCCTATGTATTATTTGATATATTTATTTTTTAACTGAATAGTGCATCCTGGCTGTTTTTAAACTTGTACATTATTCTTAAATTGCAAAACAAGAATAAAATGGGTTTAGTTCTGATATTTGTATAATTTTATCTAGAAATAAATGGTGTATAATTAAATTTTTAGAAGATATGAGGCTTTTAGTGTTTATTTTTTTTACATGACTTTAATCCCTCGCCATAGCAAAACAATTAGAGATATTCAATAGATATTCACAATTATGCTTCTTTAATGTATTTTCATCATGTTGAAAAAGTTTGGTGGGAATAAAATAAACCACTTAAGAGGAGTGGGTAAAAATGTAGAGCCTGGTTTTGCAAAACATCCACATTAAGACAAAAATAGCCCACTTCCTGTTGGGCTGGCTTAAAGTTGTTTGGCCCGATGAGATCTATATGAGTACAGAGTTTCATAATATTACATGCAAGTGTGTTTGATTTATGGACCAAATTTTCTGACGAAGTTTATGGACCAAGTTAATTTAATTAATAAACTAATTATATAAAACTATTTTCAATGCACTACAATTCAACTGGTTATATGCCTTTACTTATTAATACAACTTATTTAAAAAATACAAGGCGTAAGACATTTATTTTCTTTTTTAATGCAGGCCAAACCACACAGCAGTCAAATGGTTAATCTAGCCCCCCTCCCCCTCCCCACACTCACAGACACACACACACACACAGAGACGTAGGCTCAGAGAGAGAGAGAGACATAAAATGACAATTTTCAAACCAAAATATCTGACTTCCTGTTGGTTGGAGCTATTGAGTGTAAATTAGAAACTTGTCTGGCTGGAGGAGAACAATACACATACCGATTTTTATTACTGTAGATAAAATTAATCCCCCCACTTTTGACAAAAGGTGGCGCTACTGAGCCCTCAACACGCCCGTTTCTGAAACTTTGCACATGTCTACTGGCTAATAAATGAGATGTGTCTGTCGAGTTTCATGCAATTTTAAGCAATTTCAGGCATGCTAAGAGTCTCAAAAGCATAAAAAAAGAATATTAAAGTTTGATGCGTTGCCACGACAACAGTATCTAAGATATCAAGAATCCATTCACAGGTCTACATCTGCCGTGTGTTTACATTATAGTAGTGAAGTTTGAAGCAAATCGGGTAAAAATAAGAGGGTGATTTCAAAGCATTTAGGAAGTGACACACTTCCTTCTGCCAGTTGGTGGCGCTATAACTTTGACTCACAATAGTCACATCCATGTGATCGGGCTCTTACGACGAACACACTGCTGAAGTTTCATCAAGATCAGTTAATGTATGCAGTAGTTATGACACACTTCCTGTTTCACGTTTCTCGCCATAATTTTGTTTCCTCGCCACGGCCAAACCGTTCGAGATATCAAAAATCCCCTCGCAAACTTTCATCCTCAATGTCTTGACTTCATGCTGACCGAGTTTCGTGCCGTTTGTTTGAATTCTCTAGGAGGAGTATTTCACATTCCATTGCGTGTGTTTTACCAACAACCCTAAATAGCCGACTTCCTGTTGGGCTGGGGTAAAAAGTAAGAGTGTGAAGTATATATGAAACGAGGAGATCTACATGTGTACCGAGTTTCATATTATTACATGCAAGCGTGTTTGATTTATGGACCATGTTTTCGGACCCCGTTCCAGGGGGCGCTGTCGAGCCCCCCTGCCACGCCCGGGTACCATCTTCAGCCCGGCCCTGATGGCCGCGGGTTCTGACATGTGTGCAAAGTTTCAGGAGTTTTTGAGCATGTTAAGGCCTCCAAAAGTGTCCAAAAGGTAGCAGAAAAATAATAAGTCGGAAGAAGAAGAATAATAAAATATAGCTGCGAGCAGCGATTACGGGCCCAAGCCGGTGGCACCGCAACCCCGGTGCCTTTAGTTACCTAAAGGCACCGGAGTGGCGGTGCCGCCAGCTTTGGCCCTTCATCGCTGCTCGCAGCTATATTTATATATATATATATATATATATATATATATATAAACAAGCCGGTGGCACCGCCACCCCGGTGCCTTTAGGGTTACTGTGCATGACGGGCAATATCGTAACTCCGCTTTGACCTTTGAGAAGATGTGTGCTGTAGAGCTTGCATTGGTGTGGGCTCTGCAAAAGTGTGCATTGAGGGCACATATCAACCACAAAGTATGCGTGAGCAACCTTCTGAAACCTAAAATGAAAAATGAGACACCCTACGGTCTCATGGACTTAATGCACACATGAAATAAGTACACAAGTTTGAAAGTTATATGAAGTGTGCCAAGACAGAATATTACTTGCCTGATCTGATTAGAAAAATAGTTGGTGTGTGTGTGTGTGTGTGTGTGTGTGTGTGTGTGTGTGTGTGTGTGTGTGTGTGTGTGTGTGTGTGAGGCGTGATTGAACAATGTAGACATAAAAACATACCCCGTCCTTTTGTTCATACAGGACATTATTCAAACTGCAAAGTGTTTACTTATATTTGTGTACAATCACAATAAAACACAACATTGTGCTTTTGTCAAACTGTAAACTACAACTGTCACCCAACCGAAATCTCTTACACACACACACACACACACACATAGTTTAAAAGCAAAAAAAATCTTTTGGACATTCATCATATTGCATTGGTTTTCATTTATTGTCCTCGATCAGAGCCCTAATCTGTTTATTTTTTCAGTTACACATTCTACATTGATTAAAAAAGAAAAATCAAATGTGTTTTTATTTTATACATAAATAAATAATCTATCATTCAGATGAGAATAAAGTTAGTGTTAGTTCAAATTTTAAGGAAAACAAATATATGATCTGAAATATAGCACATTGATTTATAATTCATTCAGGTTCAATTACCAAACATACAAATCTCAATGTAATTTAAAGCAAACAATACATTTAAAATACATGGGTTGTATGCTATTTTTTTTTATATAAAAAGATATATATCCAAAAAGACAAGGCCTAAACTTTAACAAGGGTTAAACAATCACTGTAACAGACACAATCACACACACACACACACACACACACACGTCAAATCACTTACATTTTAGATGCAATATTGACTTTTTTTTCTGTTTCAGCAGCGAAAATAGTTAAACAAAGATCACAGCAGAACCATCGAGCATCTCACAGCAACGCGTTCTCATTACTGAATGATTCAGCATTTTGAACGAATCGGTTGACTCAAAGATTCAACGACCAATCCATAATCTGTCTCATTCATGAATGACTCAGCCGTTCGAACGAATCGTTTGAACGAATGAATCAATGACTCGCTCATTAAGACGGTCGCCTGGCGGCACCTAATGACGGTTTAGTGATATTAAAAGTATCATTCTTTCCAACGATTGTTAATTAGCTCATATTTGAAACATAAGCTATATATATATATATATATATATATATATACACACATATATATACACACACATATATATATACACAAAAATAAAATAAAAACACATTTGAAGCGTGTTTGCTTACTAAATTGTGAGCGGAACGAAAGTTGCAGCAAATATCAGCAACAGGAGTCAAATTTCATTAATCACGAGAGTGAAGAGCTGACTGAAAAGATGATGACGGAATAGGCTATTTTATGTAAAAGCCCCTATTTAAGCGAATCTATCATTGTACTCTTTTGTTGTTGTGTTTTCCGTGAAAAATAATAGACTATTGAACTCACAATTCAAGCAATCGGCCCCGTTATTGCACTAATTTTAAAGTGACACTAAAAAGTATGCGGCTGCACTGGCATTCATAACGGTGCGCGTCCATGGCGACGAGCGAGCAGAACAGAGCGAACGTTTTTTAGTTCATTCCTACTTCCATAGGAATTCCCTCAAGCGCTCTGCAAGCGCAACCCTTATCAATGTCCGTGTGGACGTCCGTATTTAAAAGCTCTCGGTCCTCAGTCACATGCTTGCCAAATATATGTATAAATATCATTTTGGACACAAGAGGGCAGTATGGCCCTATGTATAATTTTGTATAATAACTATCACTCGAAGAGCCCCTCCCCACACAGACACACACACACACACACAGTTCGCCCGCGCCTCTCTCTCACACGCACACACACACACACACACACACACACACACACACACACACACACACTCCAGCATTGCAATCTTGAGATCGCAGCTTGTTCATTATGCTGCGTTCACACCAAACTTTTATACTCTTTTGTTGTTGTGGTTTCCATGAAGAATAATAGGCTATTGAACTCACAATTCAAGCAATCGGCCCCAGAAAAGGCGCTAATTTTAAAATGAAACTAACGGCTGACCGGGCATTCATAACGGTGCGCGTCCACGGCGATGAGCGAGCAGAACTTCCATAGGAATTCCCTCGAGCGCTCTGCACGTGGCCATTATCAATGTCCCGTATTTAAAAGCTCTCGGTCCTCAGTCACATACCAAATATATGTATAATGTATATATAAATATAATTTTGGACACAAGAGGGCAGTATGGCCCTATGTATAATTTTGTGTTTAAACTAAGGCCCCATCCACACTACTGCGTTTTCGTTTAAAAACGGAGACCTTTTGCTACGTTTGCACCTCCCGTCCACACTAAAACGGCAAAAACGGAGACCCAAAACAGAGAAGTTTAGAAACGCTGCCAACCCGTTTTTCGTTTTGAATCTCCGGAGGGCGTTTTAGTGTAGACGGGTCCAAACGGAGGACTTTAGAAACGATGACGTAGTAGAGGCTCACGCTCGGCTCTATGATTGGGTGCTGTCATCAGTCATGGCGTATATCTTTGCTAGCAGCTGTTGTATAAGTAAATTCTGCATTTTACAACGCTATAACTGCCTACATGCGCCGGAGTCAAGCTACTATTCGAGCGATCTGTGACAATTCCCGTGTGCAGCGGCGGCGTTGACCATACATGGAGCGTCGGTTTGCATGGTGGGATAATTTTATCAATGAAGTTGTGTTTACACCGGCACGCGCATGCCCAGTGTTGGTGAATGGTCACGTGATCCGTGTTTTCAGTCGTTTTAATGTGGACGGAGATCAATTCTAATACGCAGCTAAAACGCTGGTGTGGACGGAGATCGTATTCGTTTTAATTCTCCGTTTCTAAACTAAAACGCAGTAGTGTGGATGGGGCCTAAAAGAGCCCCTCCCCCCCCTCCCCACACAGACACAGAAACAGACACACACGAATGGCAGGGTGCATTCTCTCTGTCAGAGGGAGAGGGAGAGAAAATTCTCAGAAACATCCACATTCAAACCAAAATATCTAACTTCCTCTTGGTCTGAGCTAATGACAGTTAATTAGAAAGTTGTCCGGCTTGATCTGAACCATATGCATACCTGTGTCTGTCGAGTTTCATGCAATTTCAAGCATGCTAAGAGTCTCAAAAGCATCAAACAAGAATATTAAAGTTTGATGTGTTGCCACGGCAACAGTATCTAAGATATCAATAATCCTTTCACAGGTCTACATCTGCCGTGTGTTTACATTATACACATAAAGTTTGAAGCAAATCGGGTAAAAATAAGAGGGTGATTTCAAAGCATTTAGGAAGTGACACACTTCCTGCTGCCAGTTGGTGGCGCTATAACTTTGACTCACAATAGTCACATCCATGTGATCGGGCTCTTACAACGAACACACTGTTGAAGTTTCATCAAGATCAGTTAATGTATGCAGTAGTTATGACACACTTCCTGTTTCACGTTTCTCGCCATAATTTTGTTTCCTCGCCACGGCCAAACCGCTCGAGATATCAAAAATCCCCTCGCAAACTTTCATCCTCAATGTCTTGACTTCATGCTGACCGAGTTTCGTGCCGTTTGTTTGAATTCTCTAGGAGGAGTATTTCACATTCCATTGCGTGTGTTTTACCAACAACCCTAAATAGCCCACTTCCTGTTGGGCTGGGGTAAAAAGTAAGAGTGTGAAGTATATATGAAACGAGGAGATCTACATGTGTACCGAGTTTCATATTATTACATGCAAGCGTGTTTGAGTTATGGACCATGTTTTCGGACCCCGTTCCAGGGGGCGCTGTCGAGCCCCCCTGCCACGCCCGGGTACCATCTTCAGCCCGGCCCTGATGGCCGCGGGTTCTGACATGTGTGCAAAGTTTCAGGAGTTTTTGAGCATGTTAAGGCCTCCAAAAGTGTCCAAAAGGTAGTAAAAAAATAATAATAATAATAATAATAATAATAATAATAAATAATCCTAAGGAAAACAATAGGGCCTTCGCCCTTTGGGCTTGGGCCCTAATAATCCTAAGGAAAACAATAGGGCCTTCGCCCTTTGGGCTTGGGCCCTAATAAATAATCCTAAGGAAAACAATAGGGCCTTCGCCCTTTGGGCTTGGGCCCTAAATATTGATTGTCATCTGTTGCCTCAATTTTATTGATTAGATTTAACATTTTCAGTTGTAGTAATTTTTACAGTGTATAAATAAAGCTGACTTGACACACATGTTGTGTTTTCATGTTTTATGGGTACTTTTCATAGACAATGATTTCATATATTGTCATCTTTGTGGGGACATTGGACACATTTACACTACAGATCCTGATGCCAAATTCTGATTAGTTGACTATATATTTTTTTGACAACCAGCTTACATCTTCTTTTAAAAGTGAACCATATCCGATACACTATGCACTTGGCGAAACAACCCAAGGTAGACGTACTGACACGGAAAAGCTTAGGCCGAAACAGAAGTAAAAGCAGCGACAAAATGATAATACAAGATTTTGCTTTCCACACCATCTCTAAAGGTCAGCAAAACATTGGTGTCTTAAGATGGAGAAAAAACAGGAGAGCCCTGGGTTTTGAAAAGAGTCATGTGATCATGGTTGGTGTTGACGCCATTCGCCACCGTCACTTTTTCAAAGACGTATGACTCGCATTGACATGGGAATATCTGATCTCTCCGCTTACATGGCGGACGCAAATGCCAGTATCTGATTCATATCAGATTATTTACGTTTATGACTGAGGACCGAAACGGAACTGAGAACATCAGAATCCATGTGCTTTTTCCCCGCTTGCACGTTCATGGGTCAAATCCGATCTGTACCACATGGGAGGAAAAAAATGGGAATTGGGACACTTAAAGTCCCTGTAAAGTCAAAATTAAGTATGTGTTTTGAGTTTGTCACACCACAGAAAAATTAGTTATTAGTCACCCAGCCAAATTTGAATGATAAAAAAAGCCAGCAAGTACATAAAATAAGCTATCAAAATCTTGAAGAAATGAGCAGTAATCTCTGCTCTCAAACGCTGGAGGCGTGTCCGCTGGCTGCGCTGAAACCACGCCCACTCGCGGGAAAGCTGCCGTCGACTCGCCACACTCAACTCTACAGCCGGAATGGATGCTCGCACGGTGGGCATGCACTGCCGATGATGGCACCAGTTGTCGGCGCGACTGGAGGATGAAGGCCAGGCGGGAGTCGGTTCGGCCCCATTCACCAGTAACAGCGGATTATCAGTGAATCCCAGACAGTTATCTCCGACGAATGTTTATAAAACTATCCCGTGTAAAATGATCACTTACAGAGGCGGGTGTTGGCGGTGATCCTCAGCTCTCCATCAAGGTGGCTCTTCACAAAATTAATCCACTTCTTCTTGATGTAATCGCTTTTCGGAAATTTAAATAAGGACACCGATCTGTTTTGTACGTGATCCGGTGATCGCATCCAGGTAGTAGGCCTACGTATTTCCGTGACGAAGGCATAGCTAGCTAGCAATCTGTAGGCTGTGTTACTAATAATAGTGCTGACAGTAACTCGCGATTGAGCGGCAAACTGATGTGAATGTGCTCTATTGTTAGGAGCCATCTTAGGAGCGGCCAGCCTCAGCGGCTACAGTGCGTCATCAAGTAGGGGCGTGTCCAGGAGCTCAGGGGCTCCAGTGCGTCATCGAGCCCTGTTTTAGCCCCGCCCAGAAAATCCGGAAAATAGCAATGGTGAAAAACTGTTTAACGGTCTAACTCCACAAATCAGTACTTCACAGTTCACAGTCTTTGTAATATGTTTTAGCAATACATTTCTAACATTTATAATGTGTTTAGAAGTTTTTTTTGAAATTGCCTTTACAGGGACTTTAAAGCATGTACTGTATATGCGGCCACAGTACAGTACAGCACAGCAGGATCTGGCGTACACTGAACACACACAGATCACGTTATTGTCATTGCAGTGTGAGTTGCACTTCTGTTTATGTAACTCCCCTGAGCTTCACCTCCAAACACACTATTCCCACAATACAACGCAAACACAACCCCAAACCTCTCACTCCAAAACCTGTCCACGGCAGCACCAATTCAAGCTTCATTCCAGAAAGAATCATTTATTTATCTTCTATTGCAATAATGTACACCAATAAACAGGAACAGTTGGCAGTACACTAGAAAAATCAATTATTGCCAACAATTGCACATTACTTTCTGTTTAGCTGTGTAAGAGAATAAAAAAAAGAGAGATTTGGAGTGCTATTGTAAACTTTGCGAATGACAAACCTTGTAGTGAAATGGAAATGAGGGAGCGGGACCACATTTACATTCAACAGGAGATGCTAATACATCTGGAACATAAGCTACAATTTGCTTCGTTAGTGTGCCTGTCACTACAGTATTGATGTTGCTTCATTAACGCTTATCTTGCAAAAGATTGATGATAAACAGGTTTACAGTGCGTTTACCATGTGTCTAAACAATAGTGGTTTTCTGAACTCATGTTGCTGGATCTGTAAAGTCAAACATAAGGACTCTCGGTCAAACTCTCTTCTCAGCTGGTGGGTTTGTGCAAGCTGATTTGGTCATCAGTGCGTCGATGTGTTTCTGCTGATGTCAATGAGCTGTGACTCTGAGATAACACTCAAGAGAGTGTAGGGTGGCCTTGATGAGGAGGAAATCTCCATCTGTCTGTGTGAGGATGCTGAGACCCAAACCTCCAGCACTAGACACAGGCAACAGACGGGTTGATAACCTTTCAACCAAGCCGTAGAGTTGCATGCAGAACATTTTTATGTACAGGCAGTAAAGACGAAGTCTGAATCGTTTTTTTCTTCACCATCTAATCCCAAAATCCACTGACGTCACACTTCAAATGTCTGAATGTCACTACATAAAAAAACAAGTGTCATCGTCAAGCAACTGCTACTCGTTTTTTTCTTTGACACGATCCAAACTGTGATACTGTCCATAATAACCCCAAAAAAATGTGCCTCTACTGTCACAAGGCTAGTCTGTGTTTCTGTCTTGTTTCATGTTTAGCAGCTCCCTGTTATGTTTATTAGTCTGTCACAGGTGTTTCCTATTAGCCACTCCCTCTTGTTATCTTGTTAGCTTGTTTACCCTTCAGTATTTGTGGGTCCTTAATGTTGTTTGCTGGTTCTTCTGTTCCTGATTCCTGTTTCCTGATTCCTGAGTCTGTCTTTGTATAGTCTGAGTGGAGTAAATAAAGTCAATCTGCAAATGAACCCTACTTCCTCGTCTGCTTCAACCTCACGTGACATCTACCTACATTTGTGGAAAAACCCTCCTATACATACAATTCACAGCATTTTTCAGCTGAAATGAACACTGGAGTCAATAACTTTTATTTATTTTTAGACAAATTATCATTACGGGCACATCATTGATAATCAAACATATTTTCGCACAGTTCCTTGCACAATACCACCCAGATCCAACCCACATCTGGTACACACGGATTCCACACGGTCCAAATGTGGCCCTGATCTGGTACACACGTATTCCACACGGCCCAGATGTGGCCCGGATCTGGTACACACGGATTCCACACGGCCCAGATGTGGCCCGGATCTGGTACACACGGATTCCACACGGCCCGTCACGGATTCCACACGGCCCCGATGTGCCCCGGATCTGGTAAACACGGATTCCACACAGCCCAGATGTGGCCCGGATCTGGTACACACGGATTCCACACGGCCCAGATGTGGCCCGGATCTGGTACACACGGATTCCACACGGCCCCACACGGATTCCACACGGCCCAGATGTGCCCCGGATCTGGTAAACACGGATTCCACACGGCCCAGATGTGGCCCGGATCTGGTACACACGGATTCCACACAGCCCAGATGTGGCCCGGATCTGGTAGAAACGTATTCCACACAGCCCAGATGTGGCCCGGATCTGGTACACACGGATTCCACACGGCCCCACACGGATTCCACACGGCCCAGATGTGCCCCGGATCTGGTAAACACGGATTCCACACGGCCCAGATGTGGCCCGGATCTGGTACACACGGATTCCACACGGCCCAGATGTGGCCCGGATCTGGTACACACGGATTCCCCACAGCCCAGATGTGGCACGGATCTGGTACACACGGATTCCACACGGCCCAGATGTGGCACGGATCTGGTACACACGGATTCCACACGGCCCCACACGGATTCCACACGGCCCAGATGTGCCCCGGATCTGGTAAACACGGATTCCACACGGCCCAGATGTGGCCCGGATCTGGTACACACGGATTCCACACGGCCCAGATGTGGCCCGGATCTGGTACACACGGATTCCCCACAGCCCAGATGTGGCACGGATCTGGTACACACGGATTCCACACGGCCCAGATGTGGCACGGATCTGGTACACACGGATTCCTCACAGCCCAGATGTGGCACGGATCTGGTACACACGGATTCCACACGGCCCAGATGTGGCCCGGATCTGGTACACACGGATTCCACACGGCCCCACAAGGATTCCACACGGCCCAGATGTGGCCCCGATCTGGTACACACGGATTCCACACGGCCCAGATGTGGCCCGGATCTGGTACACACGGATTCCACACGGCCCAGATGTGGCCCGGATCTGGTACACACGGATTCCACACGGCCCAAATGTGGCCCGGATCTGGTACACACGGATTCCACACGGCCCAGATGTGGCACGGATCTGGTACACACGGATTCCACACGGCCCAGATGTGGCCCGGATCTGGTACACACGGATTCCACACGGCCCCACACGGATTCCACACGGCCCAGATGTGGCCCGGATCTGGTACACACGGATTCCACACGGCCCAGATGTGGCCCGGATCTGGTACACACGGATTTCACACGGCCCAAATGTGGCCCGGATCTGGTACACACGGATTTCACACGGCCCAGATGTGGCCCGGATCTGGTACACACGGATTCCACACGGCCCAGATGTGGCCTGGATCTGGTACACACGGCGTTCACGCGGCCCGGATGTGGCCCGGATCTGGACCGACACTATGTTACTGTCTGGGTATATGTCATGACTTTAAACACTTTTTACCATAGTGCATAATTGACATTTGCATTACATAACCACCTCCATATGTATGGTTTTTATGACATAGTAAACTATCTCAGTATCTCACCTGGTACAACATTACACTTGCGATGTGGAGAGTCCTCGATAAAAGAGCTAAAATGGCATGGTTGCCTTAGAAAATGTGTTTTTTTATCTCACGTTTGCTTTTGTTAACATTATTAGTTAGGTTTGGGTCGGGTTTAGTGTAGGTGGTACGCTATTTTCAAACGTGATAGAGCATTAACCTTCAGCGCCACTCACATAACTCATCAAAAGTTGACAGATTCACATTCTGGTGTAGAATCTGGTTCAGTCCATAAAGTTACAGACGCAGAAATAAAGACTCTCCACACATTAAGTAGCAGATATGATCAGCTTACCTGCCTCATGCTAACTTATTACTTGTAAAATGTTGTTTTAAGGTAGTCTCCCTGACAGCAACATAGTGTCGGCCCAGATCCGGGCCCCATCCGGTACATGTGAATTCAATGTGTACCAGATGTGAGCCGGATCTGGGCAGACACTATGTTGCTGTCTTATCTTTGTTGATGACAGAAATGAGATGTGGATTTTACTTGCCACATGCTACATCTCCTCAGAAAACATGAGGAGAGAGTTGTATCGTCGCTGTGTTTATATGAACAAGGGAAGATGTTATTACTAAAGGGTGTCTGGACTGAGCTGGAGCGGCTAGTGATTTCCAGACCACTGATATTTGTCAACACACTGGGGTCAGCGTTTATTAAGCCAGCTGATAATGCATTAGTTTGACCTTTAGACTGAAGTTAACGCTACAGGCTTTATACATGGTGAGCCCAAGATAACTAAAAGCACACACTGTCCTCCCACAAATCATCCACACCCTTAATGAGGAACACACACTACACATCTGCATATCATACTGATACATAAGAGTCCTCCAAAAGAACAACGAGGCATCTACTATAACAAAGTGAAATATATGCAGACATGCACAGTCTTTGAAGTTGTATAAAGTCGGCCAATCGGATTTGAGCTTGCTAGATGAAGCAAATGCTTCCGGTTAGTTACGTGTGCGTATCCTTCAGACTGTGAGCTCAGTGAACTATATGAGAGCGGAATAAATGAAGCTGGTCTTAGATCTGTGTGAAATCTTCTTTAAATTGAGAGGCCGGAGATATGTTAGGCTGTATGTGAGCATTGAGGTGAAACTGTACTTCTGTGTGTAAATCACATCTTTCTCATGTCATGTCAATTAGACCGCTCTCCCTCAGTGAGGAGAAAAATCCTGTAACTGAGAAAGAGCAGGACTTCAGAGTTAAAGGGTTAGTTCACCAGAAAATGACACTCAGTCATTAGAGGCTTACCTACGTATAGAGGCCCATTGAAACAGCCACTAATGAGGAATATATATATATATATATGTGTGTGTATATATATATATATATATATATATATATATATATACACACACACACACACACATATTTATATATATATATATATATATAGATAGATTCCTCATTAGTGGCTGTTTCAATGGGCCAAATTGATTCATATATATATATATATACTGTATATATACTGTATATATATGTATGGTTTCTACAAGCGGAAAACGAGGATAGCGCGGATATTACGTCAGCCATTATTTAAAATGGGAATTTCTCTGGATTTACAAATCCGTGGGAACATTTAGGATAACGTAAGTACACAATTGCATTAAATTTATCACACTGTGCAAGTGCTTTTTGAATTTTTGATTTTTTTTTTTTTGTTACAAAAATCTTACATATTGTACCTTTAATGACACACTGGGAAGCAAGTGCAGTATTCCAGAGTGTAATAATTAGATTACACGATTATTTGCCTACTTTATCTTGTGATTTATGCTACACGTTTTGGACAGTAGCCTAGAGGTAGTTAAAATAGTTTGCATTTCTAGTAACAAGTACAGGTGGAGATCTTTAGGCATCTCTATATGCGATTTGATTTTGTTTCAAATGATGTATTATCAGTTTCATCAGCAGTATATTATTTGCTGAGCTCATGTGGCTCATTGCCAAATTGTGTAAGAAAGTAAATATCGGCTCTATGATTGTTTATATCATCACAAAATGTAAACAGAATACTATAAATACTATATAGGAAATATCTGTTGTTTAATTGTTTAAATCATCGCAAAATGTAAACTATAGTATTGCAAAGCTATATAAATATAACTGGAAAGCATACACACTATTTAGCATATCTCAACTGACTCTAATATGGGCTCTAATCTGATAAATGCGACTATAAAGTTAGTCAAATATACTATTAACAATGAATTTGGTAACACTTTACTTGAAGGGGTGTGCATAAGACTGACACGACATCTTCATAATCATGACAGGACACACGTCATGAATATGAAGGAGGGTTTATGCATGTTTACTGTCATTAAGTGTCATTCGCTCAATTATGATATTTTTAATGCAAATATGACATTGTTTGAGATGTCTGTTATGACAACTTGTCATAAACCAATACATCATAACCTGTCAGTGTCTTTGTCATGACAACTTGACATTACTAAGACTACATAAATATGTCATAAACATGACATAGCAGATTAATTATCAAACTTAAGAAAGCACTTAGCTTTATGGGTTAACATTACATTAAACTGTCAGGCGGCTGGTTTTGACATTGGCTGTCATGAGGCATTATAACTGTGTCATGAATATTTTTCTTGACCTCGACTACAGTGGTACACATTGAATTTGTCATTAAAATGTTATAATGGCCTCATGACAGCCAATGTCAAAACCAGCCGCCTGACAGTTTAATGTAATGTTAACCCATAAAGCTAAGTGCTTTCTTAAGTTTGATCATTAATCTGCTATGTCATGTTTATGACATATTTATGACAGGTTGTGTTGTCTTAGTAATGTCAAGTTGTCATGACAAAGACATCTCAAACAATGTCATATTTGCATTAAAAATGTCATAATTGAGCGAATGACACTTAATGACAGTTGCCATAAACATGCATAAAACCTCATTCATATTCATGACGTGTGTCATGTCAGTCTTATGAAGGTGTCATGTCAGTCTTATGCACACCCCTTCAAGTAAAGTGTTACCATGAATTTCTATAAAGCTGCTTGCATGCTTGAAAAAGCGCAATACAAATGAAAATCGACTTGATATGTATAGATTCATCATAAAGGCTGTACTAAGACTTTTATAAGAGGCAGTTCTGATCCCAATATGTAGATACGGGATCAGATTGACCTTATAGAGATACTTCCCAGTGGATGAATCTATGTCTTCTGAAGATAAACGTGTGTGTGTGTGTAACTAGAAACCAACTGTTAAACACACTTTCGAGAGAGGGTTGAGTTTACGCTTGGTGTAAATGGAAGTGCATTATGGATTACTGTCAATATGGCTTTATGTGCTTTTTGGATCATCCACATTCTGGTTCCTATTATACGAGATTGGCTAAAATATTGTAAATTGGCTACATCAAAGTCACAGACACAATATGCTACAAACAGTAGTTTACATTTTTATGCATAAACTGACTTTTAGAAAGAAACAAATATAAGCAGCAGCAAGGCGGTTCAGAGAAACACAGCATCATTTGATTAAGAATGATCATTTATCATGTGATGCATCTTATTATTTTAAGCAGTTTAACCAAGAGTGTGTGTTTAAAGTGCTTGATATAAACGGCTCTGACTAATGGCTTGAAAGATACTCCACGTCCAGCCCCAGTGGAGGCCAGTAATGAAGACATCAATATTGCTCAGAGACTGAAGATACGGAGAATCACAGGGGACTTGACAGATCGTTTGTTCCAGTTTAATCCACACATACAAATCAAAGCTGCATATGAAATACAGAATCACATTGATTTGATTGTGACGCACAACGCTGTAGATTTCTTTGAAGCAACAGATGCTTCTGTACATAATCACAACATTAAAGCACATCAGTTACACAATATTGTTAGTCTATTGTTAGTTAATATTTACAAAATATACTTGCAATGGGAAAGAACATGGATGCCACTTTTCCAAAAAAAGATGAACAGAATGACAGTATGCTGTGTACATTTTTTGGATGGGAACATGCAGGGATGCATAATATTATCTTCAAAAATTATGCTGATATGCCTTGCCGATAAGATAATGTGTTGATTATGTAAACTTTTGCCTGTATGGTGATTAGATTCACTGTTTTGGATTGCCGACTTGAACTTGCGAATGCGAGAACAGAAGGACGTGTCCGAGGTGCGATACCTGTCAACAGTCTCTCTCGATCTCTAACACTCTAGAGCTTTATTAAAGGCCCACCGAAGTGCTTTTTAAACACATACAGTAGCATTATTCAATGTGTTGATGTTATTTCCACAGAAAGACAGGGCAGGACATATCGAATAGCTCCTCCTCTTTTTTTAAATAGCCAATACCGTTTAGTTTATATCACAGCTGTTGAGCTCATTAAAGCCGCAGTTTCCTCCTAATCTCTAACCGTTTCTCCTCCTATCGCTTTAAAATACAGCATTCTGTGTCGAATTCAAATGGGTCCGATACATTTTCTGGTCTGCGGCGACTCGACCGCATGATCCGCTCTATGCTGTCGTGTCTCTGGACCGGAGCTGCGGCGGTTCGCGTGACACAAACGGAAAACCAGACTTCACTTGCCCCAATTGGAAATTGTCTGAATTGTTCTCTATCCCCTATAGACCTTATACACCATACAAACAAGCGCGCAGAATATTGTCTATTATAATATTATAAAATATTGTCTTTGAACTTCCGGTTTTGCGATCGCTCTGTGTATTTCTATGGCATTGCTGTATATGGTAATTAGCTGGTAAAGTGCATTTACTTACGGAAGTTATCATGAGCATTGTAATGTTTAAAGCAGATATCTTAACAAATGTCAGTAGACCGGGAAGATTTTAAAACGAGCCGTTCATTCATAAATACGTAAGATCGCTGTGAAAATGGACAAAAGACACCGAGGGCAGCGCTGAAAAGGGGCGGAGCTACACACGGTCTATATAGTGCACTGTGGGCCATTCACCATGTAGAAAATAGTAAATGTGTGAACTAGTGAGTGATCTCAGACGCAGCTTCAGCATCTATTTATACTGTAGGGGGCGGAGCTTCAGATTCTAGAGAGCATTTGATTGGACAGAAAATCTGATGAGAAGCTGAATTGAGGAGTGATGTCATCTAAATCATTGATCCATATTGGTGGAACTATAAGACTTTAAGTTTGAATGTTTATATTCTAAATGTGAATTTGGTCATTATTTTGGAGCACACTAGCTTATAGATAACAGTAAGGCGAACATATTCATAATAAACCCCCCAAAAAACCTTCAATTTTGATTTCATTGGGACTTTATCTAACGAGAAACCTGAACTCTGAAACCGGAATGAAAAAAAATAGTTGAGTCAGAAGTGTGACAAATGCAAACATTTGTTAAAATGACGACTAGCTAGAATATTAAGTAAGATTATTGGCTGATTTTAAGTTAATCCAATGAAGATTTACCAATAACTTATTTCAAATTCATAACTGTATGGTGGATCTTTCACAATAGTGAAACTGAGATTCATCTTTGATTGACATCAATACTCCACATACAAAACACAACAATGGTGACACTCAACAAATAATAAAAACAAAACATTACATGAATTAACCAACGCAAACTGCTAAACCTGAATCAAAATTAAGTTGAGCAGCACAGATAAAAACCAACAAGAAATAAAAAACTCTACAGCATAATCTAGTCATGCTTGTTTACAGTAATTCTGTGTTTTCCAAAACTGTAAACTCACAGTAAAAGGGGTGGTGATGGCGCAGTGGATAAGACACATGCCTTTGGTGTGAGAGACCCGGGTTCGAATCCACTGTGAGACACCAATGTGTCCCTGAGCAAGACACTTAACCCCTAGTTGCTCCAGAGGCGTGCGACCTCTGACATATATAGCAATTGTAAGTCGCTTTGGATAAAAGCGTCAGCTAAATGAATAAATGTAAATGTAAAAGCAAGATCTGTTTACAGTACAATTGTAAAAATCTGACTAAAATGGCCAGTAAATTACTGTAGATTTTACAGTAGATTTCTTAGAGTGCAGTTCAATACAAGATAAGTCTTAGTGTGAAAGTACAGCAATTATAAACTTGGAACATAATATAATTTTACAGGAAAATGTTTAACAGTGTAGAGTTGGGGGTGGCATTTTTTTGATCTACCTAGCAACCACAGCATAGCAACCGCATACTTATCTGCATACTAATCAGCAGTTAGTTTTAACAGTGAAAGAAGTTCAATTAAAAAATGAGGACAGAAGAGTAAAGTGAAAGCTTCAAGAGTGGTCATGGCCAAGTGAGTTCACAAAAGAAAATTGTTATTACGCTTACCAAGTTCCTGCGTAATACCTGATATATACAAATTCAACACAGTGGAATAAAATAACACTCTGAAGACCCTGGCGACCACAACAACAGAAGCAAGCCGGCAGGTTCTTACACACGCAACTCACAGTTTCTTCATGACACACTGCAGCTTTAAATGAGGGTTGGAGCATCAGCTAAAGAAAGATGAAGCATGAGGAGGGCAACAGAGAAAGGAGATGTGAAATGAGCAGTGTTCAGATCAGATGGATGAAGCTTCAGGGTCGTGACGGAGCCTGCGGTCGAGCACATGCTCACACCAGGAGGAGGAGAGCTTATGAGATCAGCAGCCCTGACCCTCTCACTCACACACACACACACAGAGAGAGAGAGAGAGAGAGAGAGAGAGAGAGAGAGAGACAGAGAGAGAGAGAGAGAGAGAGAGAGAGAGAGAGAGAGAGAGAGAGAGAGACACACACACACACAAACACACTATGAGATTCATTTCCCGACACAAGTATTGCGGTCATGTATAAAAAATAATAATAAGCGTGAATCAAAAATGTAAAAACACGTAAAAATAGATTTAAAAAAAAAAAAAAAAAAATTTTTTATCAGATTAGCAAAAATGTGGTCATGGGTCAAAAAATAATAAGCATGAATTAAATTTTTTTTTAAATGCATTTAAAAAATAACAAGAATGAATCAAAACTTTACACACATTTAAAATTATATTGCACAAAACTGAGCCATGAATGCAAAAATGATCAGAATCGCACACAAAAATCATGTTTTGCTTGGTTAATTTCCTTGTTCTCTGACATTTTCTGCTCATATTATCATGTTTTGTATGCGTATGCTGTTTTCTCGTTTCCACATTGTATGCTTGCTTTTCCACACGTTGCAGTTAAGGGTTTAATGTATAAGGCGGGCTTAAAGTGATAGTTCACCAAAAACATCATTTACATACACAACCTGTATGCGTTTCTTCTGTTGAACTATTAGGGAGATATGTGGAAGAATGTGGGTAACCAGACCAGTAGGAACAAAATACTATGGAAGTCAATGGCTACTATCAACTGTCTGGTTACCCACATTCTTCGAAATATCTTCTTATTAGTTCAACAGAGGACAGAAACTCATACAGGTTTGGAAGTATTCATACACTATAACAATATGCTTGTTGCCTCTTCAATTCCTGTCTTTTGCACAAGAGAATATACTATAATATGCAGCAGAGCTCACTGCTATATTTGCTCGTGCACTACAGTTTATGCCAGTCACAATTACACTACCGTTCAAAAGTTTGGGGTCAGTGAGAATTTAATTTTTATTTTTTGGAGGAAAGAAATCAATACTTTTATTTATCAAGGAATAATTAATTTGATCGAAAGTGACAGTAAAGACATTTATAATGTTACAAAATATTCTAACCCTAACCCTATTCATCAAAGAATCCAAAAAAAAAAAAAAAAAAAAAAACTGTACAACTGACAGACCAACAACTGTTTCAACATTGATAATAATAATAAATGTTTCTTGAGCATCAAATCCTCATATTATACTGATTTGTGAAGGATCATGTGACACTGAAGACACTGACACTGGTGATGCTGAAAATTCAGCTTTGATCACAGGAATAAATTACACTTTACTGTATATTCACACAGAAAACAGCTGATTTACACTGGAATAATATTTAATACTATAACTGATTTTTGTTGTATTTCTAATCAAATAAGCGCAGCCATGGTTAGCAGAAGAGAATTATTTTAAAAGTATTTAAAATTGTACCGACCCCAAACTTTTGAACGGTAGTGTATGTTTAGTCCATTGTATACTGCACGTAATTGTAAATTGTCTTTCTATTTTGTCATGTATTGTTTTTCTGTGAACAGATTTGTAGCATTGTCTTTCATCTACAGTATTTCGTTGATAACGGTGTTGGTTTTATAAGATTTATCACATTTTACATTGAGATTATAAAATGTTAAGTTAAGAAATTGAGGAATACTGTTTTCCCCAAATATCAGCGCGATTCTAAACGTATATTGAACTGTGTATAAAATCAATACAACAAGAAGTTCATTTTGAGTGAGTTTTATCATTGCATCAGCAGCCATGATGTCATATCCCCTCTTCGATTGATTGGCTAGAGGAGGAGCTGTCAATCTAGAACTAGTGGACCAATGGTGACGCTTATGCCCGCCGTAATTTACATGAAACTCGAACTCAACGTTTGGGAAAGCAAGTGCAGAACGAGGAAACATGATCGAAGGGAAAAACAGCATAAGCCTGACCGCATCTATGACCGCAATACATTTGATGGGAAATTAATCCCATAATTCTACAACCTCTCCAAAAAAGATAAAAACCAGGACAAAGAAATTCACATGTCACCAAATACTGTTTAAGGGTTAGGTCACTCAAAAATGAATATTCAGTCGTGCTAAATATACACTGCAAAAAGTGGTAACCTGGAATTTGTTACTTTAAAGATCTGTTTAATATGATATTTCTAACTCAACCCATACAATGTAGTTTTGGTGGTATAAATTAATGTATTTAGGTTGATTCAGAGATATTGCATAATCTTTTTTACTTCAATAAATTAATTTAGTTGTCAGTGTATGTAATTTGAGATATGTTTGTCAGAATGCTGGTTTGCTGGTCCCCAGTATGAAAAGCGGTAGTGCTGGTAGATCAGCATACTGTATGTTGCCTTTTGAGTGCTGATATGATGACAGCAAGACCACAACAAAACTTGCTTAGGTGTTAAAAGTTGTTGAAGTCGGGTTGAAGTCACCATTATGGTGATCACTGTTAATTATTTGACTTTTAGTTCGCCATTTTGCCCTTGGCCTTGACTAAAATATGTCATGCTCCTGCTACAATTACATATTTTACTATGTGCACTTTTTGGAATCAGGGACTGACAGCTGGATTTTGACATGTGAGTTCCCAAATGACCATTAAAGTCTTTAAAAACAGCAACTTTCCATTTTGAGCTTTTATTATCAATAGCTCTTTCTTAGCAAGAATTCTTCTCATAACCCCTGTTAGTGAACAAACTGCTTATGATTATGCTGCTATTTGGCATGTTTCTTTGTTTTCATATCTCTAAATGTTTTTGTTTTGCGATGTAAACAAGCTCTTTTTATTTGATTTGTGTGTAGATCCTTTGAAACAGGAGAAAAACTCTTTGATCATTTGAAACGTTTCACAGGTTTGAATTTTTACTTTTTTTTAAACTTCAGATGACATTGTTTAATAATATAATCGTAACTAAAACAATAAAAAAAATTCAGTTCTACTTCCTTTCTAATTCCTATTTTTTAATCTTATATTATTTTTCCTTTACATACTTAATGTGTTAAAAATAGAAATATCCAAGCAAAAACAATGCTAGTCTCCAAACAGCCTGCTTCCATATACTAAACCAGAACTAACCAAGCACTAAACCAGCATAAACAAGCCTGGACCAGCACTGACCAGCATAAACCAATACTAAACCAGCACTAACCAACACTAACCAGCACTAAACCAGCATAGACAAGCCTGGACCAGCACTAACCAGCATAAACCAGCACTAAACCAGCACTAAACAAGCATAGACAAGCCTGGACAAACACTAACCAGCATAAACCAGCACTAAACTAGCACTAAACTAGCATAAACAAGCATAGACAAGCCTGGACAAGCACTAACCAGCATAAACCAGCACTAAACTAGCACTAAACCAGCATAAACAAGCCTGGACCAGCACTAACCAGCATAAACCAGCACTAAACTAGCACTAAACCAGCATAAACAAGCATAGACAAGCCTGGACAAGCACTAACCAGCATAAACCAGCACTAAACTAGCACTAAACAAGCATAGACAAGCCTGGACAAGCACTAACCAGCATAAACCAGCACTAAACTAGCACTAAACCAGCATAAACAAGCATAGACAAGCCTGGACAAGCACTAACCAGCATAAACCAGCACTAAACAAGCATAGACAAGCCTGGACAAGCACTAACCAGCATAAACCAGCACTAAACTAGCACTAAACCAGCATAAACAAGCCTGGACCAGCACTAACCAGCACTAAACCAGCACTAAACTAGCACTAAACCAGCACTTAACAAGCATAGACAAGCCTGGACAAGCACTAACCAGCATAAACTAGCACTAAACCAGCATAAACCAGCACTAAACTAGCACTAAACCAGCACTAAACTAGCACTAAACCAGCACTAAACCAGCATAAACAAGCCTGGACCAGCACTAACCAGCACTAAACCAGCATAGACAAGCCTGGACAAGCACTAACCAGCATAAACTAGCACTAAACCAGCATAAACCAGCACTAAACTAGCACTAAACCAGCATAAACAAGCCTGGACCAGCATAGACAAGCCTGGACCAGCACTAACCAGCACGAAACCAGCATAAACAAGCCTGGACCAGCACTAACCAGCATAACCCAGCACTAAACTAGTACTAACCAGCACTAACCCAGCACTAACCAGCAAGGAATTCGTGCTGGGTTATGCTGGATTTTTCAGCAGGGAGGGGAAGATTTTAGTCTGTTCCTTTCATAAAGCCAACATATGACCTCAGAATACTTTTATTATAATTTCATTGCATTTTTTAAAGCTTTTTTTAAAGCTTGATAGCATCTGGACATCTGGTCAGCTTTCACCGTATGAAAAAGGGCAGCGTGAACATTTTGCTGAATTTCTCCTTTTGTGTCCTTTTGTGTTTTGGATCGACACCAGGAAATGAGAATCTCATTATTCCTTTTAAATTATGCAACAATCTAAGGGGAAAAATGGAAACTTTAAAAAATAATGAAATAAATATACAAATGTAAGTAAAAGTGAAACATTGAACATACCGCAAAAACATTCTGAACTTCCAATTTTACAGCAACTTAGACCCATGAAAACACCACAACAAGCACGAGTCTCTCCTTACACCACAGGCTATGAAGGGTTAAAAGAAACCGCACAGAACTGGCCTTGTGTGGTTAGATGTCTGAGCAAGCAGCACTCAGGGGACATGCATGGGCCAGCAGGTCAAATCTGACCACTTTAATGAGCCGCCCCTCACACACACACACACACACACACACCTCTCTCTCTCTATACTCAGAGAAAGAGAGAGAGGAGGAGGACTCTTTCTGCTCAGCATGACTTTTACTTTTAAATAAATTACAAATATAATGCTACATGCACACGATGTGTGTGTGTGTGTGTGTGTGTGTGTGTGTGTGTGTGTAGAGAGAGAAATACAAGCATTTACTCACATCTGTGTCGGGGCCCTTGTCGGCCCCTGGACAGGAGAACGTAACAAACTCATGGCAGCGTTTGTGGACCACAAAACAGCACACTGTGGATGAGAAGAAAGGGGAAATCAGATCAAAAACATCAACACATTTGTTTCATATACATATCAAATATCAAACCTATAAATACCGCTGAAATTTTGTGATTCTAGACACCAGTTTTATTATTAATTTGCAATCAGTAAGATTAATTATCTTACAAAACTGATTTCAGATTTCGTAACGGTTTAATGATCTACAGCAAAATAGAGCGAGCTTTGGTGAAAACTAATCAAATATTCAATTAGTACCACAGTAATTTCTTCCTAGAAATGACATCTAAAGTGGAAACCGGTCAAAAACTTACATTTACACACAAACTGACGACTAACCACAACTTTCAGACGCCATCTTTATTTTTAAGCTCAACTGTCACAGAATAGAAAGCAGAGGATTGTGGGATATCAAAGGCAGTGAAGGATAGATCTGTGCTGTCTTCATAAATCCATCAGATGAAGGTTTCTCAGGAGAAAAGACGTGAAGCTAACATTAGATTCAGACGTGCCTTCATGCCTTGAAATGTGTCCTCCGAAGGCAGCATTGTTACGCTTTGGGACGCAGTCATGGACGGATTAATCTAAATGCAGTGAGTTTTGTTTTGCACTTCAGTAACTGATGCTGAATGTCTTTTCCCATGTGATGAGCCAGTAATGGACCCACAGTGGCTAAACACCGCCTGGCTCCGCCTGCTACAGTAGCCACGCCCCTAAACCCACGCCATTGGTTGAGCTGGAAAGAGATTGATGGATCTGGGGTGTGTTTCCCGTACAACGTTGTAACTCGCTGCTTCACTACTACAGTACGATATATCGTTGAAGAAATCAACTAGCTAGTCAAGACTGTTTCCCGAAACCGTATTGTCCCAAATTGATCGTTAAACCACGTTGGTTAATGATGTCACACACGTGGTGGATAATAACTTCTTTGAAAGAATCTGTTTGAGTTCAAATTAACGCTAGATGTTTTGCTATAAATTACAGACATGGCATCTGAGGAATATTTCTAATTTTCCTCAGTTATTTTGCTTTATTTCCAGATTCAATCATAGTCTCGTTCTTACGCACTAGAGTACGTTCACACATGCGCACTCTTCATAAAATTACGCTTTACATCTCTTTACAAACTAAAAGACGTAAATGACATTTGTATGTATTCTAAATAAAAGACACAGGTTGTACTGAATGTCAGCTTGCTTATTTTTCTCAAGATCAGGATTTAATGAGTCGACATGTCATGCAAACAAGAAAATGCTGTGTCGTTCCAGACACACAACTCTGCGATGCTGTTTGCGAATGTTTGTTGTAACGATGATTTCGGGAAACACAGACTTGTTGAACTATGCTGATAGCGACAGAACTTGCGTTTGTGGTTGTCTAACAATGCTTTCGGGAAACACACCCCTGAGCGGGCCGCTCTCAATGTTTTGATGGTGCTTTTGGGCTCAATGTTTACACTGTTGGGGGAGATAAACTCAAGAACTGCATACTCATAGTAGTCATTGAACAATAAACTGGGTTAAGAGAATGTATTTTAACAAAAAAATCTTACATACTTCACATTAAACAACATGTAAAGATACATTCCCTATATATATAGTTGTAAAATTCAATGCAACACTGAGAAACAGAATAAATCAATGAATGTTAGGGTTTGTCCTGATTAAAACGACATGAACAGTAAAGTGGAAACACAAGCAGAGTCACAGGTTGCTGGAAGCTTCTCCTGTGCTGGTCACTTGTATTACACACAGCTGAGAGGGGAGATCTGTTTAAATGTCACCAGCATTAGCTACATTATCGGCACAAATGCCTCCCACAAACAGCCGAGGGCTGGGAATCAATCCAATCCAACAGCTCCATACAAACACCACCCTTCAATTCATATTGGGCTACAGTCATTTAGATTTATAGTGTCGAGTGTGGCGTCTCATCCTGTTACATCATCCTGACACATGACAGACTGTGTGTGTGTGTTGACAACGATGAGACATGTATTAATGAATATGAGTGATTGGACGATATGAAAACGTGACACATACTAATTGTGATGAACTAATAAAACAATTGAATCATAGTGGGTGAATGATGCCGTCTAAGATGAGTGCAATGGAACCTCGTAAGGAAGTGCATGAGAGACTCAACTCACAATTAATTCCAATCAACTATTTTATTTGTTGCTTTCAACATTAAATACAAATAAAATTTACATTTGTTTCAACTTGTCCGCCATCTTGGATTTCGTTTTTCACTTAGCCTGTAGCAATCGGGTGATTATTTTTTTCCCAAACCAGTTCAGCCCTAACTCTGTGCTGCAAAGATTTAATTACTCAAGTCAAGCACAGTGCTGAATGCCTAATATACAACAAATAATAATAACCCCTAACCCTATCCAATGAAATTGGCTGCAAGGTGGGATTTGTTTGCTCTGTGTTTGCTTAGGCCAATAAAAGACTGGATAATGTTTCTTAAGACCTTCGAAAACAATATTCATGCCAGGGGCCTATGATGCCTAAAATGCTGAAGAGGTACAGTCTAAAAATGCTGGGTTGTTTTAACCCAATGTTGGGTCAAATATGGACAAACCCAAATTTTTTATTTAAAAACTTAAAGGGTTAGTTCACCCAAAAATGAAAATTCTGTCAGTATTTACTCACCCTCATGTTGTTCAACCCCGTAAGACCTTCGTTCATCTTCGGAACACGAATTAAGATATTTTTGATGAAATGTGACAGCTGGATCACTCCTCCATACTAGTCCATAGGCTTCTTCAGGGATTGAACTTGCCGGCCTCGAAAAGTTATTAAAGACATCGTTAAAATAGTCCAAGTGACTACAGTGGCTCAATCTTAAGTTTATCAAGCGACGAGAATACTTTTTGTGCGCAAAAACAAACAAAAATAACGACTTTATTTCAACTATTCATGTCCATCTCCTTGGGCCTCTAGTCAGTTAACGTAGTGTAATTCCGTAGAGCTACGTCACACGTAGGCTCACTATTGGCCGACGCTGGTCATGTGCGTGATGGCGTGAGACGTACAACAACAGAAGCTTACGCTATTACACTAGTGAACTGACTCGAGGCCCAAGGAGATGGACATGAATAGTGGAAATAAAGTCGTTATTTTTGTTTGTTTTTGCGCACAAAAAGTATTCTCGTCGCTTGATAAACTTAAGATTGAGCCACTGTAGTCACTTGGACTATTTTAACGATGTCTTTAATAACTTTTCGAGGCCGGCAAGTTCAATCCCTGAAGAAGCCTATGGAGGAGTGATCCAGCTCTCAGATTTCATCAAAAATATCTTAATTCGTGTTCCGAAGATGAACAAAGGTCTTACGGGGTTGGGACAACATGAGGGTGAGTAATTACTGACAGAATTTTCATTTTTGGGTGAACTAACCCTTTAACCCAATGGCTGGGATTGTCCATATTTTAACCAAATTTGGGTTGAAACAACCCAGCATTTTTTAGAGTGACTAAAGCCACTCACACACGCAGGAACTGAAGAGACAACACTGATTGATTGAAATGGAAAAAAATGTGTTTATTTTAGACAGCACAGTGTGTGTCCTGCTGTGTGTGTTTCTCTCATTTCCCCCTGAGTTCATTACTGCCATCAACTTGCATCCTCCAAAACACAGCTTCCTCTTCCTGACACTCCACTGACACTGTCCACACACAGAAAGACAATCACTGAGACATCTTCAGGAAGACTATCACTGAGACATCTTCAGGAAGACAATCACTGAGACATCTTCAGGAAGACAATCACTGAGACATCTTCAGGAAGACAATCACTGAGACATCTTCAGGAAGACTATCACTGAGACATCTTCAGGAAGACTATCACTGAGACATCTTCAGGAAGACTATCACTGAGACATCTTCAGGAAGACAATCACTGAGACATCTTCAGGAAGACAATCACTGAGACATCTTCAGGAAGACTATCACTGAGACATCTTCAGGAAGACTATCACTGAGACATCTTCAGGAAGACTATCACTGAGACATCTTCAGGAAGACTATCACTGAGACATCTTCAGGAAGACTATCACTGAGACATCTTCAGGAAGACAATCACTGAGACATCTTCAGGAAGACAATCACTGAGACATCTTCAGGAAGACAATCACTGAGACATCTTCAGGAAGACTATCACTGAGACATCTTCAGGAAGACTATCACTGAGACATCTTCAGGAAGACAATCACTGAGACATCTTCAGGAAGACTATCACTGAGACATCTTCAGGAAGACAATCACTGAGACATCTTCAGGAAGACAATCACTGAGACATCTTCAGGAAGACAATCACTGAGACATCTTCAGGAAGACTATCACTGAGACATCTTCAGGAAGACAATCACTGAGACATCTTCAGGAAGACTATCACTGAGACATCTTCAGGAAGACTATCACTGAGACATCTTCAGGAAGACTATCACTGAGACATCTTCAGGAAGACAATCACTGAGACATCTTCAGGAAGACAATCACTGAGACATCTTCAGGAAGACAATCACTGAGACATCTTCAGGAAGACTATCACTGAGACATCTTCAGGAAGACTATCACTGAGACATCTTCAGGAAGACTATCACTGAGACATCTTCAGGAAGACTATCACTGAGACATCTTCAGGAAGACCATCACTGAGACATCTTCAGGAAGACAATCACTGAGACATCTTCAGGAAGACAATCACTGAGACATCTTCAGGAAGACTATCACTGAGACATCTTCAGGAAGACTATCACTGAGACATCTTCAGGAAGACAATCACTGAGACAACTTCAGGAAGACAATCACTGAGACATCTTTAGGAAGACAATCACTGAGAAATCTTCAGGAAGACAATCACTGAGACATCTTCAGGAAGACAATCACTGAGACATCTTCAGGAAGACTATCACTGAGACATCTTCAGGAAGACAATCACTGAGACATCTTCAGGAAGACTATCACTGAGACATCTTCAGGAAGACTATCACTGAGACATCTTCAGGAAGACTATCACTGAGACATCTTCAGGAAGACTATCACTGAGACATCTTCAGGAAGACAATCACTGAGACAACTTCAGGAAGACAATCACTGAGACATCTTTAGGAAGACAATCACTGAGACATCTTCAGGAAGACAATCACTGAGACATCTTCAGGAAGACAATCACTGAGACATCTTCAGGAAGACTATCACTGAGACATCTTCAGGAAGACAATCACTGAGACATCTTCAGGAAGACTATCACTGAGACATCTTCAGGAAGACTATCACTGAGACATCTTCAGGAAGACTATCACTGAGACATCTTCAGGAAGACAATCACTGAGACATCTTCAGGAAGACAATCACCACTGAGACATCTTCAGGAAGACTATCACTGAGACATCTTCAGGAAGACTATCACTGAGACATCTTCAGGAAGACAATCACTGAGACAACTTCAGGAAGACAATCACTGAGACATCTTCAGGAAGACTATCACTGAGACATCTTCAGGAAGACAATCACTGAGTCATCTTCAGGAAGACAATCACTGAGACATCTTCAGGAAGACTATCACTGAGACATCTTCAGTAAGACTATCACTGAGACATTTTCAGGAAGACTATCACTGAGACATCTTCAGGAATACTAAAACTGAGACATCTTCAGGAAGACTATCACTGAGACATCTTCAGGAAGACAATCACTGAGACATCTTCAGGAAGACCATCACTGAGTCATCTTCAGGAATACTAAAACTGAGACATCTTCAGGAAGACTATCACTGAGACATCTTCAGGAAGACTATCACTGAGACATCTTCAGGAAGACAATCACTGAGACATCTTCAGGAAGACAATCACTGAGACATCTTCAGGAAGACAATCACTGAGACATCTTCAGGAAGACTATCACTGAGACATCTTCAGGAAGACAATCACTGAGACATCTTCAGGAAGACAATCACTGAGACATCTTCAGGAAGACAATCACTGAGACATCTTCAGGAAGACAATCACTGAGACATCTTCAGGAAGACAATCACTGAGACATCTTCAGGAAGACAATCACTGAGACATCTTCAGGAAGACAATCACTGAGACATCTTCAGGAAGACAATCGCTGAGACATCTTCAGGAAGACAATCGCTGAGACATCTTCAGGAAGGCCATCACTGATACATCTTCAGGAAGACAATCGCTGAGACATCTTCAGGAAGACCATCACTGAGACATCTTCAGGAAGACCATCACTGAGACATCTTCAGGAAGACCATCACTGAGACATCTTCAGGAAGGCCATCACTGAGACATCTTCAGGAAGACAATCACTGAGACATCTTCAGGAAGACAATCGCTGAGACATCTTCAGGAAGACAATCGCTGAGACATCTTCAGGAAGACTATCACTGAGACATCTTCAGGAAGACCATCACTGAGACATCTTCAGGAAGACAATCGCTGAGACATCTTCAGGAAGACAATCGCTGAGACATCTTTAGGAAGACAATCGCTGAGACATCTTTAGGAAGACCATCACTGAGTCATCTTCAGGAAGACAATCGCTGAGACATCTTCAGGAAGACAATCGCTGAGACATCTTCAGGAAGACTATCACTGAGACATCTTCAGGAAGACTATCACTGAGACATCTTCAGGAAGACCATCGCTGAGACATCTTCAGGAAGACAATCGCTGAGACATCTTTAGGAAGACAATCGCTGAGACATCTTTAGGAAGACCATCACTGAGACATCTTCAGGAAGACAATCGCTGAGACATCTTCAGGAAGACAATCGCTGAGACATCTTTAGGAAGACCATCACTGAGTCATCTTCAGGAACACTATCACTGAGTCATCTTCAGGAAGACCATCACTGAGTCATCTTCAGGAAGACTATCACTGAGTCATCTTCAGGAAGACAATCACTGAGACATCTTCAGGAAGACCATCACTGAGTCATCTTCAGGAAGACCAGTAGTGAAGCAGCGGGAATCCACCTGTCACTCAAGTGGGCACACCCGTAATTATGCAGAACTTTAAGGCTTCATATAATTTAAACGGATGAGTTACAAAAAAATTCACCCCTCTCACTGTTGTCATGAAGAGCAGGTTTGCTTTATAGACCAAAACTACTTTTTGTACCAGGCTGTAAACATGTGTTTTTCTGCTGTAAAGTTGGGAATTTAACATGGGTGTCTATGGGATTGACTCTCTTTTGGAGCCTGTCTCTAGTGGCCAGTCGATGAATTGAAGTTTAACTCACTTCCGTGTTTGATTCAAGAGATGGACCGGGAGGTTGCCGCTTGGTAAACATATTAGTCTCCAACAGATTACACCATCAAAAACCTGCTGGAAACCATCAGCATGGTAACACTCAAATACCATCTTGGGGACGATGAAGCAAATAAAAGCAGGAGACTAGTGTGTTTGTTGTCAAGACCACATGGGGAATCCATCAGTCCTGCACTCCAGATGTCACAGGTACATATATGTGGAGCTCATATGATGTGAATACGCAGGTGTGAATCAATCATCTTCACAGCACGTTTGTGTCACTGAGGGATAGAGATGCCACACAGCTGTATGATAATCGTCTCCCTCTTATACAACACATAAGGACAGTTCATATCTGTGTGTGGGTGTACAATATGTGAAGAAGTGAAGCTGTGGAAGCTGAAGATATTTGAGCATAATTCAAAGCCAATGCCTGATAAACCACACACAGAGAGCGAGAGAGTGTGTGACTGGCTTATAAGAGAACATTAGTATTTATGGTTATTTGTGGGTTGTAATCTAGTGTTAACATCTGGTCTCGGAGCAGCAACCAGCAGCTTCAGTCTTTCAAGGGGACGACCCATAAATGCTTTGTTTTATCTGGCAACGTCTCTATCTCTGAGGGAAAGCAATGAGATTGAATAGCACCCTCTCGTAATTGCTCTTCAAGTCATATTAAACGTTCCTCTGGGAGAGACTTCTGGTCGTCTGCCCCAACCTGCTGAATAAATTATACCAGAAGCACAAAGAGTCTCATTCACTACCAACCAAAGCGTTCTCACGCAATATTTCTGCCAGATTCACTACAGCTGGAGTGTCCCTAACACTGAATGTGCAACGATGGATCCAGGTTCTCACACTTGATTCAGATTTGCTCAAAGGGAATAACCTTAAACAAGACACCAGGTGAAGCCATGAAACACAAAATGAGTTAGAGGGCACTTTGTCTAACCTATGATATGCCTTGACAATCCTGTGTGAAAGCCTTGGACTGAATGAATGCCTAAAGGTCCTTGCATTTTTTTTGTATTCGTCATCCTAAAAATTTGTCACGACCAGAAACCTTGCACACTGAGTCAGATGCTTAAAATCACAAAACAATACAAAATGGAGTCTTCGAGTAGTGAGGATGATTTTGTTGTTCTCTCTCTTCTTAAAAAGAGAAAAGGAAAGAGGAAATATTGGGTCCATCCAACAGTCCTGAGATTGCGTAGAGAGGAAGGAGAGTTCACTGCGGGACTATCCCGAGAGATTCAGAGTTTACTTCAGGAATCAGTGGCTCAGTTTGATGCTTTGCTGGTGATACTGGAGCCACATGTTATAAACAAGACCAGCAATTTCCGTGAAACCAACTGATCTTAAACATCTCTGGATTTTGGCGTTCGCTTGTAATGTACAGTGGCTCTGAATTGTCGAAACACCTCTCAAAATGCTTGCAACTGATGCGAAAAACGCAGAAAATTGAACCTGATCCGAACTTTTTTATGATGTACGAAAGTTTCTAAAGGCAGTGTGTAAACGTGATTGACAACGTGAGGTCGTGTTTATTTTTTAACGTGTGAAAATTTCAGACACGTTTGCAATGACCTTAACCCTTTTTCAAACCATCAAAGTAAGTGCTGGAGAAGTCGGGAGCCCCTACTTTTGTTGATTGTAAACGGTGCTAGGCAAACGATTTGCACTTTGAATAGTTGCAAGAACAATAGCCTTCTGGAACAGGCCTCCTTCAGACTATTTGTTCCTTTCAGGGGAATGCCCCATAGGTTTCAGATGTCTGGTTTTGCTGTAACATTATCCCGCCTACACGCGAGACACGATCTCTGTGCGCCAGGACTTTGCCTCTATTAGACCAAGCAAAGGTGGCTGAGCCAACATGGATAATCAATAGCAGATTTGATATCAATATTGCTCAAGGGATGAGGTGAACTAGATGAAACATGTACACCTGGATAAGTGCACGCCATTGAACCTAAGGGCAATCCTTGGATGAGAATCAAAAACAACAGCTTGCAATGAACAGAACTGCAACAATTCTGCCAAATTATACCTGCATCATTTCCAGGGACAGGCTTGGTGTGTGCATCAGCCCACAGTATAATTACATAGGTCGACTGATGTAGAAAGGTGAAATGGGCTGTTGTCAATTCCACTAACAAATCATTTCTGCTGGGAAGACAACATATACTTTATGTGAAACAGACTCTGATCTTATAAAGGAGTAAAGCCGCCTACACACAAGAGTTCACGCCGTAGCAACTCTACATTGATTTCAGGGGGGTGTTCAGGGGATAAAAGCTGCTTTGCAACCATGTGTATTGTGAAAAGCACTATATGTGGGTATCAGTTGATCAATCTCAAGAGGGGCAGGTCTAGTTGTATTTTTTGTAAATCTAATTCACTGATTTCCATACATCTTATGCATTCATAAGCTGCTCAGTTGAGTATTCTCCTCTTCATTCATGAGGTTTGACATACAGGCATTCATGTTAGCAAGCACAAACTTAAGTTGGTATGCCACTGTTTCTCCATTTACTCAGCGGATAAAAGCAGCTGGTAGAAGTCAGTATTCTGTGTCAGGATCCTGAATAACTGTCAAGTCAAGTCAAGTCAAATATATTTATATAGCGCTTTTCACAATACAGATTGTATCAAAGCTGCTTCACAGTATCAATCAAAACAAAATTAACAGTGTTTGTTTATTACTGGAAAAGTCATCCAAGTTTGGTAGAGCTGATCAGTGGTATGATGGGTCATTTAATTTGAATATCCCCAACTGAGCAAGCCAAAGGCAACAGTGGCAAGGAACCGAAAAGCTCCATCAAGTGACCCGATGGTGTCCTAAAACTCCATCAGATGACCCAATGGAGAAAAAAAACCTTGGGAACCTGTTTAAAATGATGCAAATCTTTCCTTTAGATAGCACACATTAAGGAAGGGCAACCACTTATGGCATGCTTTTGTGAGGGGAGGTACTCATATTATGTGGGAAGTCAATTTCAAAATGTAGGGGAAGTTACTTTTAAAAGTAGTGTTAGAATATTGCGTTACTCCCTAAAAAGTAACTAATTGTGTAATGCATTGTTACTTTTGCGTTACTTTTTCTCACCCGGGCTGGGTTGATTGTTTTATGATTTGGCAAATGTAAAGGCACTCTCACATCAAAAGTGAAACGAATAAGCCTCAGGCTAAAGGAAACACAAAGAAACACAAATGTGATGTTTCTCTAAAGTAATTGTTTGCTTATTCGTATTGTTGAATTGGATTATCAGGTCAGCAGCAAAGATACTTTGAGATTAAATACATAAAGTATATTTGTGTTATTTAACATATATTGTATGTTTGTGTAGTATTCTGTGTTAGCATTTCACTGTTTTAATCATTTTGAGGAATACTGAATCTGTTTTTGAGTAAGATGAGTAAATACCTGCTCACACACATCATGTTCACACACAGCGCACACAACGCCTCTGCACTTACTCACGGTTTATACCAACATGGGGACAGGAATGGTTTCAGTCTATAAATTGCAAAACCAAGTAACTTGCGTTACTAAATGGAAAAAAGTAACAGATATTTTGTTGTAAATTTACACATAAAGCGTTACTTTCCTAGTTACTAGAAAAATTATGATTATGTAATTTGTAATGTGTTCCCCCGACACTGGAAATTATGCTTGAATACACTGTTTATCCCACTGAGTGATATATCAACACTGACTTAGTTTTACAGCAAAGCTCCAAGCAAGATGTAGGAGTTATGTGGATCATACATTTTAATAAATATTTAGGTGGAGGATAATTTTCAAGTTCAAGTAGCAATAAAGTTAAAGAGGACAGACCAAACGGGAATATAACATTACACTGATGATAAGTACACAGCTCTGGGAAACAATGGAGATAAGTTTTTTCTCCCACCACAGTTTTCTTATTTCGTGTAGCTTGCGAGACGAACACCTGAAAATAACGTATTGAACAACATGGGAATGCAGGCCCACCAAGATGGAAATGCGTGGTCTTTTCCGCAAGGATGATAGATTCAGCGCTAGATAGAGATGCTTTAGTTAGCTGGGCAGATGGTGCTTCATCAGGTGTCTTCTAATTAATCAACACAAGCTTTGTTTAAAAGCCAGCAGATAAACCGAGCCATTACACAAAGCAGCTTACAGGGCACCACAACAATGACTATCACTCACTCCCTCACTCAGCTCAGTCTGTCAGAGGCTTTAATGCTCGGATGAGCCAGGGTTCGTCTCACTCGGGTAAAAACACTCAGTTTACTTACTTTTAATGGGATTACAAAGTCCATCCATATACATATACCAGGGTTTCCGTTGTCCGGTAATTACCGGACATTGGCCGGGAAAAAAATGAAATGTCCGACAAAATTAAATCTCTCCGGTCAAATTGTCCGATTAAAATGGCCTAATAATCCCACCCCCTTACAGTCGGAATTTGAGAATAAGTCTAAAATGTATAAAGCAAAAATACACCGACCGATCAGAAGGATTATTTGCCATTTTACAAGCATTGAGTCTGCAGACACCGCTCCTTATCGATGCCGTAAGCCTGCGAAATGATGCGCTCGCTGTCATGACAGCGCTCTGTGGCTATGGAGGATTGCATTTCCCCACAGCCCGCGAAGGGAGGTCCTCATATGTGATTTCAACGAAATGTATCCAGTTGGGTTAAATTTTCCCGACCGACAACCGCCGCTCGTTAATCAATTATTAACCGTTAACTGATAAGATTATAATATTGAATTGGCATTAAATAAGAAAAAAATTGACGCATATCTATCTGTGACCCGTTAAAACTACAAACATTTTTATTTATTTATCAAAGGGTTATTTTATCGTGCAAAGTGCAAACAGCAGCATACAGAACAGATTAACAACAGAAACTGGATTCAGATCAAATTTTCACGCACCTGCAGCATTTCTAACAGTGACAACAGAGAAAAACAGGATAAAATAGTACAAATAAAAAACATAAAATTGGCCAACACTAAATATATTATTTTTCCCGTTAGACTAAGATTTTTCGTTAAATAAAAATAGCAGCCCTACCTCAGTCCTCACCGAGATGTTTTTATCTGGATGCGGCGCGGACGCGCTTGGAAAAAACGAGCGCGTCGCACCGCATACTGCGCGCCTACATTTGAAATAACGAACTTGAGCGCGTAAAAGACGCGATATGTTAAAAGATAATTGAGAGTTTACTTTAATTGAGAGTTTACTTTAAAAGATAATTGAGAGTGTACAGACTTTATTTCTCAGAATTGCATAATATAAAAGAATTGTGAGTTTATAAAAAGTTTATATCATGTAATTCTGACTTTTTATTATGCAATTCTGACTTTATAACTTGCAATTTTTACTTTATATCACGCAATTCTTACTTTATATCTCGCAATTCTGACTTTATATCTCACAATTCTGACTTTATATCTCACAATTCTGACTTTATATCTCGCAATTCTGACTTTATATCTCACAATTCTGACTTTATATCTCACAATTCTGACTTTATATCAAGCAATCCTGACTTTATATCTCGCAATTCTGACTTTATATCTCACAATTCTGACTTTATATCTCACAATTCTGACTTTATATCAAGCAATCCTGACTTTATATCTCGCAATTCTGACTTTATATCTCGCAATTCTGACTTTATATCTCGCAATTCTGACTTTATATCTCGCAATTCTGACTTTATATCTCACAATTCTGACTTTATATCTCACAATTCTGACTTTATATCAAGCAATCCTGACTTAATAACTCGCAATTCTGACTTAATAACTCGCAATTCTGACTTAATAACTCGCAATTCTGACTTAATAACTCGAAATTCTGACTTTATATCTCGCAATTGTAACTTTATATCTCGCAATTCTGACTTAATATCACGCAATTCTGACTTTATATCTCGCAATTGTAACTTTATATCTCGCAATTCTGACTTTATATCACGCAATTCTGACTTTATATCTCGCATTTCTGACTTTATATCACGCAATTCTGACTTTATATCACGCAATTCTGACTTTATATCTCGCAATTCTGACTTTATATCACGCAATTCTGACTTTATATCTCGCAATTCTGACTTTATAACACGCAATTCTGACTTTATATCTCGCAATTCTGACTTTATATCTCGCAATTCTGACTTAATATCACGCAATTCTGACTTTATATCTCACAATTCTGACTTTATATCACGCAATTCTGACTTTATATCACGCAATTCTGACTTTATATCTCACAATTCTGACTTTATATCTCACAATTCTGACTTTATATCTCGCAATTCTGACTTTATATCTCGCAATTCTGACTTTATATCACGCAATTCTGACTTTATATCACGCAATTCTGACTTTATATCACGCAATTCTGACTTTATATCACGCAATTCTGACTTTATATCTCGCAATTCTGACTTTATATCTCGCAATTCTGACTTAATATCTCACAATTCTGACTTTATATCCCGCGATTCTGACTTTATATCTTGCAATTCTGACTTAATAACTCGCAATTCTGACTTTATATCTCGCAATTCTGACTTTATCTCACAATTCTGACTTTATATCAAGCAATCCTGACTTAATAATTCGCAATTCTGACTTAATTCGCAATTCTGACTTAACTCCCAATTCTGACTTTCTATCTCACAATTATGACTTAATAACTTCCAATTCTGACTTTATATCTCACAATTCTGACTTAATAACTCGCAAGTCTGACTTTATAAGTCACAATTGTAACTTTATATCTCGCAATTCTGACTTTTCTCCCAATTCTGACTTTATATCTCACAATTATGACTTAATAACTTCCAATTCTGACTTTATATCACGCAATCTGAGATAAAAAGTCTGAATTGCAAGATGTAAACTCGCAATTGTGAGAAAAAAGGGCAGAATTGTCAGATAAAAAGTTACAATTACCTTATTTATTTTTTATTCCCTGGCGGAAACAAGCTTGTATAGTTCCCTGAGTATGAAGGCAGGAAAGATCAACATTGAGACAGAGAAAAAAACACTAAAGAGGAGCACAATTTAAAAATAATAACCTGTTCAGAAAGGGATTGATGAGTGTCAAATAGGAATAAACAGAACATATTTTCAGAATTCAAAAAGTCCTTGTTAGTCCAATAACAACATTTGTTGAAACCAAATTGACAAAATGACTCATGTGCTTCCTTTGCTTTATGAAAACATTTCAGAATAAGTCCACATGTAAGGCTGATTTCATATGCAGACATGCAACCCAATCAGAGCAGTGAGCATTTGTACATATACAGTCTTAAAGGAGACGCGACAGAATCAGAAGCTTTCTAAAAATCAGAGGGCCAAAAAAATCATATAAAAAAACGTCCTACCATTATTTACGAAACATTATAAGCACACTTCAGGAAATATAAAAAATTACCTCCTTTAAAACGCATATGTCAAATTCTTCGCAAATTCTCTTTGTGTTTGAATTCATGATGTTTTTGAAAACCTTCTATACAATTTTCAAGAAAAAAGTGTCAATATAATAACAAAAAATGTGGTCTAACAAACAAAGAAAAGTGTTCTTCCCTTACACCCCGAATACATGTGACTACAAATCTTAAATATATATTTATATTCTGTGGTCCTGTCGCACCACAAAAAAAGATTTTAATATTTATAAGCAGTGACTATAAATGCTGTTTTCTTTTCAATAATATATTTCGTTTAATGTTTCTTCATAACAGTTGTCTGACCTTTTATGATTTTTGACATTTTGCTGCTTTCTTTTGTTTTGAATAAGCTTTAGTGTAGTAATGCTTATGATGATGCCTAAAAATGCAGGAACAGAGAAAGTAGAGAAAAGTAGAGAGATGTTGGCTGTAATGTTCAGCCATTATTATCTATATTTGACTGCCACATAAGAGCACTACTCACAACACACACACAACACACACACACACAGGCTAGGGTTACTGCTTTCTCTCATACAGCACACATGTACACATCTCACAGGCTGTCCGACAACAACAGGCACACGAGTCCTACTCCTCTTCTGTGTGTCAAGTTCTCCTCAAACTTTCATGGGGCTGAAGAGCGATCCTGTTATAGTCTGGCGCTGAGAAACTGACCCGCTCTGTTGTTTACACACAGTCACTCTATCCCCGTGTCACTACAGCGCCATGGCAACAGACTGACAGGTAACCGGCGCACCTGTAGCGCACGCGGACGCTGTGTTCTGAGCGGGCTGATGATTACTCGGCACGAGACCGGAGGAGTCGCCACACCTGAGATAAAGCCATCAGAGAGAACTGATAGAGTTATATTCATACTCATTTGCATATTCATAGAACCGTGCATACTAAATGAGGCAAGGGTGTCGGGTTACATTCAAGATGTTTCAAGGCATTTCAAGGAAAAAACATTTAAATATGTCATTTTGGTGATCAAAGATGAGTTTAAAGGATACAATTATTGACTACAGTGGGAAAACATACAATTGCAATATGCCTGGCCAGGTATAAAGCTATCAGAGAGAACTCATAGTGTTATACAGATGACACGGTCATTAACACACACACTTACACACACACGGCCTCGTGAAGTGAAAAGCTCTACAGCTCATGAACTGCTAGAGGAAAAGAAAGTCAACCAACCTAGAACGCTTTGCTGGTGTGACCGGTTTGTTTTTGTCAATGAAATGAATGTATTATATTTTAGTTTGATAATGTTTTTTTATTTAATACTTTGTATTTTTAGGGGATTTATGGTACTACATTATATTTACGCCGTATTTATAAATCATTTATGCACTTTTTGTGCATAGACCTGATAATTAAATGTCCAACTTAAGCTGTGGTAAATCTTAAATGCTTTAGAGCGACAGACTGAAGTTTGATCTCTTTTCAGAGACGACACTTGGCAGATTATTGCTGAAGTGAAACAAGTTTAAAAAAGTGAACTTAAAAAAGTAACAGAATTTTACATTTATTGTTATGAAAAATGGGGGGAAAAAATACTATTTGCAATTTTTATATGAAATATATATTTTCAAAATCATGTTTTACTCTAACTGTGAGAAAAGCCATAAATCTAAACAAGTTGTGTTCCACATTTGAGCTTGATTTCTATAAAAACGAGCTTTCAGTGAGATTTAGTTTTGCTGCAGTACAAAAAGCTTCCACTAGAGGAAATTCATCCTCCAATTCCTTTCCATTTTTGACCGTGAGGAGCACAAGTGTGACTATTTTTTACAGGACCATTTAACCTGTTCGAATCATGTCCATGATTTTTTTTTGTGTGTGTGTACACATAGCAAGTGCCAAAACCTTTACCAAGTTTCGTTCCATTCCAATGAAGTAAAAAATTCTACAAAGACTAAACGTAAAATGTTCCGGTCAAAAATGACCGAAGAGCAGCAGAGTCTAACAGATCTCCATGTGCCCAACACAGCTCTAAAAGCAGCACCTGGAGACCCGCTGGTTAGACTGGTTTAAGATGGGGGTTTTTTAGCTATCATGGCTATAAATAATTTTGCTGAACAAATTTCTTAAAGTAAGTTTCAACAGAGTGTGAACATTGCAAACTACGACATCTGAATGATTACATTAAAAAAGATATTTGAGGATAATGTCACTGCCGGTTTGTTACCTCTACAGTAACACAAGAAAGCATTTTAAAGTCCACCCTGTGGTGAAAATCCAGCTCTTAATGTTGTTTATGTGTCTATGTGGTGTTTTTAATGTGCTTTAAGACAAACCATGTGTAATTCATAAGTCGACAGCATTGCTGAGTGTTTTCTGCTTAAAACTGCAGTGAACCAAAGACAGTCTCAAACACACAGTTTGAAATCGCTGGTGTTTCTGACATCACACACTACCTTGTAACCAATCAGATCAACGAGTGATCGTCAACCAGTGGATCTCTGAGCTGAGTGAGTGAGTGGAGGCGGGGCTCATTCGCATATTCATAGAACCACGCATACTAGATGAGGCAAGGGTGTCGAGTTACGGCCATTGAGAGCATCACAATGTTGGGCAGTCCTCGACTTTACGCAAATATCAAGCGAAAAACGCGGTCGGCAGGTTTAGGTACTAAATAAATATCCTGGTTGTGTTTATGCTGGATTTAGTGAGTAAATCATTATTTACACATTGGATGCTTTGCATTTCATTGTGATTATACTGAATGGGTTTACAAAAGTTTATAAACTTGACTTAGGGGATTCTGAAACACAGTTAGCCTCTTTCCAACTGTGATGCCTTGTATCAGTGATGATTATATTGCTTACACACATTAAACACTTTCAACACTCCCTTACAGCACTGAGTGGAGTTTGGTCATAAAGTCTTAAAATATATATGTCTAAAAAAGTCTACTTGCAGATAATATAACATTAATTAAAGAAATGGTCTATTTTAAAAATGTACTAAATTGCAGCTTCATCCTTCCAAATGTTTGATTACAAATACATTTAAATCCACGACATGCAAATTCAATAGAAATGGCATTAAATATTGTAGTTTACCGTAAATGCTTGTCAGTGCATTCAGCGGTAACTTTAACCATATTTCAAAGAGCACAGAAGTTATTATGAAAGATGAACTTTCGCCTTACTCAAAAAAGTACACGTTCAAGTAACTGCATGTATCATACATTAAACTATATTAATTTTCCGTTTAACGGTAAATAATTAGTAACCAAGTGTCCGAAAACACTACATTCAGTTTGCACTAAATTATGTTCTTTCAAAGTATATTATTTACAGTATTCTTGGTAAAAGTGTACTTCTTTTTCTTCTTCTAATGTCTTAAACACTAAAATATACTGTATCGTATTGATACTTTTCAGTATTGAAGCGTTTCCTCTGAACTGAACTGAATTGAACACTACTCAATTTTCTGTAGAGCTGCTTTACAAGAGAGCAAAATTAGTTTCCTTATGGGTTAATTTTGTTTCCCTCTTAATCACAGTGAAGCTGCATACTCTCTCGGGACAGCTCAGTTTTGCTGACTGGCTTTGTGTGGGGAGTGTCTATGCTGACTAAAATGCTGTCTAGGTAGGTTGCCCACTAGGTTAGTACATCAATCACTTCACAAACTGAAAGAAAGGCAAACTTGACGAGCCTGTGAAGTGGCGAATAACCCCGGCAGGGACAACACAACGAAGCCCACAGAAGTGATGTCAGCAGGAAGTGATGCGTGTGATGATGTCAGCAAAGACACTTTCCTCTGCCTCTGTTCATTTACTCACACTACTTGCTGGCCTTTCTCTTTCTGCGTGTGTGTGTGTGTGTGTGTGTGTGTCCATGCGTGGGTGAATTTGCCAATGCGTTCCTCAAGGCAAACCCAGTGGTCCCCTGCTGTCACCAAGGCAACCGAGCAGATCATTCATATCACTGTGCATCTCCTTCCAGCATATCAATATCACTGAGATGTGTGTTTCTGGATCATAGTTTGGAGTGGAATTTGAACTTTACAGTTAATAGTGACAGTGTGGATGTTATCTATCAGACAGTGTTTATAATGATAGAAAAAAACAAGAAAAAAAAAAACAAGACCTTTCCAAAATCCTTTTGAGGTTGACAGAAAAAAAGTAAAAAAAGTCCACAAAAAAAATATATATTTTTTAAGGCAACGGCTTTAAAATATATTTCTGGTGTTATAGTGCACAAATTGTATTCTAACGATAAGACTTCTTATTTTCTGTTAATCTGTGTATGTCACCAGGGCCACATGGGAAGAAAAGTTCTTGTAGGAAGAGTGAAAGTCTGGTTTAGGACGACATGGGGTTAAGTTTTCATTCAATTCATTGGTGATCTTCGGTCATTTTTGACCCAAGAATTTTTACAAGTTTTTTTTTTTTTTTTTTTTTTTATTGGAATGGTACGAAACTTGGTAAAGGCACTTGCTATGTGAAAAAAAAAAAAAAAACTAAAATCATGGACATGATTCGAACAGGTTAAATGGTCCTGTTAAAATAGTCACACTTGTGCTCCTCACGGTCAAAAATGAGCTCATTGGAAATGAATGGGAGACGAATTTCCTCTAGTGGAAGCGTTTGGTACTGCAGCAAAACTAAATCTCACTGAAAGCTCGTTTTTGGAGATATCAGGCTCAAATTTTGAACACAATTTATTTAGATTTATGGCTTTTCTCACAGTCAGAGTAAAATGTGTTTTTAAAAAAAATACATTTCACATAAAAATTTATAATAAATGTAACAATAAACGTGAAATTCTGTAACTTTTACAGAACTTGTAAGCCGACTTGTTTCGCTTCAGCAATAATCTGCCAAGTGTCGTCTTTGAAAAGAGATCAAACTTCAGTCTGTCGCTCCAAAGCACTTAAGATTTACCACAGCTTAAGTTGGACATTTAATTTTCAGGTCTATGCTCAAAAGTGAATAAATGGATTATAAATACAGCGTAAATATAATGTAGTACCATAAAATCCCCTAAAAAATACAAAATATTAAATTCAATTCAATTCAAATTTATTTGTATAGCGCTTTTCACAATACATATTGTTTCAAAGCAGCTTTACAGAAAGTGCATAAATAAAAAACATTATCGAACTAAAATAGTCACTGATTCATTTCATTGAAATAAAAGAATACATTTCGGTCATTTTTGACCGGCACCCGAAGAGCACAGAGGGTTAAAGTACTAAAGTCATATTGTGTCCTGCATCATGAACAAACATGCCTGGATAAGATAGACGAGTGTCATGAGCTCAGGAAGAGCTTGAATGAGTGTGTGAAGGGCTAAACACAGATGAACATGTAATGAGCATGTGCTGACACCGCAGTAGAGAATGGGTAATGTGACGGTAAGCGGCAGTGCTGTTTCCGGGCCGTAATTCCAGAGCAGAACAAGTGAGTCACATCCCAGCGGGGGGAATCGCTAGCCACTGTGTTTCTGAGGAACGGGGTTGCGAGCCGTGTTCGGAGATTCAGTTCAACTCCACCGGACGGATGCATTCAGTGTTTCTGAGGGACCTGATGTCAAGAAATTCACTTTATTTAGTTGCAGGTGCAAAACTCTCTTTGACATACTGGGCCAGATTTACTAAGCGCAAACCCTCTTTTGGTGTTAAAAAACACTGTCAGGATTTCCTAACGACAGTCTACTGCTGTAAAAGTTGTGGACAGGGTTATTTTAGCATCTGATCTTGTTTCATATGCATTTGTAGGAGTTTCCCTTTCAGACGCTAAATTTACAGGAGGAGAGTATTTAAATGAATCACGCAAGGTGGGGATTCACCGATATGAACATTTTGGCTGATACCGATAACCGATAATTCTTTATATTTGAAAGCCGATAACCGATATATTGGCCGATAAATCTAAATCCACATTTTTATATAATTTTTGAGAGTCTGATTACAAAAACAAAAGTCTCACCATTAAAATCCATGCTTTAAACACACAATTATAATGTTCTCATTATAATTGCATGTAGCCGATATGACAGACTGTTGCACTGAACCGTATTTTCCTTTTTTGAAGTGTTTCCAATCATATTCCAAGCAATTCAAATCTATCAAATCCATCAGCGCATCTGAAGTGTCTCAGCTGAAGGAAATAATCCATTTATCGGCTTTAATATATCAGCCAAATTTTCTTATCGGGCCGATAACGATAACATTAAAAATGAACCGATATCGGCCGATACCGATATCTTGGCCGATATTTCGTGCATCCCTAATGCAAGGTGATTTACTAAGGTTTGCGCTAGTCAGTTCACTGGTATTTGCACCATTATTTACCGCCCAAAAAAAGCACGTCTTAAACCCCACGCTAATTTTCGCTTCTCTTGGTAGATTGTGTTGGTCATTGTGGAAATGATCCGGCTGTATCTGTCTTCTTTAATTAGCTTATTATCAGAGGATTCACTCGCAGAACTTTACACTAATTTGCCCCGCTTAGTAAATCTGGCCCACTGTCCGCAGACAGCAACATGGTGTCGGCCCAGATCCGGGCCACATCTGGTAAATGTGGATTCCACACGGCCCACACTATGTTGTCTGGGTCTCATGACCCATGATTCAGTGAGGGTTTAATCCATGGTACTTCAACGAACTTTGGAAGAATGCCTTGGTAGTACCAGAAGTAAGTACAACACACGGACAGGCACTTGTAAGCATTTATACTAAACGTGTTCTCTGTTGCACTAATCCAAAATGACTATATTAATATTAACTTAAAACTTAGCTTTAAAGGTGCTCTACGTAACTTTTAGCGGCCTCTAGTGGTGATGTTTCAGATTGCAACCAAATTTTACAAGAGCGTTCGTGCTCGAACTCATAGACAATACCGTCTATTACGCAAATATCTCGGCGAATACTAGACGGATTCGGCGAGCACCGAGCTCGTTGGGACCATCTATTTGAGCTGAAAAGAACCATATAAGTTCCATAGTTTTTGGTGGTGTTTTCGCGGAGATATTAGCAGAAAACCATCAGAAGAAAATCGCTCGCATCTCTGGAACGCAAAGACCCAGAGAGCTCAAATTCGGGGGAGGAGGTCCCAGGGGAACCCTTGCCCGAACGCTAGAGTGGCGGGCCTCGGGGACGCCCCCTACCGGATCGCCGTTCGCTGGGACCCCCGTTTTCGAACGGCTATAACTCGGGGAGCCGGGCGAGTTGGACCTCGGGGGTGGGCTCGTTCGAAAGGCCCCGTCCAGCACTACGAACGATTAGAGTCTTAGGAATATTGATCAAAGATTGACTGAGAAATAAGCCGAAAAACGTGCGCCTTTAACCGGACGTAACTCCCTGACCGTCTACAATAGACTGTATATAAGGAGAGAGGCTCGGGAGCGCGCATGCACGTCACATCCGTTGGATTTCGCGGTAAATCCGACCCGGAGACTTCACATAGAAATAGGAATACTGGCCTTCAGAGGTAATAGCAAAACTCGACAAGTGGATCATTTTAATGTGTGATTACAACCCCTTCACACACAGGCAATTAAAAAAGGATTCATTTTAGAAGAAAAGTTCCATATAGCACCTTTAAAGCTTCTGTTTGGTTTTTGTTTTCCAGTTTAACATGCACAGACAACCATAAATAAGCAATTCCTAGATTGTTCCCCCCAAAAGTATAAACTCTGTCTCTGTGGCGCTATCAAAAACTTGTTTGTTTAAAAAATATATGTTTGTATAAAAAAAAAATCTGTTTGTTTGACCATATAGCTAGCTAGTTGCTTACAAATAAGACTACAGAAGTTGTTGGGGGCATTAAACATCATCATGCCAAACCCAAACTCACTAGTGCATTTTTACAGCCGTGTTGTGTTTATACTTGTGCTCTTGCAAACAAACCAACTTGTAGATTTTAAATAAAGGCCGAAAGAGTTGTCGAAAGCTTGGTGGTGATGACGTTGAAGTCATCCGACCGTTTATAGCCTAACTTTAGCTTGTTACTTCTTGTCTTCAAAATTCATAAAAAGTTGTGCATTTTTGCAGAATATCTTGGAGAAGAAGAAAAAAAGGTTTAAGAAGTTTTGTTGATCACAGAGCCTATTTTCAGCAATAATCCAAAAGCCAGTGGAAAAATCCTATTGGATTGTGGAACCAGAATGATGCCGACTTCCAGTTTGGCTTACAAAAATACGCCATCCCAGCAGGCTTTTATTCTGACCAGCCCAACATGCCAACACTGGCCCAACCAATGACGTGAGTCAGTTTTGTTGACCAATGGCAGATTTCTGCTAGTTGCACAGAAATTATACTTCTCCTTCAGGAATAATCTTCAACAAGAGCAAGTGATGGGCTGCAACAGACCATTTCAACACATGATGCTTGTAACATAGTGGGCCCTATCATACACCCGGCACAATGAGTGTTTTGCTAGTTTCAGCCTGACGCAGTTTTCATTTTCACGTCCTGCGCCACGTTGTTTAAATAGCGAATGCATTTGACCCATCTGTGCAAGCATGGGCGGCTGGTCTGAAAACGAGGTGTGTGTTCAGGAGCATTGTTGGAGCGTTGCTATTTTGAGGAACTGAAATAGACTGAGCCATTGACCAACTGAAACCTGGTAAAAACCCAACAGCTACATAGTGTCGGCCCACATCTGGTACATGTGGATTCCATGAACACTATGATGCTGTCTGGGAAGTCAATGGCACAGTATTTTATTTTTTTATTTAAAGAGCGTTTTAGTAATGTGCACATATAGGCAGGTCCACAACGCGCTATACTTTGTCCCGTAGATGGTCTCGCTTTAACCTTTAACCTCACACACACACACACACACAGCTTTAACCTCGTGCACGAGCAGATCCGTTTCCTCGCTAGAGAAGCGTTCAGTTTTTCCGCTTGTAAATCCTCCATGTAAATAGCGAATCCGCCATGGACGAGCGCAACTGGCTTTTAAAGGGAATGGGAGATGAGACTCTGATTGTTTTATTGCACGTTACGCCCCAAAACACACCCATTACCCATTAAGAGAATAGAGACAAAACACACCCATTACCCATTAAGAGAATAGAGACAAAACACACCCATTACCCATTAAGAGAATAGAGACAAAACACACCCATTACCCATTAAGAGAATAGAGACAAAACACACTTATTACTCATTAAGAGAATAGAGACAAAACACACCCATTACTCATTAAGAGAATAGAGACAAAACACACCCATTACTCATTAAGAGAATAGAGATAACACACACCCATTACTCATTAAGAGAATTGAAACAAAACACACCCGTTACTCATTAAGAGAATAGAGACAAAACACACTTATTACTCATTAAGAGAATAGGGAAAAAACACTTATTACTCATTAAGAGAATAGGGAAAAAACACACTTATTACTCATTAAGAGAATAGAGACAAAACACACTTATTACTCATTAAGAGAATAGAGACAAAACACACCCATTACTCATTAAGAGAATAGTGAAAAAACACACTTATTACTCATTAAGAGAATAGAGACAAAACACACGTATTACTCATTAAGAGAATAGAGACAAAACACACCCATTACTCATTAAGAGAATAGAGACTAAACACACCCATTACTCATTAAGAGAATAGAGACTAAACACACCCATTACTCATTAAGAGAATAGAGACAAAACACACCCGTTACTCATTAAGAGAATAGAGACAAAACACACTTATTACTCATTAAGAGAATAGGGAAAAAACACTTATTACTCATTAAGAGAATAGGGAAAAAACACACTTATTACTCATTAAGAGAATAGAGACAAAACACACTTATTACTCATTAAGAGAATAGAGACAAAACACACCCATTACTCATTAAGAGAATAGTGAAAAAACACACTTATTACTCATTAAGAGAATAGAGACAAAACACACCCATTACTCATTAAGAGAATAGAGACTAAACACACCCATTACTCATTAAGAGAATAGAGACTAAACACACCCATTACTCATTAAGAGAATAGAGACAAAAAACACCCATTACTCATTAAGAGAATAGAGACAAAACACACCCATTACTCATTAAGAGAATAGAGACAAAACACACCCATTACTCATTAAGAGAATAGAGACAAAACACACCCATTACTCATTAAGAGAATAGAGACTAAACACACCCATTACTCATTAAGAGAATAGAGACTAAACACACCCATTACTCATTAAGAGAATAGAGACAAAACACACCCATTACTCATTAAGAGAATAGAGACAAAACACACCCATTACTCATTAAGAGAATAGAGACTAAACACACCCATTACTCATTAAGAGAATAGAGACAAAACACACCCATTACCCATTAAGAGAATAGAGACAAAACACACCCATTACTCATTAAGAGAATAGAGACAAAACACACCCATTACTCATTAAGAGAATAGAGACAAAACACACCCATTACTCATTAAGAGAATAGAGACTAAACACACCCATTACTCATTAAGAGAATAGAGACTAAACACACCCATTACTCATTAAGAGAATAGAGACAAAACACACCCATTACTCATTAAGAGAATAGAGACAAAAAACACCCATTACTCATTAAGAGAATAGAGACTAAACACACCCATTACTCATTAAGAGAATAGAGACAAAACACCCCCATTACTCATTAAGAGAATAGAGACTAAACACACCCATTACTCATTAAGAGAATAGAGACAAAACACACCCATTACTCATTAAGAGAATAGAGACAAAAAACACCCATTACTCATTAAGAGAATAGAGACTAAACACACCCATTACTCATTAAGAGAATAGAGACAAAACACACCCATTACTCATTAAGAGAATAGAGACTAAACACACCCATTACTCATTAAGAGAATAGAGACAAAACACACCCATTACCCATTAAGAGAATAGAGACAAAACACACCCATTACTCATTAAGAGAATAGAGACAAAACACACCCATTACTCATTAAGAGAATAGAGACAAAAAACACCCATTACTCATTAAGAGAATAGAGACTAAACACACCCATTACCCATTAAGAGAATAGAGACTAAACACACCCATTACTCATTAAGAGAATAGAGACTAAACACACCCATTACTCATTAAGAGAATAGAGACAAAACACACCCATTACTCATTAAGAGAATAGAGACAAAAAACACCCATTACTCATTAAGAGAATAGAGACTAAACACACCCATTACTCATTAAGAGAATAGAGACAAAAAACACCCATTACTCATTAAGAGAATAGAGACAAAACACACCCATTACTCATTAAGAGAATAGAGACAAAACACACCCATTACTCATTAAGAGAATAGAGACTAAACACACCCATTACTCATTAAGAGAATAGAGACAAAACACACCCATTACTCATTAAGAGAATAGAGACAAAAAACACCCATTACTCATTAAGAGAATAGAGACTAAACACACCCATTACTCATTAAGAGAATAGAGACTAAACACACCCATTACTCATTAAGAGAATAGAGACAAAAAACACCCATTACTCATTAAGAGAATAGAGACAAAACACACCCATTACTCATTAAGAGAATAGAGACAAAAAACACCCATTACTCATTAAGAGAATAGAGACTAAACACACCCATTACTCATTAAGAGAATAGAGACTAAACACACCCATTACTCATTAAGAGAATAGAGACAAAACACACCCATTACCCATTAAGAGAATAGAGACAAAACACACCCATTACTCATTAAGAGAATAGAGACAAAACACACCCATTACTCATTAAGAGAATAGAGACAAAACACACCCATTACTCATTAAGAGAATAGAGACAAAACACACCCATTACTCATTAAGAGAATAGAGACAAAACACACCCATTACTCATTAAGAGAATAGAGACTAAACACACCCATTACTCATTAAGAGAATAGAGACAAAACACACCCATTACTCATTAAGAGAATAGAGACTAAACACACCCATTACTCATTAAGAGAATAGAGACAAAAAACACCCATTACTCATTAAGAGAATAGAGACTAAACACACCCATTACTCATTAAGAGAATAGAGACTAAACACACCCATTACTCATTAAGAGAATAGAGATAACACACACCCATTACTCATTAAGAGAATAGAGATAACACACACCCATTACTCATTAAGAGAATAGAGACAAAACACACCCATTACTCATTAAGAGAATAGAGACAAAACACACCCATTACTCATTAAGAGAATAGAGACAAAACACACCCATTACTCATTAAGAGAATAGAGACAAAACACACCCATTACTCATTAAGAGAATAGAGACAAAACACACCCATTACTCATTAAGAGAATAGAGACAAAACACACCCATTACTCATTAAGAGAATAGAGACAAAACACACCCATTACTCATTCAGAGAACAGAGACAAAACACACCCATTACTCATTAAGAGAATAGAGACAAAACACACCCATTACTCATTAAGAGAATAGAGACAAAACACACCCATTACTCATTAAGAGAATCGAGACAAAACACACCCATTACTCATTAAGAGAATAGAGACAAAACACACCCATTACTCATTAAGAGAATAGAGATAACACACACCCATTACTCATTAAGAGAATAGAGACTAAACACACCCATTACTCATTAAGAGAATAGAGACTAAACACACTTATTACTCATTAAGAGAATAGAGACAAAACACACCCATTACTCATTAAGAGAATAGAGACTAAACACACCCATTACTCATTAAGAGAATAGAGACTAAACACACTTATTACTCATTAAGAGAATAGAGACAAAACACACCCATTACTCATTAAGAGAACAGAGACAAAACACACCCATTACTCATTAAGAGAATAGAGACAAAACACACCCATTACTCATTAAGAGAATAGAGATAACACACACCCATTACTCATTAAGAGAATAGAGACTAAACACACCCATTACTCATTAAGAGAATAGAGACTAAACACACTTATTACTCATTAAGAGAATAGAGACAAAACACACCCATTACTCATTAAGAGAATAGAGACAAAACACACCCATTACTCATTAAGAGAATAGAGACAAAACACACTTATTACTCATTAAGAGAATAGAGACAAAACACACCCATTACTCATTAAGAGAATAGAGACAAAAAACACCCAATACTCATTAAGAGAATAGAGACAAAACACACCCATTACTCATTAAGAGAATAGAGACAAAACACACCCATTACTCATTAAGAGAATAGAGACAAAACACACCCATTACTCATTAAGAGAATAGAGACAAAACACACCCATTACTCATTAAGAGAATAGAGACAAAACACACCCATTACTCATTAAGAGAATAGAGACTAAACACACCCATTACTCATTAAGAGAATAGAGACAAAACACACCCATTACTCATTAAGAGAATAGAGACAAAAAACACCCATTACTCATTAAGAGAATAGAGACAAAACACACCCATTACTCATTAAGAGAATAGAGACAAAACACACCCATTACTCATTAAGAGAATAGAGACTAAACACACCCATTACTCATTAAGAGAATAGGGAAAAAACACACCCATTACTCATTAAGAGAATAGAGACAAAACACACCCATTACTCATTAAGAGAATAGAGACAAAACACACCCATTACTCATTAAGAGAATAGAGACTAAACACACCCATTACTCATTAAGAGAATAGAGACAAAACACACCCATTACTCATTAAGAGAATAGAGACAAAACACACCCATTACTCATTAAGAGAATAGAGACAAAACACACTTATTACTCATTAAGAGAATAGAGACAAAACACACCCATTACTCATTAAGAGAATAGAGACAAAACACACCCATTACTCATTAAGAGAATAGAGACAAAACACACCCATTACTCATTAAGAGAATAGAGACAAAACACACCCATTACTCATTAAGAGAATAGAGACAAAACACACCCATTACTCATTAAGAGAATAGAGACAAATCACACCCATTACTCATTAAGAGAATAGAGACAAAACACACCCATTACTCATTAAGAGAATAGAGACAAAACACACCCATTACTCATTAAGAGAATAGAGACAAAACACACCCATTACTCATTAAGAGAATAGAGACTAAACACACCCATTACTCATTAAGAGAATAGAGACAAAACACACCCATTACTCATTAAGAGAATAGAGACAAAACACACCCATTACTCATTAAGAGAATAGAGACAAAACACACTTATTACTCATTAAGAGAATAGAGACAAAACACACCCATTACTCATTAAGAGAATAGAGACAAAACACACCCATTACTCATTAAGAGAATAGAGACAAAACACACCCATTACTCATTAAGAGAATAGAGACAAAACACACCCATTACTCATTAAGAGAATAGAGACAAAACACACCCATTACTCATTAAGAGAATAGAGACAAATCACACCCATTACTCATTAAGAGAATAGAGACAAAACACACCCATTACTCATTAAGAGAATAGAGACAAAACACACTTATTACTCATTAAGAGAATAGAGACTAAACACACTTATTACTCATTAAGAGAATAGAGACTAAACACACTTATTACTCATTAAGAGAATAGAGACAAAACACACCCATTACTCATTAAGAGAATAGAGACTAAACACACCCATTACTCATTAAGAGAATAGAGACAAAACACACCCATTACTCATTAAGAGAATAGAGACAAAACACACCCATTACCCATTAAGAGAATAGAGACTAAACACACCCATTACTCATTAAGAGAATAGAGACTAAACACACCCATTACTCATTAAGAGAATAGAGACTAAACACACCCATTACTCATTAAGAGAATAGAGACTAAACACACCCATTACTCATTAAGAGAATAGAGACTAAACACACCCATTACTCATTAAGAGAATAGAGACAAAACACACCCATTACTCATTAAGAGAATAGAGACAAAACACACCCATTACTCATTAAGAGAATAGAGACTAAACACACCCATTACTCATTAAGAGAATAGAGACAAAACACACCCATTACTCATTAAGAGAATAGAGACAAAACACACCCATTACTCATTAAGAGAATAGAGACTAAACACACCCATTACCCATTAAGAGAATAGAGACTAAACACACCCATTACTCATTAAGAGAATAGAGACTAAACACACCCATTACTCATTAAGAGAATAGAGACAAAACACACCCATTACTCATTAAGAGAATAGAGACAAAACACACCCATTACTCATTAAGAGAATAGAGACAAAACACACCCATTACTCATTAAGAGAATTGAAACAAAACACACCCGTTACTCATTAAGAGAATAGAGACAAAACACACCCATTACCCATTAAGAGAATAGGGAAAAAACACACCCATTACTCATTAAGAGAATAGAGACAAAACACACCCATTACTCATTAAGAGAATAGAGACAAAACACACCCATTACTCATTAAGAGAATTGAAACAAAACACACCCGTTACTCATTAAGAGAATAGGGAAAAAACACACCCATTACTCATTAAGAGAATAGAGACAAAACACACCCATTACTCATTAAGAGAATAGAGACAAAACACACCCATTACTCATTAAGAGAATAGAGACTAAACACACCCATTACTCATTAAGAGAATAGAGACAAAACACACCCATTACTCATTAAGAGAATAGAGACAAAACACACCCATTACTCATTAAGAGAATAGGGAAAAAACACACCCATTACTCATTAAGAGAATAGAGACAAAACACACCCATTACTCATTAAGAGAATAGAGACAAAACACACCCATTACTCATTAAGAGAATAGAGACAAAAAACACCCATTACTCATTAAGAGAATAGAGACTAAACACACCCATTACTCATTAAGAGAATAGGGAAAAAACACACCCATTACTCATTAAGAGAATAGAGACAAAACACACCCATTACTCATTAAGAGAATAGAGACAAAACACACCCATTACTCATTAAGAGAATAGGGAAAAAACACACCCATTACTCATTAAGAGAATAGAGACAAAACACACCCATTACTCATTAAGAGAATAGAGACAAAACACACCCATTACTCATTAAGAGAATAGGGAAAAAACACACCCATTACTCATTAAGAGAATAGAGACAAAACACACCCATTACTCATTAAGAGAATAGAGACAAAACACACCCATTACTCATTAAGAGAATAGAGACAAAACACACTTATTACTCATTAAGAGAATAGAGACAAAACACACCCATTACTCATTAAGAGAATAGAGAAAAAACACACCCATTACTCATTAAGAGAATAGGGACGACCCTTTTAGACCATGCGCCGGGAGCGCCGACCATTTTTCCCGGCGTTAAACTTGCAAAAGTGGATTCGAACACCATAAGTGCATTTGCGCCGTGCGCTTTAGACCATGCGCTTAGATCCTTAAAATAGGGCCCAATTTGTGGCAGTCTAAAAAATTTCTCAAAGTTTCAGAAAGCACCCCAGACAGCAACATAGTGTCGGCCCAGATCCGGCCCACGTCTGGTAAGCGTTGAATACACATGTAGCAGATGTGGCCCTGATCTGTGCCGACACTATGTTGCTGTCAGAGAGCCATTCAACGCGGAGCCTTGTAAAGCGAACTGTCCCAAACTCACTTGTGGTGATTGAACTCTTGTGGCTGTGTAGACATATTAACCACAAATCATACATTGCTTGAAGAAACATTTAGGAGTTGCCCACAGTTTACTTAAAAACCGGCACATGCAATTGGCACAGCCACAGTTTGTCGTATGGAGAATCTGTGGACTGGCTGCCTGAACATGTCCTGGACTGTAATGACTGATTTCTTCATCTCCTCCTCCATCAGCGCAGGTGTGCTCGGATTGGTCTGAGCGTTGGGAGGATTGAAGTGAGTGGTGGCGTGGGATTGAGTGTGACATGACGTTGGCTGGGCGGGAAAATCGATGAGATCGGAGTGATGGCTTTCCATCAAGTGCTGTATCTGGATGTTTGATAATCTGACACATCGGAGGCACAGACGTGTCTCATCACTCAAACACCACATTCACACCTGCCTGCCAGGCTCTGGTTCAGCGGGACAGGTAAAGACGCTGCCGTTTAGATTCAGCTTCCCTCAGCTACAACCCTCTGGTGCTCTTCGCTCATTTTTGACCGAAATATGTTACATTTGTTTTTGATTTCATCGGAATGGTACGAAACTTGGTAAAGGTTTTGGCACTTTCTATGTTAACACACACACAAAAATAATAATATAATGGCCATGATTCTAACTGGTTAAATGGTCCTGTTAAAATAGTCACACTTGTGCTCCTCACGGTCAAAAATGAGCGCATTGGAAATTAATGGGAGATGAATTTCCTCTAGTGGAAGCGTTTGGTACTGCAGCAAAACAAAAACTTCCTAAAAGCTCATTTTTTTAGATATCAGGCTCAAATTTTAAACACAACTTGTTTAGATTCATAACTTTTACATGTTTTTGAAAATATATATTTCATATAAAAATTTAAAATAGTATTTTTGCACATTTCTCATAACAATAAAGAATTATTTTCTCAAAGAATTCTGTAACTTTTTTAAGTTCACTTTTTTAAACTTGTTTCACTTCAGCAATAATCTGCCAAGTGTCGTCTCTGAAAAGAGATCAAACTTCAGTCTGTTGCTCCAAAGCATTCAAGATTTACCACAGCTTAAGTTGGAAATAAAATTTTCAGGTCTATGCTCAAATAGTGAATGCATGGATTATAAATACAGCATAAATATAATTTAGTACTATAAAATCCCCTAAAATACAAAATATTAAAATAAAACATAATCAAACTAAAATATAGTACATTAATTTCATTTAAATAAATAAAAATATTTCTGTCATTTTTGACCAGCAACCTTTTAACTTCTAAAGTCAGAATTCACAGACTCCTACTTGGAAGATCTTCAAGCAAACAAAATGCATCAATAAATAGAAGTTACAAAATTACACGATGATAAAACCTTGGGAGAACTTTTTATTTTTTTCTTCTTCAACATTTTTAACATTTGAAATCTTTTTTTCTTCTTCTTTGAATAGGCACTTGATTTGTATGCCCCAATTCACCACAACATCTATTTCAATAGGTTATATTCTACCAAAATGTTGTGTTTGTCTGTGAAAATACAAGATTTGCATCCTTGACTTTTTGTTTCTACCCTGTTACACTGTGATAATTCCCTTACTGGTTTGAATTTTCTGACATTATTTTTGCGAGATAACATTTTCAAAATCTTTCCGACCACATGGTTCAAACAAAGGCAAGTTTCTCTACAATCTTTATTTATTTAGCCTCATGATACTCACAATGTAATAGTCCGATGGTGGGCATGAGGTGGGAAAATGATTTCTTCAAAAGTTTTCAAACATCAGAAAAGTATTTTTCCCTGAGAATGGGCCAAGAAAATCCCACATCTAATTATGCAACGCACAGTAAACATTGCATATCTGACGATACAAAGAGAAACTCTTTATGTGGAGTAAACTTAAAGTGAAAAGCATGTGGGTGAGAGCATGTCCCAGATGAACACATTAATCGTGACAACAGGATGTTTAAAAGGATTAGAGTGAATAAATCCTCTAGTGTTCTCTTTCATTTCATTACTCATTTGCATGGTCATTCCCTCTCTAATTGACTCATTGTGTCGTGTCACATTAGGATAGAGTGGGTGGGCTGTGTTTTCAGCTGTGAGTGCTCTTTCCCTCTCTCGTGGGCAACAAACATTAAACATTTTTATGCATTGTGAGTAAACCTTTCCTTGACCTATTTTCTGTCCTCAGTCAGAGCTGGAGGGTCTGCTTACACACACACACACACACACACACACACACACACACACACTGATGGGACGGTAGCGCTCCTGCGAATGAAACAGAAGCAGAGCTACTGCCTTCTACATAGCACTACATAACCTTTCATAATTGGATCATGATTTTGCGATTATTTGAGATAACTTTAATTACTATACATTGTATCATCGATACCGATACCGATATATTGAATATATTGTCGATACGATACCAATACCTATTTTCATTGAATTTGTATTACCCAAATGAAGCGTGTTCTGAGTGAGCAAACTGTAATAAAGTGTGTGCAACCGAAGCACTCTCTCTTTCTCAACGTTTGTGAATTGTTTGACTTTCTTTGCTATTGAAACATCCAAAAGTACAGTTTCACAACAAACTTTCCAGTTATTTTTATTTTTTCAGAAAGCACTTTGCTTGCGCTTTGTGGTTTTGCTTTAACAGCTCTCACAGCAGTTATACAGACGTGAATATTGAATCTATGTTTAATATTCGATTAATTCAATAAATTTGCACACATCCTTAATCTCTGATATCTCCATTCTGCTCTCTGTTTGTTCAATGTTGCTTTGTGTGGACACAAACACTGTACACATGCTGTGTGGTAGCATTTTTTTGGCATGGGAGCATTTTATTGAGGACAAGTACATGAGCACAATATCAGACCCAATACCGATGCCAGTAACCGTGCATCCTTCATTTTAATCGAATATAAAATTTCCACAAATTGCTCATTTTTATGCAGCACTCTTGTCCATCTCAGAAAGTGCACTGAGGATGCACTGAAGAAGTTTGCATATTTTTCATACACATAATGCACTCCATTTTCACTATATTTCATGTATATCCCAAAATCTCCATGAGAAGATATGACGCATTATTCAAATGTGTATTCGGATACGAGTCTGAAGTGGAAGAACTTGACTGGTGTGTTCAGGTGTCCACATAACTCTGGCTATATGCATGTTATTTATGAATTATATGATTAGAAATCTTATTCTACCCTATGAAACATCTGTACCTGACATGAACACAACAATAGGAATCAATGAAATGAAAGAAATCTCAATTATTTTATGAAAATGAATTGCCAGGGAAATTGTGTAAAAGGTGACAAGCGTAACCAGACGGGATTTATCACAGGGAGTGTATTCTCCCTATTACATAAGATGCCCACGCCTCTCTGTCCTCCATCGCTCTGCCCTAGCGAATACCCACCAGGTGGCACAGCGAGCGACATCATGATGTTTCTGCGCCACGTGTACCAATCTCTGAGCTTAGTGCAAAAAATCACTCGTAACATATCCGGATGATGGCCGCTGGGATAGAGGATCAGTCTTATGCTGAGGCCATGCCTAATACACACTGAAGCTTTATTAAAGAGCACAAACACACACACACATACACACTGTCAGATTACAGCTGTACGCACACACTGCACCACAGGAGATGACAGTTTCATAAATCATAGGCCTACTGCTATGTTGCTGTTTGTTTGGGTTTTCTGTGGTTGCTTCTTGCTAAGGTGTTCTGGTTGTTTCTAGGGTGTTTCTATGTAGTTGTTAAGGTGTTCTGGGTGGTTTCTAGGGTGTTTCTATGTAGTTGTTAAGGTGTTCTGGTTGTTTCTAGGGTGTTTCTATGTAGTTGTTAAGGTGTTCTGGGTTGTTTCTAGGGTGTTTCTATGTAGTTGTTAAGGTGTTCTGGGTGGTTGGTGTTTCTATGTAGTTTTTAATGTGTTCTGGGAGGTTTCTAGGGTGTTTCTATGTAGTTGTTAAGGTGTTCTGGGTGGTTGGTGTTTCTATGTAGTTGTTAAGGTGTTCTGGGTGGTTGGTGTTTCTATGTAGTTGTTAAGGTGTTCTGGGTGGTTTCTAGGGTGTTTCTATGTAGTTATTAAGGTGTTCTGTGTGGTTTCTAGGGTGTTTTTAGTGGTTGTGCACAGGTCCACCAGTTAAAATAGCCCACCCCCAAATCTGCAATGATATTTTATTCTCTGCATCTGGCTTAGGTCCGTCCTGTCATTTATATCTGTGGGAATTTTTTCACCGATCTTTGTATTTTATAAAAGAAAAAGTAGAGATATGAACATTTTGGCCGTGGCCGTTACCGATAACCGGTAATTCTTTATATTTGAAAGCCGATAACCGATATATTGGCCGATAAATCTAAATCCAAATTGTTATATAATTTTTGAGAGCCTGATTAGACAAACAAAAGTCTCACCATTGAAAGCCATGTCCCAAGCACACGATTATAATAATGTTCTCATGATAATTTCATGTAGCCGATATGACAGACTGTTGCACTTTACTGTATTTTCCTTTTTTGAACTGATTGTAATCATATTTTAAGCTATTCAAAACCATCATGTTGAACAGTGCATCTGAAGTGTCTCAGCTGAAGGAAATAATACATTAATTATCAGCTTTAAAATATCGGACAACTTATCTTATCGGGGCCGATAACGAAAACATCAAAAATGAACCGATATCAGCCGATTCTGATATAAAAATGTCTGATACCTAGCACAGATGGTGCAGGACAAGCTATTGGCAGTTATTGGTATAAGTTTGATACTTAGTGTTTGGGGTTTGTTCAAATCATTAACCCTAACTATCAGCAATTGTAATAGTGATGCATCCATTAGCAATCATCACAGGAGACAGAAATTAGTAGATAGTTGAAGGCAAAAAGTGCGTGAGGGTTTAGAAAAGCTTAAAGTATCTGTTCTTGTCACTAAAACCTTCTGTTCACTCTAAATCCTTCAGAAGATCCCACATTTACTGTACTTATAGCATGCTATTAGGAAGAGAACAGCGGATTTGAGTAAAAAACAACAACCTATTCTTCCTTTCATTTCCTCTCTTGTCAGAAGAAGATTCACAAATTCAATGTCCTTCCCTGAGTGATTTAGTCCTTTTTATGGCTTATAGCTCTCAGGAATACTTGACCCTGATTGTATTCTGCGATCAAATATTTTTGTATAATGGCCACAAAACTGTACATGGCATTTTGAGATCACACTAAATACATTAACAAGGTACACCCGTTCATTTAAAACCCATCTGTGCTCGATTTCATCCACTGTACAATAAAACATCCGTGACCATGCGAGGCCTCACTGCTACAGCAACAGATACGACCGCTCCTGTGTGATGAAGACTCGTCGTGTGGTGTTTTGACAGGAAGTTGTTAGGAAGACAGAAGCTGGAGAGGTTATACAGAAATGCAAAAAGCTCTGAATTTTGCAATCTTGCAAATGCAAGAGCTCTGGAGCTCCATGACGTCAAAAACTGCGAGAACACATAACCCGGCCACTGATGGGATCCGGCTGTCCAATCAGAACAAGAGCACAGATGTCAGAAAAAAGCCCAAGACATCAGCAATCTCTCTGGAAGAAATGCATTGACATCCCTGTTTTCTTTTTTAATCCGAATGCAATGTGCACAGTGTAATTAATGTAGTGTTTGTGGTATTAACATCAATGATTCATAATAATTTACAGAAACGACTAATAGACTAATTGGCTACAAACCCCCTACGCTAGAAGAGGAGAGAGCGCTTACATCCTCTGCTTGCTCAGTGTGGGCTTGTGTTGTGTGCTCAACAGCAGCTCTACATGAAGGATACACACATTATGTCACTTGACTTGCATTGCTAAGTGTCACCAAACTTGATCTTGTGATCTGCGGCTAGTGCTGTCATGTTGTAGCAGCATTTAACCAATGATCTTAGAGTAATGTTGAATGTACTTGATGTTGGTATGTGCATATTTAAGAGTATATGTACCAATTGGACCAACACTAAAGGGATGGCCTTCTGTCCATTCGGTCATTCGTATCGAGCCCAATCGGATAAAAAACAATTCTATGCCATTTACTTATGAAACTCTTTTGATAACATTTTATATTTGTGTTGTATATTTTGAATGTACTTCTCTTTTATGAATGTTTTTCTTTTATATTGTTTATTTCTCTTTTAGTTTTTCTTATTTTTGTGAAGCGCTTTGAGATTTAACTTTTAAAGGCGCTATTGAAAATAAAGTTTATTATTATTAATTAATTAAGGTGTTTACATGAAGGCTTTTCAGTCCAATTGAGCCGTCAATCCGATTACTAATGAATTATTTGGTTGCATGTAAACGTATAGCCAACGAATCTCACAGTACATCAATTATTTTTATGCCTGGTGAATTTAAATGTTGTCGCAAATTCTGCCAATGTCAACAATCTGTTATAAAGCTGGCTAACATATACAAGTTTTTTATAAAGATTGTTACAATAGTTTTGGAAGCATCAATAAGATTGTGTTAGCTACGAATCAATCAGTGATGTTCTGCGTTGTATGCTGTCGTTTTCCAGCAAAAGTTAGATGTGATCTATAGGGGGGAAAACCCTTTCTCTTGCTCTCTGTGTAGAATTAATGATCTTTTATTATTTATTTATTATGCCCCCCATAAGAAAGGCCAACATTAAGTCAAGCCAGGAGTCTGCTAAAAGCCATGTGACAAACCTGAAAACTTCTGGAAGAAATGTTGTGGTCTAATAAGACCAAAATTGAGTTCTCAACATGGCGAATTGCTAACAAATACAGTCTAACTTTCCCATCTACAGACCTTCAAGAAGTCTCAACAGAATATGTTTGTTGAAATGCAATTTAATAAAGATGGTTAGCCTATATGAATCGAGTGAAAACACTAGACGCGTTTCCATTACAGATTTGCGCAAAACTTTTGCGATATTTTCTAAATGGCGATAAAAAAATTATTGCGAAAGGACGTCATTTTTTCCTCTCGCGATAATCATTCCAGAAATCATGGCGACGGATTTTGGTAGGTTTACGTATATCTCAGTCGCCGCACTAGCCATTATTGTTAATGTCAGGAGACGTAGTCGTGTTCTTAAAACATTAAAGGGGTGGTTCAGGATTTTGGACATCGGGCCTCATTTCCAAGTTAGCCTGGGTGTTATTTATCAGTGGAGAAAGTTTTCAAAAAATTTCATCCAGTCGTTCCAGTTGCATAGTTCGCCGGTGCTAGGCTAGCACGAGTCAACAGTAACTGCTAGCCTGCCATTAAAAACAGTGTTACCCACTCCACAGTACACCAAAAGCAGATCAATTATAACGCCAGACTATCGATGTAAACGTCTGTTGAGAGAATAATGTTAGAAATCAAACTACCCTTTCATTGCATAGTTATACTTTGTTCCCTGTATTTATTAGCGCAGTCTACAGCAGCGGCGGAGTGATACGTAGTTACCTAGGCAACCGAGAGAGGTAGTGAGAGAGAGAGGTAGAGAGAGGTAGTGAGAGAGAGAGAGAGAGAGAGAGGTAGAGAGAGGTAGTGCAGGTAGTCCTGACTGTAGTGCGCTTCGGTTCTGTGGGTTTCGGCGCAGGACTACTAACCGGAGCAAAGTAAAATCCCGCCGCTGCTGAGAAACTAGTTCCTGTAAATCAAATGCGATCATTGAGATGCAAGAGTAGTTTGATTTCTAACATTATATTCTCTCAACAGACATTAACATCGATAGTCTGGCGTTATAATTGATCTGCTTTTGGTGTACTGTGGAGTGGGTAAAACTGTTTTTAATGGCAGGCTAGCAGTTACTGTTGACTCGTGCTAGCCTAGCACCGGCGAACTATGCAACTGGAACGACTGGATGAACTTTTTTGAAAACTGTCTCCACTGATAAATAACACCCAGGCTAACTTGGAAATGAGGCCCGATGTCCAAAATCCTGAACCACCCCTTTAATGCCAAGGAAAGCCTCTTATACTGAGAGCGGCTCATATGAGGAGTTTCTGGGAGTTTCTCCCTCATTTCTGCTTCAAGATCTCGATAAACTGTGGCATTTATTTGTTGTGTAGAATACAGTATTCCCGTGATTCTTTTGTCTTTTATGAGTTTAATGAAGAACTGTGTCTCGTCTTCTGTCCAAACACACACGTCATCTTTAAAGAGTGATCGACTTTTACGTACGTCAGGTGACTGTAAATGCACAAACACTGTTTCCATTGCAGTTTTGCGAAATATTCCTGTTTCGAATTGCCTGGAAAAATCATCATGCGAGCGAAACACTTTTTTGCGATATATATGGGAGTTTTTACGAAATTGACATGTTTCCATTGGGCGTATTTTCAATTCGCAATCTAAATTTGCGCAATTTGAAGGCTAATGGAAACGCGACTAATGTTTTGTGTCAGAGCCTTGTTATGGCTCATGCTATTCCTTTCTAAGCAAGACAAATCTGCAGGCGAGCACAGGAAAGATGCAAAAAGCTACTCAGATATCTTAGAAAGCTTGTAAATTCTGAACACAAAGTGGCACATGTAATACAGCTTTTCATCTCAAACACGGAGATTCACTTCAATCACTAGCTCTGCTCCCAGTCCTGACTGAACATTGGTGAACAGTGCTCTGACTTCTTCAACCTGATGTAACCACACTAGAGGACTAACACCTTTACATCTGACCCATTTACAGTCAAACCACCTGAACCACAACGGACCACTTCCTCTAATGTCAGCTTCCCCTGAATCGGGTCAAACCGAGAGGTTTCACCACCTAAAGGCCGTCAAATACATACAGCAGGACAACATCTACATTTATAAAGAGTATTAACCTGTTTCACACTTCTGTTTCACAGGACTCGTACCCAATCTCTCCACAGTGCAAGGGTAAGGTTGTACCAGGTGAGCTACCGAGCAAGTTTACTACTTTAGAAAAACCATACATTTGAAGCTGGTTATGTGACGCAAATGTCAAGATGTCAAAGTTTACAGAGGTCATCACATAGTATTGCGCAAATCATAAATCTTCGTTAATCGATAATCGCCCCCTGTATTCATAATTTTTGCAAACAGGAATAAAAGTATTTGGTGTTTTACTGCCTATAGTGTTCATTTTAGCTGGAAACTGCATTTCAACAAACAAATTCTGCCAAAGTCCCCCTGTGGTGAAAATCCAGCTCTTAATGTTCTTTATATGTCTATATGGTGTTTTTAATCTGCTTTAAGACAAACCATGTGTAAGTTCATAAGTCGACAGCATTGCTGAGTGTTTTCTCCTTAAAACTGCAGTGAACCAAAGACAGTCTCAAACACACAGTTTGAAATCGCTGGTGTTTCTGACGTCACACACTACCTTGTAACCAATCAGATCAACGTGTGATCGTCAACCAGTGGATCTCTGAGCTGAGTGAGTGAGTGGAGGCGGGGCTCATCTGCATATTCATAGAACCACGCATACTAAATGAGGCAAGGGTGTCGAGTTACATTCAAGATATATTAAGGGAAAAAATGTTTAAATATGTAATTTTGGTGATCAAAGATGAGTTTTAAGGGTTAGAAATATTGACTACACGGACACTTTAAGAGTTCTTAGTCTGTAGATGGGAAATCTTAGTTGATTGCTAGTAGAATGATGGTAATATGTTGTTTTGTTTCGATAGCTACAGTATCAGGCTATCAGGCCAAATATCCAGAGGTTTTCATGTTTGTCACTTTTACCTATGGCCAAGAAGGTTCCTGGTTCGAGTCCTGGCTGAGTCCCAAGGCCTTTCTCCATGCAGTTTACAAGATCTTCCTGTGTTGTTGAGTGTGTTTATATCTACGTGTGTGTCTAGGGTGTTCCCTGTCTATAATCCAAGATACTGGGATAAGATCCAGAATCCCCATGACCACAAATAGACTGCAATACAAACATTGAATATTTCTTTTATTGGTATAACTAATGGCTGAGTGACTAAATCAAGCAATGACTGCTGTATGTAAGGTCCGTCAATCATCCAGGTCAGAGTCATAAAAACAGATTTAAGTATCATAAGTGATTCACACTGCACAGTTTTGAAGACATTTACACACTCATGGCAGTCGTGATGCCTCCCTTGTGATTGAACTCTGCTAGACAATGATAAGCCATGAGCAGTGTTTTTTTCAACGGGCCATTATAGTTGAGTTTGTTTTGTTAAGTGAATCAGAGATGTGACACACACACACAGGTCAACTAGCACTTTATATGAGCCCATAGAGTGTGAGCGCTGTGAGAGCAACTCTACAGCATAATAGAGCTTGAGTTATCCAGACACATTAACCTTAAACACACGCTATTAGAGACGCTGTCCTACACCCGACGTACAGCACATTCAATCACTCTCGCCTCTCCTACACAAAAACAACTACTTTCTTTGACCAGGGAAATAACAAAGTCTGCCAACACTGGAAGGGTTAATGACTGTGGAGCTTTAGAGGTGTTGATGGCCTCGATATACTGTGTTTTGATCATCGTCCCATCCGGATCAGCTTTTTGTTCAAAACGTTGCTTTTTTTAAATGAAACTTACCCACATTCAAGCGCTGATTTAAAAAAAAAGAATGCGTGAATCTAGAATCAAATGTTTTTGTTTTTTTTAAAGCAGATTTATTTATTTTTTTTGCATGTTCAGATATTCATTCAACAAAATATCCATGAAAGTTTTGTGAAAATGATCAACAATGCTGGCAACTTTTCTCCAAAAGCGCTGGTGGGGAAAGAGTTAAGAGTGCTGAAGCGATTCACTTGCGGACACAGTTGTACACCACGGCAGAGTATGACTTCCCATTAGAAACCAACAGCTCAGATGTAATCGCTGCCATTGTGAACGCAGAGTAAGGGCTGCTGTAAAATCCAGGTAATGCCTTCACTAATAGATTGTTAATGATTAGCTAGTGTTTATAAGTGTTGTATCTGCTATATAAACTGTCCTATCTGTGATGGCTCTCAGTGAGGGGTCAGCGCGGGACACGGCGGTTAGACAGATAAGAGGCTCATCTGCAGTCGCTGGAGGCAAAACACACACACACACACACACACACACACTCAACATCTCCCAGTGAACTACCTAGAGACAAGACCACACAAGTATAAAAAGGTACAGACTCATAAGGACGGAGTTAATTGTGTTCAATCCTTTTTCAAGTCAAGTCAGCTTTATTTCTATAGCGCTTTTTACACTACAGAGTGTTTCAAAGCAGCTTTACAGAGATAACAGGAAAATAATGCAACAGAGTTTGTTTCCAGAAGAAAATAGCGTCACAGTCCAGCTCAAGTAAGTTCAGTGATGTGAAAACCCATGTTTGGGTCAAATATGGACAAACCCAATTGTTGGGTTTAAAATAGTCAAAAAATAGTCCATATTTGACCCAAACATGGGTTGAAACAATTCAGCCCTTTTTAGAGCGTAATTACTATGTAATGAATCTATTTGTGATGTAAGACTATACCGCTGATTCCTAACTGGCCTCACGTCAGTGTGACACAGAGCTGAGCGGACTGGGCTGTGTGTGTGTGTGTGTGTGTGTGTGTGTGTGTGTGTGTGTGTGTGTGTGTCTGGCCCAGGGCAGGACCCACCTCTGCCTCGGCTAATTGGTGTCTGTGAACCCAACGCCCATAGCAATGCTGCTAATAAGACATGTTTCCTCTGGCACACCCAGTGCTTCTCACAATGACAAAATAAAGCCACGGTCTACACAATCTGTGTCTTCAGGCAGAGCTGCACATTTCATTTCGTGTGCCAGATTTACCTCCACATTCTTCCTTTTTATTTTCATTTCTGCACACTACAATTTGCACTCCTATACTCAGCCAATAACATATTTGAGATGACTGACTGTCTTTTTGTTGTTGTTGTTGTTGTTGTTGTTGTTATATTGTTCGTCTGTGTCTGGTCTGTCTTTTTTTCACGTATTCCTCTATTGTAAATTGCAGTCTCAAACTCTCCTATTTTATATTTTCTGCCTCCACCCACAACCTTTCCTATGCTACCCTGTTCATTCTCTCTTTCACCCAATAAAGTGTTTATTTTATGAAATTATAATGGGGATTTGGTCTCTGAGACTGCCCACATATGCCTGCTACAGACTGTGATTTCTGCAATCCTATAAGATCATTACAAATCACACTGTGCGACATGGATCTAATAAACTTATGACATGTATGTAGACTGTACGATGACGACACCTATAGAATCGTAGGATACGACGAAAGTTAGTATAGAAGAATAATGAGTCATTTAAAAGTGTTTAATGCAATTACATCAGAAGTAAAAAATAACACCATAATTTACATAGTCACTCTTACCTATTGAATGTGTACAATAGGATTTAGAATCTGGTAGGATTAGAATCTGGTAGAATTTAGAATCTGGTAGGATTTCAAATCTGGTAGGATTTCGAATCTGGTAGGATTTAGAATCTGGTAGGATTTAGAATCTGGTAGGGTTTAGAATCTGGTAGGATTTAGAATCTGGTAGGTTTTGGAAAATGGTAGGATTTGGAATATGGTAGGATTATAATTTAGTAGAATTTGGAATCTGGTAGGATTAGAATCGGGTAGAATTTAGAATCTGGTAGGATTTTGAATCTGGTAAAACTTAGAATCTGGTAGGGTTTAGAATGTGGTAGAATTTGGAATCTGGTAGGGTTTAGAATCTGATAGAATTTAGAATCTGGTAGGGTTTAGAATCTGGTAGAATTTAGAATTTGGTAGGATTTACAATCCGGTAGCATTTAGAATCTGGTAGGATTTAGAATCTGGAATTTGGTAGGGTTTAGAATCTGGTAGGATTTAGAAACTGGAATCTGGGAGGGTTTAGAATCTGGTAGGATTTAGAATCTGGAATCTGGTAGGATTTGGAATCTGGTAGGATTTAGAATCTGGTAGGGTTTAGAATGTGGTAGCATTTAGAATCTGCAATCTGGTAGGATTTGGAATCTGGTAGCATTTAGAATCTGGAATCTGGAAGGATTTGGAATCTGGTATACCTCCTCCCCAGTATTACCCTCCAGCATCTGCCCAGCATATTCACAAACCTGAACCTCTGTGATGAAACCGCATCTATCTCCATCAGCGCTAAACCTGCAGCTGGGTACAATGTTGCCAACACATTATTTCCCATGTTATTGTGTTCTAATAATTGGGTCCTATGATTCCACTGGCTGGTTTCACATTCGCTCCTCACACAGTACATTATAATTATGGCTTAATATAATAACTGGCCGCAGACCAGAGAGAAACCCCATGACACATTTGTTAGTGTTACAGGAGACTCCTGTAATATCATATATCATAGTCCATATGGTGCCGCCCACACGTTGCAGGGTCTCACGGCAGCACCCACAGCTCTAATTGGTATTTGCAGAGGCCGAGACGAGGCCCATTTGTTGTGCTGTCTTATTAACCAAGCAGCGAACAGCCTGTGTGAACTAGCGCTGGGATACACCTTCACCAGATGATGGATAGCCTTCTAAAGGAAAACCAACACACGTTCCTTCAAGCGCATGAACTGGCATGAACTAAAAATAACAGCCAGAACTTTAACATGGTTGTGTTCGGAATGAAATCTTGCTTCTTGGTTACAATCTTATACTACTTTTTTTAAACAGTGACCCAGACAGCAACATAGTTTCGGCCCAGATCCGGCCCACATCTGGTACGCATGGAATCCACATGTACCGGATGTGGCCCGGATCTGGGCCGACACTATGTTGCTGTCAGGGGAGTGAAATAGTAGGCAACTTTGAAAGTTGTATACAACTGTACATGAATTCCTGACTAACAAGCAAAATTAAATTCCTCACGATTCCTATCCCTGCATTAAGTTCAATCAGATTGCTGTCGATTTCGATTGAGGTGTTAGCTGATTGAGCTGGATTATTAACCGAATATTAGGCTGTATCTTAACAAAGCTAATGAAGACAGTGAAGAAGGAAAGCCAAAACATGAAGATTGGAACAAACTTTGGTCTGGAAACACACAATGTGCCCATTTCTCTCTGATGAGGAAGAGGCATATGGACAGCGCTCTCTCAGAACATTGTGTTCATCTGAGCTGTGGGAGAGGGAATTTAATTAAAGGAGGATTGTGGGAAGAGTGGGTGGACACATGTGAAGCCACATAAACAGCAGCAAAGCCACACCTTATGTAACAACAAGCATCTTCAGATCTCATTTCCAGAAAGAAAAGAAAAGATCAGTGGACCAGAGACTGTCCTCAGTGTGTGAGAATATAACGGAATCACAGCGTCACAACTCTGAAATGTGCTAAGACAGTTCAGCTAAAACTTAAGATATTATGTTTCTAATCATACTGTTATATAGATATGTTCCAGTCAAGTTTTAGGTCCCTAGTACAGAATCTGCCCTCCTTAAGGTTTTTAATGGTATCTTATTAGCAGTTAATTCTGGAAAGGTAGTTATCCTTATTTTACTCGATCTCACGGCCACCTTTGATTCCATTGATTATGGTATTTTGTTTTGCTGTTTTGAAGATGTTGGCATTAAGGGAACCGCCTTAGACTGGTTTAAATCATATTTGAAGGATAGATCATCTTCCGTTTGCATTGGACATTTCCATTGTACATCGGCTAATTTACAATGTGGTGTGCCACAGGGTTCCATACTTGAGCCTATTTTATTTTATTTGTACATGTGCCCTTTGGGCTCAATTTTTCAGAAATACAATATCATGCATCATTTATATGCAGACGACACTCAGTTATATATTCCAATAGATCCGGAAGGCTCTCAATCTTTTGATGCACTTGCACAGTGTCTAGGTGGGATTAAAGCGAGGTTGGCAAGCAATTTTCTTCATCTTAATACCAATTAGATTGAGTGTGTTGTCTTTGGACCCTCTTCTGCCTCTAAGGGAATTATAAGTAGGTTGGACTCTATGTAGATAAATGTTTCAGAATTTGGGCGTTATCATGGATACGGCTTTGGCTTTAGATAAACAGGTCACTAGTGTTGTTAAGGCTGGTTTTGATCAACTATTTCTAAGCTGAAACCAATTCTCTCCTTTAAGGACCTGGAGACAGTTATTCATGCATTCGTATCATCCCGCATTGATTACTGTAATTCTTTATATGTATCTCACAGGGTCAATTATCTCGCTGCAATTAGTGCAAAATGCTGCGGCCAGACTTTTAAATCGTACAAAGAAGAGAGAGAGAGAATTACTCAGTTTTGGTTCCTTTACACTGGCTGCCTGTAAAATTCAGGATTGAGTTTAAGGTTTAGTTGATGGTTGTTTAAAGCGTTGCATGGTATTGCCCCAAAATATATTGTTGACCATTTGATACCGTATCAAAACACCAGAAATATGAGAACTTCTAGTCAGATGATTCTACATGTTCCTAAAACGAGATTAAAATCGAAGGGTGATGGGGCTTTCTCTGTGGCAGCCCCATGCTTATGAACCCTCTTCCAATGCACATTAAATCTTCCCCATCTGTGGATGCTTTTAAGTCTAGTTTGAAGTCGTATCTTTTTAGTACGGCTTTTAGAGCTGATTGAGTGAACAGGTTTTAATTGCAATTATATGTAATTGCTTTTGTTGTATTATCTATGCTGGTAAGCACTTTTGGTCAACGGCAGCTGTTTTAAATGTGCAAAAATGACTTCAAAACATATGCTGCATGACAATGCTTGCTAGACGTTTGCTCCAGGGATTTGTCTAAACACTGCAGCACTGTCACCGAAACCTACCGACTTGTTTTCCTTCCTACATTCTGCATACGCATCGATACAACATCTCTAGTCCGAAAAGGATAGTACTTCTGTGATGATATGAGCCTGCTATCATATCTATCAGTGAGAAAGCTCCTTAAGTCCATGTGTTCAGATTTCACATCAGTCATTACGCACAAGACTGGTGACAGATTTGCAGCTGGATAAAGATATGCCGGGATTTCGATCCACTGATGAGTTCACACTCCATTAAGACAGCTTTAGGGCTCAGAGCCGCTCGGTTAACATGTCAAAGCCCTATCAAATAGTCCTCTGAGCAGCTCACAACAACCAGCCTTCAGCAGGACACAACACTTACAATGTGTCTAAACTAGTCAAGAAATGGCAAGTGTGCAAATCTTCTGCCATCGTTAAAAGGAATACACAGAGCAGGAAGTTATGCATTCAAAGAAAACTCGTAAAAATAGGGCCCAATGTCCTGTTATTATGAAGAAATTCTCCATATCGATTTTTGTTTTACCAGTTTTTTTTTAATTACGCATTGAACTGTGTTGTGTTGGATTGACACGCATTGAAATGTTTGGATAATGTCCTTTTTTTATTATTTCTGAATGTCTGAATTGGATTGGCTGTGATGTATCCAAGGCCTCACTTCAGTAGCCAATTGCATGCAGATCTGCCCCCATTCCAGTATGCAATGCTCTTATTTTACAATACAATCAACTACCAGTGAATAAAAATGAGTTTTTTCTTGTTCGACAGCCATTTCATTTGGAAACGTGGCATTATACGGTAGTAAAGTCTGTCACAACAAACCGGCTTTTATGCTGCACAGATACCGTTTTCTTCATTTGTGTCCTGTTCTATTGCTTGTAATGTTTCTTTGTTCTGTTGACTTTTGCTTGTTAAACCTGAAGCAATGTCTGTTTTAACTAATTCATTAAAATGTGTATTAATATGTAACTATTCCGGAATACAGGAGTGTTCAGTAGCTCAATTTCTTTTCAAAGTTGGTTTGTATGAAGTACCATGAAATTTCGCTCTGATCTGACAGATTTGACAGATTATTAACTAATATAATTTTGGTATTGTGATGAGCCAACAGAAGTTAGGGCTACACTGTTAGTCCTCACCAGGCTTATTTACAGTAAAATACTGGCAACACTGTTGCCAGCTGGTTACTGTAATAATTCTTTAACAGTGACTAAAAGGCAACACTGTTGGCAGTATTTTACTGTAACTGAGCCATTTTGGCTCCAAACTGCACTATAAAACACCGTCCCGCAAATTTGTCAGTAAAGTACTGTTAATTGTACAGTTCTTTACTGTTAATTGTACAGTCCTTTACTGTAATCCTGTAGGCTATTTTCTTGAAAACGACAAATATTACCCAAAATGCTTTGTTTTTAACAGTATATTACTGTTTTAATGTAAAACGGTATGATACTTGGCATGATCAGAATTTGGCCATTTTTTACAGCAAGGATTAACAGGGATTTACTGTGATTGACACAGATGTGCGCGGATGGAAATGGAAGCTGATATATGTATGTATAGCATGTTGATGATGTCGCTGTTGTCTGCTTTCACAGGACACCGCAGGGAGGCTGGAGGGCAGAGGTGCCTTCAATTATTATGTTCACACTGCCAGATCCCAGCCAGGGACTAGAGAGAGAGAAAACACACCGGGCGAGTGACAGCAGAGGTGGTGAGACAGCCTGATGTGTGTGTGCATGTAGGATAATGACTGAGACACTCCTGCAGAAATGATTCAGTGATGGAGGGTGTGTCTGATTACTGCATCATAACACAACCTGTTCTTCTCACACACACTCTCTGGTGCGTTCATTGGTGATGCATTCACACATGCATTCTCCGGTGGCAAGTCTGGGTTCTTGTTCACTCAACATAAAATTAATTTCACATATAAGGGTAGTTTGGTAACTTGTTTATGATGTTCATTTCTATATCAAAACATGGCCCATAATAAAGACTGTTATAGGATATTTTGCTGAAGTATATATTGGACTTGCTAACACAACAACATACTGTAGCTGCAGCAGTCAGTTCACTTTAACTGAACAAATTAACTTATAACATACACTGAATGTTTCTGATTTAATACTACGACTTTACTTTACTTTTACCATTGATGTCAACATTGGGAGCAATTTGTTTTACATCAGTGGAGTACAAGCGCATACAACAAACAAGCAAATGCAAACCTTGTACAGGTGAAACTCGAAAAATTAGAATATCGTGCAAAAGTTCATTTATTTCAGTAATTCAAGTTAAAAGCTGAAACTAATACATTATATAGACTCATTACATGCAAAGTGAGATATTTCAAGCCTTTATTTGTTATAATGTTGATGATTATGGCTTACTATGAAAACCTTTTCACAATATTTTTATTTTGAATGTGGGGTTTTCATAAGCTGTAAGCCATCAACATTATAACAAATAAAGGCTTGAAATATCTCACTTTGCATGTAATGAGTCTATATACTATATTAGTTTCACCTTTTAACTTGAATTACTGAAATAAATGAACTTTTACACGATATTCTAAATTTTCGAGTTTCACCTGTATATATATATATTATATACTGTATTAAAATTTACAATAACCAAAAACATTTAGCTATTTGAGCAAGGAAATAGCACATGGAACAAATGGAAATTTAAATCTAGTAGTGGTTAGAAATGAATAAAGTATGATACAAAAAAGTAATTAAAGAATCATAATAAAACGTTTTATGCTATTAGAATCTCTTCATTAAAACTATAAAGAGCGCACCGACGCTCTGCGTGCTTTAACTGAATATAACTGTAAATATACATAAAAATGACAAATTATGCACTGTGACGACAATATGTTGATTGTCCAAGCCAACATTATTCAAATGCTAATTGGATAAGCTGTAATTTATTATATGTCGGAGAAAAACACGCTGAGAGAAATGTAGGCCTAATGGTTCCACAAGAAGTTCCAACAATAAAGTACTTTTTCTGATGCATGAAAGGCCAGTGTGTCTGTGTGAGTGGAATAAGAAGAGCTGAGGCTTGCGATTCCTACTTTAGAGCCTCATGAATCACCCTGTCAAAGTACTGGGTCAGTATGAGAGGATCAGCATGAGAAGGAAACAGATGCAGAAACAACTTACACCAGCACACTTTCACCTAAGTATCACAATGTACATAATTTTGGCTGAAAACTCAACGGAGAAAGTTTATATATTCAATAACCACGTGGCAATGCCTATTGTTGGATAATCCAGTAAATAAAATACCTGCATTTCATTTATTGATTATTTGGACTTGTAACTTGATGGATTTTCAAAACAACTAGGGATGCACTGACAATTTAGACCGATACCGATAACCGATAATCTTTATATTTGAAAGCTGATAACCGATATATTGGCCGATAAATCTAAATCCAAATTTTTATATAATTTTAACCTAATTACAAAAACAAAAGTCTCACCATTAAAATCCATGTCCTAAACACACAATTATAATGTTCTCATTATAATTATATGTAGCCGATATGACAGACTGTTGCACTTTACTGTATTTTCCTTTTTTGAAGTGATTTCAATCATATTTCAAGCAATTCAAATCCATCATGTTGAACAGTGCACATCTGAAGTGTCTCAGCTGAAGGAAATAACACATTATTTATCGGCTTTATGATATCGGAGAAATTTTCTTATTGGGCCGATAACGATAACATTAAAAAATAATGTATATCGGCCGATACCGATTCTGTGGCTGATATATCGTGCATCCCTAACTATAACTAGGAGAGAGAAAAATCATCCAAAGATTGTTACATGAGGGAAGGTATTGAGAAAGAAGGGATTGTGAAAAATAAATAAATACTATTAATAATACTAATACTAATAATGTGATTCAGAGTTGTGGTTCATGTTGCTCTATGCTCTATTATGTCCATTAGCAGACAGTAGTGCCTTTAGCAAAGGTCACATCATGACATCAGCATCATTACCAGCTCTGAGCTGCAGGGGCGTCACTAGGCCCTTTTTAGGGGGGCTTTTAGGGGGGGCCCCTAAACTTCTGCCTATCCCCCCTAAAAATGTGAGATTAATGTAGGCTACACAAATTCGTGTTCGCTTCAGTCTTGTTATAATCAGATTCAGCGCGTTCTTCATCTTCAATCCGCAGCGGCGCCGACAGAGAGCACGTCAGAAACAGAGGACAGGGTGTGTGTGTGTGTGTGTATGTGTGTTCATGTGTGTGTTTATCTGAGCCTCATTGGTCTGTCACTGCTCGTCAATGTCAGAATATTTGAGATGACCAATCAAATCAAAGTAGGCGGGCTTTATGTTCACAGACGCTGCTGAGCACGAATTTTAACAGTGCGACTCGACGCGTACGGTCAAGTGCGAGATAAGATGTAAGTAGCTAAACTTAACATTTCATATTTTACTTTTCTTTTATGTCATAAATGTTAAACGAATGACAAAAAATAATCAGGCAAACTAATATAGTTGTGTCTAATTTCGCCATTTTGAGCTGAAAATAGGCCTATGTAACGTGACTCATGTAATGTAATAATTAGTTTACAAGAAACATTAACAAAACCGTTTTCATCATGTTAGGCACAAGATTAATAATGAATGTGTACATATTGAGAATATAATACAAATTGTAGCCTTTAGTAAATTAAAAAAGCTCAGCTTTAGGAGGGGAAGAGGGATGAAGAAACTGAGAAAAAAAGAAAGAGTGATGGAGATGAGAAGAGAGCAGGTATTGACAAAAAAAATAATCTGCCCACTGACATGGTTTTAAAGCTATTTCTTATCCTTTTTTTTGGTCTTCAAACGTCTTGAAATGCACATATCAGAGAAATAAAAAATTTGAACCCCCTACCAACCTCAAATTTAGGACCTCTGTGATTATAAAGCCCTGTCTACGGCCCTGTATTAGGCATAAGATCAATAATAAATGTGTAGCCTACATATTGTGAATGCATTTAATAAACTTAATTACCTTTAGTTGCTTTCAGTAAATAAACGCGTCTGAGAAAATGATTCATAGGCAAAATCACCCTATCAATTGACCCTATGTTTACTTTCTTCACTGACAGACAAAAATGAAAAGCCTATATCAGTCAAAGCTCAGCTTTAGGAGGGGAAGAGACAGGGCAAGATAAAAACAAAGAGAAAAAGAGTGTGGTGCTGATGAGGAGAGAAAAATAATCAGCTGTCCACTATCCAAGTTTGTTGGCCTTCAGAACATCTTAAAATGCACATATGTAGATCAGAGAAATAAAAATTTTCTCGGGGAGACTACCTCACATTTGGGACCACAGTTATTATAAAACCGTGCCTTTGCATCGTAATGAAAATGGTTAATAGTGAGCTTTAGATCCTAAACTAAAGTGTTACATTTTTTATAATTTTTTTAAAAATCATATTGGGGGCTTAGCCTCCCTAAAATGAAAATCCTAGTGACGCCCCTGCTGAGCTGATAGATGACTGTTGACGTGGTGTGTGTGTTTGTGTGCGCTCACAGCTCTTCCTAAATGAATCCGCGAAACAGCCGCTAATTACCCCGCCTCTCTGATTGCTGCTCATTAGCTGAGCCTTTGCTCAAGCAGTCAGAAACCCAAAAATGATGGTTGAGAACATGAACCTGACCAACTCAAATTATGAGGAGCACCAGTGCAAGCCTCTGCTAACTAACTGATCCAGATGATACAGATACAGGTTTCCTTAGAACAGATTCAAAAACAAGCCACGGTTTTTCCAATTGAGTAAAACCCAATATTACAGACAAACAGCATCAAAAATACTTTTCCATGAATATCTGACAAAAAGAAAGTAGTTTATATAGATGATTGGACAGCCAGAAAAGTGGTGTGTTTGGTTCCAGTGTGATTTTCAATTGAAAACAATCCATGTCAAACTCTTCTAGTCAACCTCTAAAGGGGAAGAGTTGTGTGTGCACTGCAAATGATCAATACATATATCTGGAGTATACTAATGCATATGCTTCCACTCAAATAAGAACTGGTTTTTGCATTTCCAAAAGAAAACTGTGTATCGTAAGCAATGGTGCAGCATTTTCTTCAACGCTGGACACATTTAGGGGCACAACATGGGGCAGTACCCTTAAAAGGACATAGTTGTACCTTATTCACCCCTAAAAGCTTCATAGAGCAATCCACACGTACCAGATTTCATTTGAACTGGCCTGGACAATTTCTTAGGCATTTGGTTCTTCATCAGAGTTACTGCCATTGTCATGATACTATGTTTCAGGCAGCTATGCATGAAAATCAAAACATACACCATATTTGCAGTGTAAAGGCAGCTAGTGATGTTTAAATACCAAGGCCAAATGCATTTCAGTATGAAAATGAACTCAAATAGAAGCAACATAGGCCTAGTTGACAGTATTAAGTATTTAAACAGATGCAAGAAAGAACAACTGCAATTCAGTGCATTTTACAAGCCGATGTGAAAATGAAAACCAGTCACAATCTGAAGAAGAAATGCACACAAAACTAATCATTTTGCAAATTACCACTCATTATTTCACTCATACATTCTCATTACACTCATAATTTCATTTGAAATGCTGATAATTGTGCAGTTGTAAGCAGTTTCACTCTAGAAACAAATGTTTTTGCTCAAAAATAAAAAAAACACACAACAGTTTGGCAACTTCCAATGAAATTATGTTCCACAACAAACAAACTACAAACTACATTGAGTTAGAGCAACTTACTTTACAGCATAAACTAATTAAGATGTTTTTCCAACTAATTTCGACAAAATTGAGAGGTGGACCTGGAACCAATTAATCCAATCTCTATTTCAGTTCAAATTAACAGCTAGCCTAACATAATGCTAAGTGTCTACATTTCTGTTTAGGGTGTAATAGCAAATATTTACAAAATGACGTTTGAAAGGATTGCACTGACTGTATGTTATGAGGTTTGGCTGTAACTGTGAATGTTTACCGTAGTATTAAAATACCCCTATAATCAAAATGTAAGTTTTGTAGCTTTTAGTATGAATATGTTAGCCGTAAGGTTATGAATAAGCTGGTGTGCTCCAAAACAATGACAAATCAAACGCTCTCTAGAATCTGAAGCTCCGCCCCCTCTGCTATAAACACCCCCTGGCCGGAGCGAGCGTTGACACACAGAGCAATATGGGTTGGAGTGTGTGTTCGGTTGCTCAAACGCTCCAGTTTTACTCGGTTAAGATGGTTAAGAATGAAATGGCTAGACTTTATTCACTTCTATTGAATCCAGCGTATCATCAGCGCTCGGATTCGCTTCCATGGTGCCGTCAAGTACGACTGCAGTCTGTGAGGGAAACTAAACGCTATTGGCTGTTTGAAAAGGGGGAGGAGCCGTTCAATATGTCCCGCCTTTCAGTGTAAATGACGTCAACGAATCAAACAAAGCTGTGCGTTTCAAGGCACTTCAGTGGGACTTTAAGAAACCATCAATCTTGCAAACCCTGTGATAAACTGTGCTGTCATATGTGTTGACTCAGGCCAGCCTGTGCGGGGGTGCGGTGTGACATCATCACCAGCGTTTCGGACCCCATCACGCGCCCAGATGAGCCGTTACCACGGAAACACAGCGCTTCAATCATGTGACGAGCTGCTGATGCTCTGGGAGAGGCATGAGTCGCATTACACGTAATTACAGCGAACAGAGCGAGCCATTACTCTCACTGGCATTAGTGTCAGTGGTGTCACTCAGAGGACACACTGAAGGACCTGGCTTGAATTAGCAGTGTCTTTATAGATGAATGATGCAAATCTAAAAGAACGGGTGGCTCAGACTCAGTCCTGAGTGACAGCCGTCAATCAAACGGGAAACAAAGACATTTTGCATGCTGAGAAGTCAAGTCAAGTCACCTTCATTTATACAGCGCTTTTACCAGTATAGCTCGTTTCAAAGCAGCTTTACAGTGATAATAGGAGATTACAGTAACAGAGATTGTGTGGCTTTACAGCAGCTCGAGAATAAAGTTTACTTATAGTTTATCAAAATCAAACGATGCATCTGTTCATATTGTTTAATAGACCCGAGCTGACATAAACTAACAGTGACCAGTTATACTAAATACTGTAACGAATGTATTGCTCATTATTAGTTGATGTTAGTCAATGCATTAATTAACTTTAACTGATAGACCGTATGAAGCATTGCCATAACCTCATATACAGTATAAAGATTTAGTGTGATTGCTCCAAATTTTTCCACACAACGGTTGTTTTGTTGTCTAAAACCCTTGTTTTGGTGCAATAATTGTGTTTTAGGCGAGTAGGCGGTACTTCACTGTTTTTTACAACCTTCAAATGTGGTTTGATATTCATCACATTTAATCACAAAACACTTTATACCTTTATTTTGCGCTGTGCACTTGATTAGATTAGATCACCCAAATCAAATGTGAAATAAACACAAAGAAACTGAACATGAGGACATGCAGACCAGCACTTTAAATACAAGGAGAGAATCGCAACTATATACCAGCAGAAGATAGATGGGCCAACATATATCCAACGTCCAAAACACTTGCCTGTAGAATAAGACTAACATCCAAATCCAAACTCTGCAACTTTAAACAGAACAAAACAAGAGGATCTTAAAAACATCCAACCCACAACTGCGTTGCTTTTGGGCCTGTGATGGACACGTCACTTTGAGGTCTGGCTGAATCTCAAAAGCTTCAAAGAGCAAAATACAACAGAGAATAAAGCCTTGTTCACAGCAAGAATGATAACAATTCAGAAAACTATAACAATAACTCTATTAGCGTCCGCACTAGCAGACTATAACATTGCACTTATGTCTTCTGTTGCTTTAAATGCATGAGCGTTGGATTCTGATTGGCTGTCAATGTTTTCTATCTTTTGTCTGTCGGAAAAAAAAAATCGAGAGTGATTGATATCGTTCGGTAACACTTTACTTGAAGGGGTGTGCATAAGACTGACATGACACCTTCATAATCATGATATGACACATGAATATGACGGAGATTTTATGCATGTTTATGAAAACTGTCATTAAGTGTCATTCCCTCAATTATGACATTTTAATGCAAATATGACATTGTTTGAGATGTCTTTGTTATGACAACTTGACATTACTAAGACAACACAACCTGTCATAAACATGTCATAAACATGACATAGCAGATTAATTATTAAACTTAAGAAAGCACTTAGCTTTATGGGTTAACATTACATTAAACTGTCAGGCGGCTGGTTTTGACATTGGCTGTCATGAGGCATTATAACTGTGTCATGAATATTTTTCTTGACCTCGACTACAGTGGTACACATTGAATTTGTCATTAACATGTTATAATGGCCTCATGACAGCCAATGTCAAAACCAGCCGCCTGACAGTTTAATGTAATGTTAACCCATAAAGCTAAGTGCTTTCTTAAGTTTGATCATTAATCTGCTATGTCATGTTTATGACATATTTATGACAGGTTGTGTTGTCTTAGTAATGTCAAGTTGTCATAACAAAGACATCTCAAACAATGTCATATTTGCATTAAAATGTCATAATTGAGCGAATGACACTTAATGACAGTTGTCATAAACATGCATAAAACCCTGTGTCATGTCATGATTATGAAAGTGTTATGTCAGTCTTATGCACACCCCTTCAAGTAAAGTGTTACCTATCGTTCTTCTGTGTTGTTAGTTGTAGTGTGGACTTTCTATTCTCATAGAATTAAAACGATTTAAACTTTTTAGTCTCAATTATTGTTATTTTTATTGTCGTAGGTGGATGGGCCATAAGACTAAACATTTATTGTTCACAATATATATTTATTTTGATTGCAAAGAAGAACATAAACCAGGGTTTACTGCACAAATGTATGCTACAGGGGTCAAAAGGACCCTGGGTTAACAAAGTCAAATGTGAAAAGCTCCAAATATGATCAAAATTCATGTTCCATGGAATTAGTCTGTAAAAAAAAAGAATATAACTGAACACTCACTTAAAACTTTATTGGTCTAACATTTCGGCAACAAGCCTTTGTTAAGGTACAACTCGTTAAAAAATGTATTGTGAAGTGCTTATTTTGCATATAGGTTCAATAAACAGATTTCTAATTGCTTAAGATAAGCTTGTTAATTAAAGGACTGTTTACACGACACCATTTTCAACTAAAAACGAAAACCTTTTTATATGTTTTGGCCGTTCATTTACACGACAACTGCGCTTTGGGGCCTGAAAACGAAAACGTTTCAAAATGCACGTTTTTGAAAACGATACTTTTAGTTTGTGTGTAAACTACAGAAACGTGAATTTGTGAAAATGGTGACGTCATGCTAGCCTGGTTAAAACCAGAGCATTCTCAGTTGTAACTGAGTTATGTTCTGGCAAAGCGTCATAGACAAATCATTTCCAGAGGGGCGTCACCAACGGACGTCGCGGATAGACCTAAACCCAATCAGAGCGATGAAGGAGATGACGTATGCAGAGCGGCGGAGACACATCTCCGAGTGTTGTTCTTTGCTCGGTTTTTAACAAAAAGGAAACGTTCAAATGGCTTAAAACAGACGCGATAGCTGATTGGAACGAGTGATGTTCGACGGCGGCATCCATCTTTGTAATGTCGGCTACAAAATCTGCTTCAAAATCCCAGCGCTGTCGTCATCGTGTAAAGCCCGCCCCAACGTTTCTGATTGGTGCCTCGATTTCGGCGGATTGGAAATGGGCTTGAATGAGCTCTTTGCCAGACTAACTTTCAGAGCAAATCTAAATTTGCCGGAAGTCGTCTGTGTTTTCCCAGGCTAATGTCATGCATGTGCGTTCAAGGGGGTAATCCATCGACCGGAAGTTGAAGCCGGCCGGGTGCCGCCATCTTGTAGCAGAACTTCACTTGCGTTAGCATTTCCATTGACTCCCATTCATTTTGGCGTCACTTTGACAGCGAATAACTTTACATCTGAGGCGTTTAACGACTCCATTTGTCCATTATTTATTTCTAAAGAAACACGACAATGTATAAAAGGCTCCATTACTTTGTATCTTACGTTATGACCCCGTAGAAGCCGTTTTTGTAAAAATAGGCTAACAATTGCGTCATAACACGCGACTCTCTGGCGCACACTAGAGAAAATTACCATATTCCATATATATATACCATATTACCAGATTCCTCTTGGCACAGCTACTAGAAGATGTACGTCTGTCAGACAGGTTGCTCACGTCATCAAGCTTAGTTTGAGTCGGTTTGAGTCTGCGCGTCAGGAACGGAAGTGCTCAAAAATCGCTAAAAATGGGCTTCAACTGTCTCAACTGAGTTCCAATGAGATAGCTCTGTCCACTTCTTATACTGTCTATGTGTGCGTTCAGTCTATAGATGCGTAGTGTTTCTTTACAAAATGACATCGCCATCTACTGGCCTGGCATGAATAACACGGCGTTTTTAGTTTAGCTTTAGTTTTTTTTTGAAAGACCTTGATAAAGACTTATTGCCGTAACGTTGGTTCAATAAACTTTTAAGTGAGTGTTTTTTGGGGGTTTTTTTCATAGTCTTCTTCCCTAACTTACATGATAGTACAGTACAATGGAAAATCAACAACAATAGTATCATTAGGGCTGGGTACCGAGTTCGGTACTTTTTAGGTACCGACCGAATTGCCTCGATACTACCGAGTATCGAAACATGTCTTGTTTTTCGGTACCACATTTCGGTACCTAAGTGGTTAATCTCGTCAACGTCAGTGAAACAATAAGCATGCAGCATGATTGGCTGTGGCGGAAAAACAAGTTTACGCGGCTGCCCAGAGACGCGGCTCATCGCACGTGAGGCTGCAGTGTGTGTGTGTGTGTGTGTGTGTAAGCGTGCGTCCCAACCCAGATAGATAGAAAATATGTGGAAATGATCCAAAGTGTACCTTTGTCATGTGCCAGACTCGATGCCAGATGCACGCGATGCAATATTTTCGACAAGATCATTGCTGCCAAGACCGGCAACACGGTAAATCTAGGCACTGAAGCGCACAAAATACACTTGAGAGTAATGGTGTTCACATCGAACGCGAATAGAGCGTCAAATACGCGTCTATCGCGTCTAGTTCGACGCTTGAATCTTCAGCTCGAGTTCAAATTTTTCAACTTGCGCGGAAGACGTTCGCGGCAAACGCGTCGCCCAATTCGCGTCATTCGCGACGCCCGGCGCGAATGATGCGTCTATTCGCGTCTTTGCATTGACTATGTATGTAATCTACTCGCACAAATAATTAAATTCGCGTTCGGTGTGAACACACCATTAGTAAACACTTGTTCATTAATAAACAATTAAAATATCTCCTTGCTATTGTTTCCACATCCATAATCATTAGGCTACTTTTGCCAGTGCTTTGCTGCAAGCTTCACGTGCAGGTATATATCCCGCCCCCCAGTAGCCTATATTTAATTTAATTCACATTTATTTGTATAGCATTTTTCACAATACATATCGTTTCAAAGCAGCTTTACAGAAAATGCATGTCTAAATTACAATTTAGAGTGATCTGTTATCAGAGGTGACAGTGTAATGCATTTCAATTAATTTTCATTCAGTTTCATCGTTAACTAATGCATTAAGTTAAAGCAGAAACAATGAGCTCATTGAAGTAAAGAATACATGTTGTTAAATGATTAGGAAACATGGAAAACTTTAGCATTGGTGCTTTTTTACATACTCAAAATATGAGTGTAAAAAAGTCAACAAACTGAAAAAAAATTAGGTAATGTTATATTGTTAAACCTGGTTACATAAAATTGGTATCGAAAAAAGTATCTTTCAGGAACCGGTATCGAAATCAAGGTATCGGTATCGGTATCGGTACCGAACATTTTGTTACGATACCCAGCCCTAAGTATCATTATATGATGACAAAAAAATCTCTAGTAATTCCATGGTACAATGATTATGATTATGATCTGAATGAAATAATAATCCATCTACCATGATTTTTATATTTACGGTACACTCTTCAAAGAATATGATGGCACGTAAAACAAAACAAAAAACTATAAAACGACATTATATTAACAACAGCATGATAGAAAAACGACACACTCTTTGCCACTGTTCTCTCAGCAAACCCATTTTAAATTGTCTAAAATGACATATTAATTGCAGGCTCATTTCTACATCAGCGGCGCAGTTTAACACACAGTTCAGCTTGTGTCATTTACAGTGAGCGATGTGAAGCGTGTGCTCTCCCAGCAGGAGGCATTGTGCTAAACTAACATTACCCTAGTGGAAAAATATACTTTATTGTATTTTAAATATACTCCCTTTTTCATTAGTACATTGCAAATATACTAACAAAAATTTGTACCATCTTTAAATATGTTAAAAGTTTATAAGCATCATGCGTTAACCTATTTTCACAATAAAATTGTGGGTACACAATAATTGTACTTTAGTACATTTTCTAAAAATATATATTTTTTAAAAAGTTTATTTATTTGCACTTTACTTAAATATATTTCAGGTATATTTTTAACTGTGTGCTGAAAATGATCATTGTACTGTAACAATGCATTGAAAGTATACAAAATACATTATAGTATACATAGTATAGCTTAGTAATATTTGTTATTGAAGACAAAGTGTGCAATTTGTAGTATCTGGAATAAGCCAAATGTGTTACTGAGCCTAACTTTTTACTCACACATATAATACACTTATGGTAATATGTTTTTAAAGACACTCGTAATGTACTTGTAACACAAATAAAGTACACTTTAATATCACTAATCAAGCATTTAATTAGTCCCTACACAGGCATACTTAAAGTATACTTGAAGTTGTTCCAATTTAGCACACAAAATGACACTAAATACAGTTAAAGTTATGCTTTACTACAATTTAATTACAACTAAAATATACTTGGTACAAAATTAGTTGTTCCAAAATAGCACACAAGTATACTTAGCATTTGTTTTTCTTTCACCGGGGTACTCTACTACAGTACATGCGCACAGAAAAGCCTACTATAAGCTATATAAGTAATACCACGATCTTGAGAGTTGGACTTGAGAGAAGGAGAGCAGGCGGTTGTGTAACGTGTTTATTGTTTCATGTTCTCCTCACAGCTCGTGTTTGCTGCCCACTCACTTCTGCTGGCTGATTGGTTAATGAGCTCAGATGTACTCTAAGAGGAGGTGAAGTGCTCCCCTCCTACACTACAACTGAGAGCTCAACACGCCAACAAACTCCACCACCATTCATCAGGACGCCAATATGATGTATCAACATGTACAGATAATCAGCTGTGCTTATATGGAAGAAACATCTCAAGTGACTAGGGGTGTTACAAGTAGGGATGTCCCGATCAGGTTTTTTTGCCCTCGACTCCGAGTCCGAGTCATTTGATTTTGAGTATCTACCGATACAGAGTCCCGATCCGATACTTATATAATACATAAAAGAAAAATAAAGATGAGCGAAAAAACCCAGATCCAGGATGTTCCTTGTTTTTTATTTAATTCACCTTATTTTAACATTCAACAACTCTGTTAACAAACAGGGCACTTCTGTGAGGTAGCCTGAACAATCAAGTAATAAATAACATAAATTCTTCACTTTTGGACTTTAGTGCAACAGTAAATATAGAAAAAGTCTAATATAAAAACAAATAGCACCTCAACTTAAAATACCCGGCAGGCATGTAAACAAAAAATAAAAAGTCTTTTTAAAAAAATAACGAGAATATATATATATATATACATTAGGGGTGTAACAGTTCACAAAATTCGCGGTTCGGTTCGATACGATACAGCATAAAGAAAGAAATGCCAGAGAAATTTCCTATTTATTAAAAGAAAAAATATTTTTAAATAAGTTTGAGTTTTCCTACATCTTGAAACTTTCAGGTTTATAAATGGGGGTAATCTTTGAAGGATGAACAAATAATGTGTTTGGTAATCACATTAAAAATAACATTTAAATATATATTTATATAATATTTGAGTTTTGAAGTGCAACATTAAATCAAAAAAATAGATTTTGTCGGCAGAAAAATGGTCCTAGGAATCGTTCGGTTTGTATGCGTACCGAACCGGAAGCCTCGAACCGAAACGGTTCAATAATTACGAATACATGTACCGTTACACCCCTAATTTACATATATCCGAGTCCTGATCGAGAGGTGACGTCCGATTCCGATCGAGTCTGAAACCACGTGATCGGGCCCGATTTCCGATCGCGTGATCGGATCGGGACATCCCTAGTTACAATAGAAATCATAGAAACGGTACTCTAAATTATTTTATCAGGCTCCTCCCCTTTTGGGCATCATCATGTTTCATAATTTATGATCAAAACCTTTTCTAATCTTGACAAAACACATATTGTCAGAAAGGTCTGAGTCTCAAGGTTCCATATTTAGTGATATTTGGACAGAAATTTATTAACATGTTATGGCAGAATGAACACAATTAAATTCAATGGAATTCAATGTCACCCGGTGGCTATTTCTGGTATTACGCCTAAACAAAATCTCATGGGAACTTCAATTTTTGTGATATCAACTTCAAATTTGGAACACAACTTGGTTAGATATATGGCTTTGACTTTTTTGTCATTTTTAGGCTGAAACCTATATTAATTTATATATATTTTAATAAAAGAAAAAATATATATTTTATTATATTTTCATAACAATAAACTTAAACTTCAATAACTTTTATATAATTTAATTCTATTAATTTATTCCACTTCAACAATAATCTGCCAAGTGTCGTCTTTTAAATGAGACCAACCATAAGTCTTTAGTCCAAAGGGTTCATGAAATACAAGCGTTTAAGTTTGGGTAGTGCATTTTCACATCAATTCTCAAAAAGGGGGGTGACAGTTAAGAGATGTGAAGGCCAAGTATGGTAACCCATACTCAGAATTTGTCCTCTACCCATCCAAGTTTACACATACTCGACCAATAGAACTGGCATGATTTCACACATGCTTCAGACACCAGGTTCCCCGGAGGTGTCCCCGTAACATCAACATCTGACGCTCAATCTCGTTCCCTTCTCAGGGATATGGGGTATAACCCTAAGATGTCCTCAGTTAGGTTTCTAAAGCTAGGAAAGACCATTTTCGAGCAGTAAAATATCCCTGGATCATGGATCTTAAACGCATTTGGCAATTATATTTCACTGTCACTACAAAGAAAACCTCATGACAACTTCAAGTCATTATTATATGTGAGCATGAAACAACAGAACAAATGTAGGCCCGCTCTCGTAACGAGGCTAACACCGCCTGTAAGGTGCCAGCCATGTCTTCAAAATCCTTCTCACAAGCCTCAGCATTTGGGATATCTGACGGAGCGATGTGGTAATGAAGGCTACGGCTCTGAGACATCAAAGCAAACAGAAAGTGTTGCAAGGGCTCTTCATCTGGCAAAGGCCTCTTAAGATAGATGTTCAGATCAAACTCATTAGCACAGTGCTGAGGAGAGATGGCAGGAACAACCAGACACATAAACACTTCAGCTGCACTAAAACGCATTTCTATCACTTCAAATGAAACAAACAGATGCAAGCTATTTAATTTGCAGTATAGTTTAAACTGCTTTTTGAATCATGTTACGATGAAGCACTTTGCACCAAAATGCCCTGCTTATTCATTCATTCACTGTTATTTAGATAAAGGTTGGGTACAAGTCTCTTATGGTCACCAAGGCAGCATTTATTCGATAAAAATACAGCAAAGACAGTAATATTGTGAAATATTATTACATTAATGACTGTTTTCTATATTAAAAAGTAACACAAGTTTCTTAGTTTTCCCATGTATTGATTATTAAAGCTAACTGAAAATATGAATTATTTAAAAAATATGTATGTATTTAAATATTTTGATCTTGTTGCTATTGTCCACGACCATGTCTGTGATATTCTCTTCTAGACAAGAGTTTGGTCCCTCCTTACAATGCAAGTCTGTTGGATTGCTTTGCCTCTTTAAACAAAAACAGCTCAACTCTCCTCAACAACTGCACGATTTGAGGTGCTATTCGTGTCTCCAGGACAAACACTCATGCAGGCCGAGATAAGTGGTGAACTTGCCTTCAATAACCCTAACTAGGGGCAATAGTTGATAATGAACGTGAATGAGGGCATGAGTTGTTCCATGAGTCTGACATTTGGGCACACGTGCTCTTCTTATCTGAGGTCTAATCCTTTTTTCAACAGTTCTTCGAAAGGCCGACTAAAACATGAGAGCTAGCGAGGGAAATCTTCCAGACCTTGGAAACAGCAACCGTTACCCTGTCAGCACAGTAAAGGACTGCTGGCGTTCTGCTACTCTGTGATGAAAACATCCACTTCTGTTTCCATTGCTCTCGCCCGTCGACTCAAACCACAGCTGTCAGACTGTGTACGTTCCCCTAGCCAGCGTCTCGCTCGAGCTCGTCCTTCACCCACAGCGACTCTCGCTTCAGTTCTGGGCATGGCAAGACTCTCCAGATAAAGTGGCATCAAAGACTGGAGGAGAACGTCTGCATTAGCCAGCTGATATATTCTGTGCCCGCGCTGAAGAGGGCAGACTCACGCTATTAACATGGCAGAGCTGTTAGCGCTGACCCTCGAAGAAGAGAAACCCAGACAAAACAGAGCCAAATTTGGACAGAGAACGAAGGAAGACAAACGGCCTCTTCTTTCCATTGAAGTTCCTTGCAACTCACTGTACTTCTGTGATGCATTTCTGATTGAAACGGTGTATTGAAGCTTGATTTTTGACCATATGGAATTGATTACATGGTGAAAAGTTTATATTAAGTGTCTTTACTAGCATTTAAATGAATTACCGAACACTGTTGTCGTGCAAATGAACGGCCAGAACACAGTAAAGTGTTCAGTTAGAGCGGTGTCGTGTTAGCGGCCCCTAAGTTAATAACTAATGATCTTTGCAACGGAAGTGAATCAATCAAAACTAACTTTATCTGGACAATAACTTTATTCTAGAGCTGCTGTAAAGCCACACAATCTCTGTTACTGTAATCTCCTATTATCACTGTAAAGCTGCTTTGAAACAATCTACAGTATATTGTACTTGGTTACTTGACTTGACTTATGCACTTGTTGTCCTTTAGGAAAATTGACCATTTACTACAAATGAAACCAAAAGGGATTTGGAGGGAACGGATGAAAAATAAGAGGGTTTGGTGATGGCAGGGGAAAAGGAGAGTTGCTTGAGATAAATTGCCATATGTAGCTCTCTAACAGAGTTCAATTAAAGCATCATCAATTGTAAATGCTCATTTTCATCCCCACAGTCACGCAGAGCCGAAGCACAACCAAAACAATGTTCTCCCACAAAATACATGCAGTTCTGTATTTTAACTGCTAGAGGGCCATAAGTTACATAGTTGACCTTTAACGAACTTCATTAGGTCATTAGATATTGGTTGGTGTTTTGAAGAGAGATAATGTAACTAACACATTTGAAGAGTTACACTCACCGGCCACTTTATTAGGTACACCTGTCCAACTGCTCGTTAACACTTAATTTCTAAGCAGCCAATCACATGGCGGCAACTCAGTGCATTTAGGCATGTAGACATGGTCAAGACAATCTCCTGCAGTTCAAACCGAGCATCAGTATGGGGAAGAAAGTTGATTTGAGTGACTTTGAACGTGGCATGATTGTTGGTGCCAGAAGGGCTGGTCTGAGTATTTCAGAAACTGCTAATCTACTGGGATTTTCACGCACAACCATCTCTAGGGTTTACAGAGAATGGTCCGAAAAAGAAAAAACATCCAGTGAGCGGCAGTTCTGTGGGCGGAAATGCCTTGTTGATGCCAGAGGTCAGAGGAGAATGGCCAGACTGGTTCGAACTGATAGAAGGGCAACAGTGACTGAAATAACCACTCGTTACAACCGAGGTATGCAGCAAAGCATTTGTGAAGCCACAACACGCACAACCTTGAGGCGGATGGGCTACAACAGCAGAAGACTCCACCGGGTACCACTCATCTCCACTACAAATAGGAAAAAGAGGCTACAATTTGCAAGAGCTCACCAAAATTGGACAGTTGAAGACTGGAAAAATGTTGCCTGGTCTGATGAGTCTCGATTTCTGTTGAGACATTCAGATGTTAGAGTCAGAATTTGGCGTAAACAGAATGAGAACATGGAACCATCATGCCTTGTTACCACTGTGCAGGCTGGTGGTGGTGGTGTAATGGTGTGGGGGATGTTTTCCTGGCACACTTTAGGCCCCTTAGTGCCAATTGGGCATCGTTTAAATGCCACGGCCTACCTGAGCATTGTTTCTGACCATGTCCATCCCTTTATGGCCACCATGTACCCATCCTCTGATGGCTACTTCCACCATGTCACAAAGCTCTAATCATTTCAAATTGGTTTCTTGAACATGACAATGAGTTCACTGTACTAAAATGGCCTCCACAGTCACCAGATCTCAACCCAATAGAACATCTTTGGGATGTGGTGGAACGGGAGATTCGCATCATGGATGTGCAGCCGACAAATCTGCGGCAACTGTGTGATGCCATCATGTCAATATGGACCAAACTCCCTGAGGAATGCTTCCAGCACCTTGTTGAATCTATGCCACGAAGAATTGAGGCAGTTCTGAAGGCAAAAGGGGGTCCAACCCGTTACTAGCATGGGGTACCTAATAAAGTGGTTGGTGAGTGTATATTGTAATGTTTTGTCAACAATAAAAAGCATGTTTGATGTATGTAGCGTTTCATTTCTTTCCTTAGCTTCCGATTTTGTTTGAATACATTTAATACAAAAATCTCAAAATCAAAATACCGTAGTATAATTCAGAGAAGAAAATACTTTTAAAGAAAATGATTTAAGGCAGCAATAATGCTCTATTTGTTATTTATAATGTATTTTTTTATGGTTAACTTGAAATAGTTAAGAGAAGAGGCGGAAATCTAGTTGCAACAGTTTATTAAACAAACAAAGATAATCCAGACAGGAAAGATGATGACAATAATCCAAACAGGGAACAGAAACGCAACTGCATTTTCAAACACATGTGAAGACAACGACAACTGAAACACAGGGGTATTTATACATACACAGGATAACAAGGAACAGGTGAGAATAATCAATCGTTATGGAAACCAGCAGGCGTAACTATGGGAATTAAGTAAAACAAGAATTAAACACAGGAAGTGAAAACCAGAACCAGCAAGACAACAGAATATCAAAAGAGGAGTCACAAAAAAGGGGGAACTGTGGCATTAACTTAGACTAGATAATAAATAATAAACTTAGTAGATCTAATGAGCAGCACCCAGATTTTCTTCAGACAGACATATTACTGTTAAAATAATGATGCTATAATGATAGCTAAAATTTACTCCACAGCAGGTAGCAAAAGAGGAAAGAGGAAGAGAGTGAGAGAGAAAATTGGGCGAAATCAAATAATCTCTACTTAGAAGAGCCCATAGAAAATTACCATTGGCATTTTTTATTTCCAGGGAGTACTGAGGCGGAACGGGGATTCTCATCATATGCTAATGATCTGTAACAGGATCCAGCACACTGCACACTAGGTAGAGCTCACTGTAGGCGAAGTGAGGGTGTCTGTTTGTGGCCTTAGCTGGCCCAGACCTGGTCATAGACTATACGCTCAATCTGATTTTTTAGCTCATATGTGATTAGGATCTGTTTTTGTCATGACAGTGTGAAAGGCACAAACCACATGGAATCTGATCTCTTCGATTCTGGTTTGGTCCACTTCCATATCAAGACAGTTGCGTAAGGTAATGGAAGGACAGTGATGTGTCAGAACTCATAAGTATTACAGTGACAGCTCTACGTGTATATACAAGCAAAACACAAGGGCTCGTATTATACATGTTTAAAAACACCGCTCTAATATTGCCTGCGCATAAATTCGCTGGCTTGAATAAATGTTACAATGTGATGTTGGTTCAACACAATGCTTGCACTCTCAGAAAATGAAACTACTACAACTGACTTAAAACCACACCGCTTGAAATCAACTGGAAATTAAAGAATCAATACATCTCTCAAGATCTCAGCAGAAGTTCTTTTTGAGAATTAACAGAGGTTTAAATATTGATGATTTATTGAAAATGTTTGGGTCACCATTATGGTGATCAGTGTTTGATTTAGTTGGGCAGTTTGACTCTTGCCTTTTTATATGAGTTTGAGGTCTTTGTAACAGTATAACACATCATTTGTTGCAAAGAAAACCAGAAACAAAGATGATCAGGTGATATAGTTTTCAGCATTATAAAGATTAAGAATAATTCTCTAATCTTATCCCTGACCAAAACTGTCTGTTTGTTATTTAACAGATTATATTCACCTACAAATTTTTCTTGCCACAGATCAGACATTTAATTGCGGGTTCAAAAGTGATGTTGATTCAATGCAGTTAACATGGACACATTAACATTAATTTAACATTGTTTTAGCATTGTTTAACAAAACATCCCACACACACACACACCCACACGATGCATTCACTCTAGAAAGTATAAGTGTAAGAAGACAAAGCACAAGTGAATGCATCAAAGAGCTCCATCTTTAGAAAAAATCTTTAAAAGTAACTATTAAAAATATACAACATATTAAAAAAAGTGATGCCAAGTGCAGAACTACCGTTAACGCAATCACGGTGAAAATAACGTGCACGCTTATTATGATTATTATTATGATTATTACAGTAATCTGCAGGCAGCCCAAAAAGACGGCTTTGAGGTGTTCCACGCAATAACCACCATACAATCAGACAACGCCAAAGCCTGTCATTTTGTTCTTTAGAAAAAGTATTTACAGTCAAACCAACATGTATTCACACACTTTCAACATTTCTGACATTATCAGTGTAGGCCCTTCACTATAGTTTATAAAATGGTAGTAAATATGAGCAGAACTCAGAGTGATCAGATCAGTGGATATTTGACTGGTTTTGTCCATCCTTCTGTTAGACTCTCACAGATGAATTATGTTGAATATCTGTCAGCTGTTAAATTTAACTACACAATTAGATAATACCAGTTTAGATCAACCGATTACCAAGCAATCCTTAATGTTGTTCAGTCTGTGTGTAAAAAGAGCATTAGCAATTAAAGACAAAACACTTCAGCAAAACATGATCAGGTCAAAGTGGCGGAATAATTATTGCTCCTAAATTTGTATAAATGTTACTGGTAGTGACTGTATGAAGAGTTATTTGGGGTATTATATGTCACAGTTTACTTTATATTGCCCTCCTCACTTACATTAATGAACTATAGTGTCCTGCACACACTAGTAAAACAATTAAAAAATGATATCTGGTGTCTGAATAACTTTTGGTTTGACTGTAAGAACCATGAACTTCTTGTTTCATGAAGATTTCCGTGAATCCGGCCCCTGGTTCAGTTCAGGATCCCTCATGTATCTCATCATCTCTCTGCAGAAGTTTGAGGAGTAACACGCTCAGTGAAACACAGGTGACCACAGGTCTGGTGTCTCTCATCACGAGCCTCAAAGCTCTTGGTCAGATATCAGAAGCCTTTTCATTGTTACACACCATTACACACATGTCCCTAACGCTTCCAAGAACATGCACTCTCTGGCCCGGCCCTCGTGTTCCCTTCCCACTCCACTGCACACACACACACACACCGTCAGCGAAGCCATCTGTGTGTGAGCTCTCCAACAGCCAGCCTGTCTCATGCTGTCCTCACTTCTCCAGTGAAGAAGTGGATGCAGACAGAGAGGTGGAGGTTAGAGCCGTCTGGAGCAACACACGCAAAGCGGATGCCCAAAAATATTTCCAGAAAAAATTGTAAAAAATATTTACAAAGCACTAAATGGTTTAGCTCCGCAGTACTTGAGCGAGCTCTTAAAGCATTTTAGACCTTCACGCCTATTGCGATCTCAAAACTCTGGCCAGTTGATAATACCTAGAATATCTAAATCGACTGCTGGCGGTAGATCCTTTTCCTATTTACCACCAAAACTCTGGAACAGTCTTCCTACCATTGTCCGGGAAGCAGACACACTCTGTCAGTTCAAAGCTAGACTAAAAACACATCTCTTTGACCTAGCATACACATAACACACTATAGACTTCGATAATTCAATGTTTGGCTGCATAGATTAGGTCAGCCGGAACCGGGAACACTCCCCATAAATCCAGATGTACTCGTTACATCATAAGAAGAATGGCATCTACGCCAATATTAGTCTCTCTGTTTATCCCGAGGTTTACCGCAGTCCGCCGGATCCAGGCCGTATCCAGATCTGATGAAGGACCTGCGTTAGTTAGATATTACATAGCCTACTAATACAACAATGAGCGACTTCGTTATTTCATCTTCAGTCTCTCACGGACTGACGGAGCCCAGTAAGCCCGCAGACTGCTCTCGCATCGATGGCCTGTCACCGACATTATTTGATGGCTCTCCAGTCCAGCATCGGAGAGTCGACCTACAGCGGTGCTTCGGAGGCTGTGGTTAGTGTAGACTAGTGTAACACATAGTGTTTTATGTGTAATAAAAAAATAACTATGCCTACCTTTGTGTTTCATGAAAAAAAAAATGCATTTTTGAACCTGAAGGCGGGTTCTACAAGCTGAGCGGACTATATATCTCAAGTTGCTAAATAAATCGTCAAGCAAGTTATTATTTGAAAAAAACTAGATTGAGCCTAATTAAAATATAAACTAATGTTTTAAAAATGTTTTATTTGGCAAGTGACCATGGTATAAGCGGGTTAATGCCCTTCGAGGTGTCCGTTGTAAGGTTTTAATGGACTCCGCTGCGCGTCGGCCGGTTTACACCTCGCCGTCGTCCATTAAAACCTTACAACGGACACCTCGTCGGGCATTAACCCTTACTTAGAAAATGGCCGATGGTTTCGCTAGATAAGACCCTATTCCTCAGCTGGGATCGTGCAGAGCCGTTTGAAACTGCAATCATTTGGACTTCAACAATTTGGTTACCGTTGAAGTCCATTGTGTGGAGAAAAATCCTGAAATGTTTTCCTCAAAAAACTTAATTTCTTTTTGACTGAAGAAAGAAAGACATGAAGACATCTTGGATGCCATTGGGGTGAGTAAATGATCAGGAATCCCCTGATTCAGTGTGTTTAAGCCTTCAGTTTGCTCATGTTTGTTCTCTGTAAGATTAATAAAGTATATTGAGTTTCCACAGTTTGTTACTTACCACCACACTAAAGCAACAATTTACAGTCACTCCAGCAAGAATTAATGCACATTCAACCAATCACTGCATTATTTTTGGCACAAAAATTTCCCACAAAAAACATTAATCTGAGGGGGGAACGCAATATTACAGAATCAAAATCCATAATTCCAATCCCAAACAAAATTATCAATGTTTTTTTTGTTTTTTTTTAAAGCATAATTTTCAAATGCAAAAACCTGAAAAAGAAAAAAAAGTCATGCAAAATCCTGATAAAATGACTAAAAAAGTATGCTTGGACCCGCCGTTCACACATGCATACTCGTGTAACGCGAGTCTCTGGCCCAACACAGCAGAGGGCTTTGGAAATATATATTCACTGATGTACACACACACACACACATCCTCAAAGACTTGACCATCTTCCATGGCTAATGTCCAGCTGACAGGAAGATACACAAATATGATACATGATATACCTTTGCCATCTGTGAGCATGTGAGCCTGCCAGCTCATCCGTGTGTGTTTCTGCTCAATGACTCCCAAGAGCCACGATGTAAACACACACTTTTACTGCGAGTACCGATGCGGTCAATTAACATACAAACATGGAGGGATTTTGGGGTCCTGGGCCCCTGGGAACATAATTGTTCAGTATCACCATCCCCATATATATATATATATATATTTTTTTACACTACCAGTCAAAAGTTTTGGATCGGGAAGATTTGTAATGTTTTTAAAAGTCTCTTCTGCTCACCAAGGCTGCATTTTGGCTGCATATTGTTAGATTAACAATACAAAAAACAGTAATATCGTTAAATATTATGACAATTTAAATCAGCTGTTTTCTATGTGAATATACAGTATAGTAAAGTGTAATTTATTCCTGTGATCAAAGATGAATTTTCCTCATCATTACTCCAGTCTTCAGTGTCACATGATCCTTCAGAAATCACTCACAGAAATCATCAATATGATGATTTGATTCTCACGAAACATTCATTATTTTGATCAATGTTGAAAACAGTTGTGTGCATTTTTATTTCAGGATTTTTTGATGGATTTAAAGAAGTTTATCAGAATCGTCAGTGCAGCATTAGCATTAGCAAGCGATGCTAGTTTCACGCTAAGACGTTTTGTTGGCCACTTCTGCACTCATAAGCCTCTATCATTGCTCCAAATAGCCCTTTCACTGCACATCAACTGTATATTAAACATCAGATGATGTTTTGACTGGCTGTCACATTACACAGCACTTCACGTTGTGTGTACGGAGACACACTCCTCGAGTCGTCACACCTGGTTAGGACACACACGGCCTCCAGGACCTGGAGAGGTAAAGACTGCTTACCTGGCATCTACTTTAACAATGGCTTTACACCTGTCCATTTTCCAAGCAGTTTATTTGAAGCTACACACTTTTTGCACCTGTATTCCTGTATGTAAAAACGCATTTAATTGCTAATATAGTTAAAAATAGTTTAAAATAATATGTTTCTTGTACTAAGTGGATTGTATATGCAATTTTTAAAAGTTGCTTTTTTAAATGAGTATTGCAAGTTACTTTGTTTTCCCATTCATGGACTATTAACTGTGAGTAAGTGCAGAGGCGTTGTGTGTGCGCTGTGTGTGTGAACATGACAGTTACTGTAGATCTAGACTAAATGTGCGCATGCATTTACTCATCTCACTTGCACAAAAACAGAGTCAGTATTCCTTGAAATCAATAAAGGGTGAAATGTGAACTCGTAATAATTAAATATGTTAAATTACACAAATATAGCCTACTTTTCCCCGGTTTTACACAGCTCGACCCAGACTAAAACACAGGTTTGAGCAGTTTTAACTAAAGGCACATCTTAAAATATCTCAGTGCCATTGTTTTGTCTCAAGATGCACATCAGTAATGTTTTCTTTTTTTTTAAGACACGTTTATAAAAGCTACTTAAAGGGATAGCTCAGCCAAAAATGAAAATTAGCCCATGATTTACTCACCCTGAAGCCATCCTAGGTGTATATGACATTCTTCTTTCAGACGAACACAATCTGAGTTATATTAATAAATGTCCTGGCTCTTCCAAGCTTTATAGAGGGAGTCAATGGGTATATATTTGTGGAATAAGTCCATAAAAGCGCATCTATCCGTGATGAAGCGCATGGAGGTTAAGCACTCCGGTCTGGGCTTTGTGAAGGCCGGTCCAGATCTTCACAGGGACGTTGTTATTTAAGAGCAGAAACAAGAGAAACAACATGCAAACACAAAGTCGGAAGCACTGAATATTTACTCATCTGCATTAGTGTTCATCAAAACCCGTTCTGATTTGGGACCTGCACACTTTTCAAACGCCAACTTTGACAGATTTAAACAGATTTGTTTAACATTAGAAAAGCACCAGAGCTCTGGCAAGACCAGCACTTTCCACATTATCCAAACCATGCGTTCCTCTAATAATCACACACCGGTGACATAACCTGAACAACCTCACAAACAACCTA